>JABMIG010000189.1:95000-103414 GCA_013187285.1 Cyclotella cryptica | reverse complement strand
TATAAAAAACTGTATACTACCTCAACACATTTTTATTGCTTTTATGCACACAGATCACGCATTCACACATTCATCACTATCATCCATTTATTGTATCACTGTACATCTATAGCCAAGGGCAGGCCCAGGGCCTCCCTCATTTATGTGTATCATCCTTGGAATCCAAATGTACCATCCGTTGGGGTTACGAGTACAAACTGTTTTGCTCACAATTTTGTTAGGCTACACTTGTGTATGTTAAGACGTTTTTATTATTAGGCTTTGTCTTTGTGTATGTCAAGACTCAAGACATTTTTATTACTACGCTATACTTGAGTACATCAAGAAATTTTTAATACTATTACACACACAGGTCACATAGTCACACATTCATCACTGCCATCAATTCATTCCATCACTCGACCTCTACCCAGTGCCACCCGCTTTTATTTGTCTCGTCCTTGGACAACAAATATACCAATATTGGGGTTATGAGTGCAAATGCTTTTGCTCACAATTTAGCCCTGTTGCTGTTGCTTGTGGAGAACATATTCGCTATTGGGGTATGATACATGAAGCAGAGAGGTCCAAGATCATGCCTTCCCTGAACCATGACCCGAGCTTTGTATCTCACCGTGTACCCTCTATGAACTAGCTCACATACTTATTTTCCACAAGAATAAATGATATCACAAAGACTGAATTTTGCAATAATCTCAAACAAAATATTGAATCATAAAAGGCGTTGAAGCCACAGTCCTCAATGCAGGATCTTAGTGATTTTCATAACAGATAAATGAGCACCATAGCTTCTATATATCAAATCAATAGCCTTTTGCAATGTGTCCAGCCCTAGTCATTGCTGAAACTTCAACACAAAAAATATTCCTTGTAAGTGGGCTATCACTGTTACTGTGAATGGGGAACTTTTGATGAAAATTGAGCAATGATGCACAGAATGGCGAAGAACCACTTCTCAACTTTTCCCTTGCAGATATTGCTTTATATTGCTGCTTATGTGGGGAGGATGAAAGTGGTGTCTCAATATCCAGTCTGGGGTCCGAGATATGAATCTGCCAAGGTTGGTACATAGTCAAAGTAAAAAATGGGAAATATTTTCTCTCAATAGTAACTCACTATTCCTGTTCCTTATTGCTTCTAGCAGCAGAGTGACAACTATAGCGTCTTTGTATTCAGTCGTGGAGCTGAGGTATGAATCATGGCATGAGCTGTGTAAGTAATGAATTGAAAAGATATCATCAAATTTAAAATGAGAAATTCATATGTTCTCAAAGAGCAAGGTGACAACAGTGGCATCTCCTGGTTCACTCTAGGGTAAGAAACCAACCACTTTAAGTCAAAGTAGTAAAAGGGAAATTCATTTTTCTCATGTTGTGCCAACTGTCTCTGTTCATGTATGTTGTTAGCAGCAAGCCAGTGTCAGCAATGGTAGATTCAGCATGGGTGCCATGATTGAAAAGGTTTCCAGCAATGGGGCAAACATGTCATGATAGTGATGCATGGACATGCAATGATATCAAGTCAGTGTAGAAGTTTGGTGCAAAGAGACCTGCAGTAGTACCCGCACAAGGTATAAATAATAATGTACCAAAATCCATCAAGGTCTTGTGTGATTCACTTTTTACGGGACAAGGTAGATTTTACGGTGTGGCAGACAGACG
Source organism: Cyclotella cryptica (assembly GCA_013187285.1). Lineage (NCBI taxonomy): Eukaryota > Bacillariophyta > Thalassiosirophyceae > Thalassiosirales > Thalassiosiraceae > Cyclotella > Cyclotella cryptica. The sequence continues at coordinate 101,753 of JABMIG010000189.1, read as the reverse complement.
CGCCTTCTTATTTTGTTAGCCAAATTTTGGTAGAAAATATTACCCCCTCAGCTACTTGAGTAGCAGCACGCTTATACATTTACGATCAAAACACATTACGTATTGAAAAAATCGACGTAGCGCTACATCACGAACTAGTACTCGGAAATAAAAATATTACCTTGGTAGTATTTTGAAATTAATATTTGGATGTAACGCTTGATGCACTCAATAGCTGTTGTCAATATTTTCTGCACTTTGTTTTTGCTTCTAGGGGCATTTGCATAGTAACAGGCAGCACGTTGTCCTCAGTGAAAGAGTTGTGGGTGGTCTAATCAGAGATTTTAAGGGCATGAGCTCCAAAGTTTGTGTCTACAGCAGAACAATTTCACTGCATGCTGGCACAAGTAATATCCTGCACATCTAATCAATGCACTGTGAAACATTTGTGGTGATGTGGCTGAGAACCTTGGAGATAACAAATAAAAACACAAGCAAATTCACTGGATTAATTGACTATGATATGACGGCATGAAATTGCCAATAATCAAAATGAAATGTTAGATGATGCAGGATAGAATTTTCTTCGAACTTAAATTTGTATTTGTCTTGAAATTCTTGGGTTGTGTTCCATATCTGGACAGATATAGAAGTGGCTTCCATGCCTATGGTTCAACAAAACCGCACAAGCAAGAACTTGCAATGAAAAATTACAAATCACTTCATATGGACAATCTGGTGGCATATGTTCAATTCCAAATGCACCCAAATGGTTAAATCAGATCTACATTGACATAGGAAGATCATATAACAATCAAGTGCACACATTATTTCATGCTCGATGAATCCACTTACTCCAAAGTTGTGGCATCAGATCTCATGGCTATTGCAATAAATGCATTGTTATGAAAATTTAGAAAACGAAAGGTTACAAAGAACCAGTACTTCATGAAAATTCAGAGGCCAACAGCAAGTAGATAACAGGCACACCCACCTGTAACGTCCACATTCTCACCTTAGATGCAGATCTATTCCTTCTGACACTAAAACAAACAACATACACCAACACACAACATATTATTTACACTGCGTATGAGAGACAGGAAGTAATTTTGACGAGAAAAGAGATCATAGTTATTGGTAGCTGAGTTGCAGCATTTTTAACAATGTCCGCATTATAGCATATTAGGATTATGGCTATCAAATTATGGTGTTCGTGAACCAGTGTAATTGCAACATATTTCAATATTTTATGATGACACATTGATTTTTCTACAATTAGCTGTGTACTTAAGATAGTTGGGCGACGAGGGGGGAAAGCACTCCTTACGGAGTTCCTTCCAGGCCTACAATGACATCCCCCCGATCATCTAACTGGTCAACTCGAGGAAGCCTCCCATTCGCCACAATCATCGCAGATGCCAATGGTTGACAAAGAAGTTGGTTGATGGTTTCGGGAGGAGGTGGAAGGGACATTGTGGGGGAAACATAGGAATTTGTATTTAAATCCTGTAGACACCAATTATCTGAGTTTGCATCTTTTAGTGCCTGAAAAATTGAAATGGCAATGTTCACCAAATACGGCCGAAAAAGGAACCTGTTGCCAAAAAAAATACGTTGGCCATTTTTTGGGGCAACTTTAACACATTCGTACCGTGGCTGCACCGGCGAAGTTAGGGGTCTAGTTACCATTTCGGCGAAATGGGTGACAAAATAGTGAATAGAGGGTAAATTAGCATCCATGGCTGCAACCGGTCTTACAATTGCTAATGATTGCAAAATGGTTGGCGATCGTAATTACAATTCCTAAGAAGTTTTGTCACACTTTTCAACTTTGCAATTCCTCTAGGTAACCATTGTTTAGCCCGGGATTTCTGTGAAGGGCAATAGTTTGGCATCAATTTGAATGATGGTGTGATCGATTGGCATTAAAATACCACCATCAGCATCATTCGAGAAGGGTCTTCTCATACTGTGTCAAGGGTCTTCTCTTACTCTATCTTAAGTACTGAGTGCTTATTACAATTCCTTAGGAATTGTAATCACCGACGGAATTTTTCAACAATGCGATTCCTAAAAGGAATCGCATTAAATGCCTGAGTACAACTTGAATACAATTCCTAGGAATTGTTCGAACGCGTTTTCAATTTCTTAGTTGCTAAGCTCATTTTCTCAATTCAGTCAGTCCAATTCTGACTAAATTACGTGGGGATTGAGGCAGTAATTTTCCGGGAAGGCCCAAAAGATCCATCAGGATCTGACGGATCTTCCAGAGGATCTTTAGGTTACATAGGAATAGTCGAGCACAAAGAGAACTCTGACATATTACTTAGAAATCGTCGAGCACACTTGCGTCGCACGAGTAAAATGTAGAGGTAGTGACACCGGAGGCCGCCATAATTCTAAAAATACTCACCTCTGCAACCAAGTTGCATGTCGGGGCTTACTGGCCATCAGTCATGTTTTACACTAGCTTTACACCATGTCCGCCCAGCTCCGCCACCACTCTGCCACGGCCAAATCAAATCAATTCTAAGCTAAAATTATGTCAGTTATGATGTCTATGATGCATCACACGATTCCTTAAGAATTGCATGTATGAAGTTACACATCTGCGAAAATATTACCACCAAAAGATTCTATGTTGCAGGAATTCCATATGCCGCGTGGGGGTTTGTTGATTGTGTTGAAGTCCCCAAGAGATGCAGGGAGTTTGCCTGTGTGAACGAGGGTAGCATTGGCCAAAGCCGCGGTGAGGTGGTTTTGGTTACGGAAGTGGCGACAGCCGAACATCTGATGAAGTTTGAGGGTGTCAAAGGTTGTCAATTTCTCAGCTGGTCCAGGTGTGTAGGCAGGTGGTATTGATGGAAGAGATGAGGGGTTGTGGTGGATGGTTGATAGTTGGGAGACGGTGAGTTGTTCTTTGGAGTTGTGTATTAGTTCATCATCGTGTATGAATACGGTTGCAGTGTCATCTTGGGCAGGTGTGGTGGGTTCGGGTGTTGGAGGTGGGTTGAAGGGTGCAGACAGGGGGAGGTCAGGGTTGTAGGGGGCCTTTGGGTGAGGGATGCAGAATTTGACTGTGGCGAGGTCACGGCTGTCGACATCGTTGGGAGGTATGAGTGTGGCTGGTTTGGCGGATGGGTATGTGCGGCGTTCTGCATAGTCAAGTTGTGTGACTGGGTTGTGTCCGACGAAGCAGTAGCCTAGGACATTGTCGAAGGTTGTGTCGAGTTCCAGGATGAAGTTGGGAAAGAGAAGGTGGGACCCGGTTTCAAACAGGGAGATGTACCCGCAACCTGGCATTTGTTGGTGTCGGCAGAGGCTGTAGAGGGGGTCTTTGAGGGACGGGACATGAAGGACATTACGTAGAAGTATAATTTTCCCATTTAAAGAGATTTTAGCAGAGCCCACCCCCCTTTGTTCTAGTTTAGTACCATCACCTAAGGATACAAATTTACCTGGGGTGAGGCGGTACCTGATGAAGGCCTCTTTATCAGGCAACATAGTGTCGGTTGCGCCAGAATCAGCACACGCCTCTTATTTGGACTTGACAGGGGAAGAAATTTGTGAGAGACTGAGGGTGTTTTTGGTGGCGTGAGCAAGACTGGAGGTAATGTGCTTGCAATGTGGGATTGGTGGTGGGGTGTATTTTTGTTGGGAAGAGGCACGACAAGCAGAAGGGGTAGTATGGGTGTAACTGCGAGACTGGGCTTTAGGATTATTACTACTATTAGTAGAAAAATCATGGTCAAAAGCAGCATCGTCCTCGAAATCCAAAGGGCTTTCTTTGTTGTCCACGTATTGGTTGGCAAGGGATTCATAGGGGTTGTCGGATGAGGTGGAGCTGGGTAGCGGGTCCGTGTTAGGGTGTGTGGAGGGGATGGGGTTTTTGAGTATGGAGGGAGGGGGCAGAGGAGGTGCGACAGGAATTTTTTTGCTGGAGGTGGCGCGAAGACCGCGAGGGCCACGGCCATGCCCCCCTCCTCTGTGAGGACGGCGGCCACCACCATCTGCACTACGGGGCACCTCACGTGCTTTCATGAGGGCGTCAAAGGCTTCGGAGACAGCCTTGGCGCCCTCTTCATCGGTGGTGAGAATTTTGTTGTGTCGTGCCAAAACGGGGCAGCCTGTGGAGAGGTGAAAAGAATCACGTGAGAAGCAGACAGGGCAGGTTTTGTTCTCCTCAAGGAGTGCGCCGACTGTCTTCCACGAGACACCTTTTACAGGTGGGTAGGCGACTGTCATTGTTTCTGTAGGGGTCTTGGGAGGGGTGGGGTTGGCAGGAGCATTTGGTGTGGCGGGAGGCTTGGCTCTTCTAGCAGAGGCATCTGGGGAGGACGCCTTGAACATCTTGAGATGATCCTCCTCACTGTCAATCAGCTCGCCAAGGCGAGTCATGGAGCAGCCAACGACGGTGGGATCTCCATTCTTGTACTTGGAGACAATGGAGGTAAACCGCTCCTCTTTTTCCATCATTTTGATGACCATCATTGCCATGATGGTGTCGATGTTGAGGTGGCGAAGATAGAATGCCAAGCCCCTGGCTTCAGATAAGAGTTGGTGGGCGGACTTGGAGTCAGGGAACTCAAGGTTGGCGAGTGCTTCTAGGGCATTGAGGCGGTTGGTGTCCATGTTGGGGTTGATTTTCTGGAGATATTGATGGAGCATCGCGAAGCCGTTGGTGGCGTAGCGCGAATCATTGATGAACATCGGGTGGTATTTGTGCGGGATTTTGTTGAAGAGCTCAGTGCAGAGGTGGAGGCTTTGCTCGAGGGTTGCTGGAGTGGAGGTAGTCCAGTCGGCCACGGTGTTGAAGTAGGCATGGAGTTTGAAGGTCTGGATTTGCTCCAGATAAAACTACAATGCCTCGTAGGTGCCGTCCCATGATGGAAATGATGGGGGTGTGATGCGGAGGTTTTGTTGTTGTTGGGATTAGGCAAGGGCAGCTATTGTGTTGTTGAGGGCGTTAATACTTGCCTGTTGGGAAGCTAGACTCGTTTGTTCGTTTTGAAGGATGGCGAGGAGGGCAGGGTTGGCGCCCATGTATTGTTGGCGTGGTGGTTGTGTTGGAGGAGGATGTGGCGGCGTTGGTAAGGGAGGGGTGGTTGGAGGCGGATGTTGTTGCGTTTGGGTTGTGGGGGCCAGGTGCAGTGTGGGATGTGGATGGAGTGGGGATTGGGAGATGCTCGATGGGTTGGCTGCATCCTTGGATTCGTTGACGGCGTTGTCGTTGTCGGATGGGTTGGCAACGGGAACAAGCGGATCGGGGTGTAAGGGGCAGGTGGAGCGGAAGTTTTCACGGGTGGAGAAAGGGATTAAGCTGAATTTTTCATAGCCATACGCCTGGAAATGGCAACAGGCTGCCTTCCAAACACGCCTGTTGATGGTCCAGTAGAATGCACGTTGGCTGGTGTATGTGCGCTTGCAGCAGAAAATGCGCTGGGGTGTGGTTTGTTTATCGAAGGGGACGTTGGTGAGGATGGTTGAATGGTAAGTGAGCGGTGGGGGATTTTGGGTGGTTGGGAGGTGGAGGGGGCGGTGGCATAGGCGGCGCGGGCGCAAGTGCCGACATGAGACTGGAAGTCGCACCGCGAGGGCGTCACGGGGAGAGAGACGATAGAGCCGCGGGGAAAGCAGAGGAATCGGGGGAGATGCTGGACCTTTTAGGTGGACGTGGTGTAGCTCTCCCCCGAGGCGTAGAAAGGGCGTGATAACCTGATGCTCTCTGTCTCTAGTAATTAGAAATTATAAGCTTACTTTCTACATTATTAGGGACTGACAGAGCAAACGGGACTGACATCAGCAGTCAGTGGCTCAGAACTTAATGACTCTGAGGCAGAGACATCATCATGGGGGCCGCTGACCCCCACCTAAACTCTGCCAGCAAAATGGATTTTCGTATTGCACGGATGCTTGCTGCCTGGAAGAAAGAAGATCCACCGGCAAATTGTGTAAAGCCCATCCCTATTCAAGTCATTTGCCGGATCACCTACATTGCTCAGCACCTACCCCTTGAGGCCCACCTCCTCCAAGCAACAGCAGATATGATTATCAATGCCTTCTTCTATCTACTTCAGCCAGGGGAATACACCAATACCCCCTCAGATACTACCCCATTTACCCTCAATGATGTCCAGTTGATGCTGGGCACCTGACTGTTGAATACAGCAACTGACCCAGATGAACTCTTGCATCAATCCCAGGGTAGTTCCTTGACCTTCACTACACAGAAGAATGGGGTCCCAAATGAAGTAATTTGTCTAAACTGAAGCGGCGACCCATTCCTCCCAGCACTCCACTTGCATGATGAGTCTTTACACCTTGCCAAATTCAGCATGTCACACCATTCATCATCACCAAGACCCTTTGCGATGCTGTGACATTCATTGGCACAGATCTGGGTTTCTTGCCTCGTGATGAGCTCGGTCTCTCTGTGCCGCTGGTGCCATGGCACTCTTGGTCTCAAACATGGACACAGACATCATCAAACTGCTTGGTTGTTGGCGATCGAATGAAATGTTTTGTTACCTTCACCTTACCGCTGAACCCATCGTGAGGGACCTAGCGGCCCGTATGCTCACTGCTGACTAAACCATGGCCCTAACCCAGCTTGTGCCATGCCATTAACCACTCATATGTCCTACTACAAAAAAATCCTCTTCCTTTTGGCCTATGGCAGACCACGGCCCACTGTTGATTAAGGACAGTCCGGCCATGGGGGGGGATTGAAAGGTACCAACCTCATGGGATTTGAGGTGACAACGCCACCGT
>JABMIG010000189.1:0-90000 GCA_013187285.1 Cyclotella cryptica | reverse complement strand
GTCGCTGATTATTTTGGAGTGGGCAAGAATTTCATCTATACCCCGGGTGTGAGAGCCATTTTGACATCGGATTAGACGAAAGATGCCCTGTTCTCCATTCTTGTGCATAAGGATGACGTTTCGCCCAGACTCTGAGGGTTTAATTAAAAATGACGAATCGTGACGGCGGTAAACTTCGCAAAATCTCCCTCCATTCAAAAGGAAATCATGTTTGCAGGCTCCATCAAGCAGCCCATCTCTCCGTCGTTTCAGCTCGCAGCAACAATTTTCAACATATTTGCTAGCCAGCATACCGAATTGTTGAAAGATGGGTTGATGAGACAAATACTTCATTAACTTGTCATCTTTGACATCAAGATTATATTCATCCTTTATGAATTGAGCAGTGCCGTTGTCCCTGCTTAAGATGCTGCAATAAAGGTGCTCCGTTGCAATAAGACCAATACCAGCGCACAGCTCTGTCACTGCCATACCCCAGAAATCTCCAACGCCCATTAAACCTCCATCCGAAACACTCTCACAAAGGATATGACATTGATTCGAGACAAACAGGGAAGATGAGATTGAATTTGAGCATCTAGAAAATCTAATAATACCTCCGTTACCAACCTTTGACAACTGATGCATGAATGACTTTGAAAGTTTATGAAGAGAAGCGCGATCGTCGATTGAACCATCTCTTTGGTCGCACAACTTGTTCGTTTCAACATTTAGTCTTTGTATAGCATTTAGTAAATTCCTTGGCGTAGAACGATACTCAATGTCAATATCTATGACATTATGACCCGATGATGGCGGAACTCGCGGGTTACGCCCGCTAGAAATTGCGCCAATATGAGACATGGAGCAAAGGTCATACTGCATATTCAAGGGCATGTCCCTTTCGTAGTGTTCAAATTTTTGGGTCTCGTTAGAAAAAGAACATCCTCCCTCACTAGTCAGCAACAAAAAAATAAAAAGCCACGTTTCAGGAGATGAAGCCCGAATAACCGTGCATATTGCCTCAATAAGCTCGTAGCAAGAAACAGTTTTGCGGCGCAAATGACGATAATCAATCCAGTCCTTGAAAGTGCAAAGAAAGAAACTCCTAGAGAAAAAAATGGCATTTTAATGACTTATTTCTCAAAATATGACTGGAAAACTTACAGGAATGCCATCCGATTAATATGAAATCCAGTAACCCATGCATCTCCTGAGCGAAACATAGACCATCTTTTGACTGACTTGTGCGGCTCGTGCACCAATAGCGTTGATACATCATAATTTTTACGATGAGGTGGGAGGTCTTGAACAAGACAGCAAAGATCACGGTGCAGCCTCTCCATGTTCAGCTTTTTTTCTGATGTGGTTGAACAGATGTTGGGAACCCGTCCACCAAAATACACTCTCTTGAACTTCACCATATCGTCCTCATTACATCTGACATATTTATATGACCCAATGACCAGGCCGTTGCTACCTCCAGATGCATTATTGCGGTCGACATGCAATCCTAGCCCAGAAGAGGAATCCGAGTCAAAAGGCGTTACGCTGGCAGTAAAACCAGCCAAACAATTACCTTCTCGAAGCAGTGTGGCAAAATATTTCATCACATAATCATCATTGAATGCTGGGGTCTGAAAGCCTAGTCCGGCAGATAAAAAGTCTGCATTTTTAGTCAGGTAAAACATTGTTTCTCGGATATCATAGGTCATGGTACTTTTCTTGTCTTGCCTCCACCCATTCTTGATGTTATCATGTTTCTTGGTAATACACGGAGCATTTATTCCCTTATCAAAGAACCCAAAATGATTTTGATCAGTACAGTTCATTGATGAGTACTGGTAGTTAATGGAACGGAAATGGTTCCGTTCAGCAGATCCTTCAACGCCTTCACATGATTTTTCTTGCAGTATAAAATGCATAGCCTCTTCGTGAGCTAATGAATTGAATGCTTCTAGTTCATCTTTGTTCTCTCTTATGGAAATATCTAGCTTATGTGTGAAAAGAAAGTTCTCCCAGTCCTCCAACATTGATGAGCTCGCTTCTTCCATGGCACAATTTACGGCAATCAGTACATTCATAGGTGTGATGATCAATAGATCTGGTTTCTCCAACAAAGGACAGAGCTGCCCATCCCATAAACCATTAACTTCCGTATCTAAAGCCCGGATAGGAAGTTTTAAACGGTCTGCATCATTTAAGTATCGGAGAAATTGTTCTTCATTGCAAGATAAGGAATAATGGCAGTGGACACCAAGATTGTTTGCCAAATAGTTCCCCCCTAATGCTTCAACCAGACATATTATCCGCTTCCTATATTTTGAAAACTTTTGGGCGAGGCCCCCAAAATATCCACAATTTGTTTTATATGTCGACAAGAAAGAATCCCTGCGAAGCATCTCCTCATCCATGACCTCGATAATCAACACATTACCATTGAATAAATACCACTTGGCCATCTCGTTGTCGATAATTTCCTTTTCAAGGCACTCATTTATGTACTTTTCCTTTTCCCTCTTAATTATTTCCCAAGCTTTACTGGCGGTTGACTCTTCATGGACTGCAGCTTTGTCATCTTTCAAGCTGATCTCCCTGTTTCCCTTTACTATGTTTGGCACTTTTGTTTCAACCAAGTAAGGATCTTTTTTGGGGTAGTTAGAGGGGATAGATAATTTTGCTGGAGTTGTTTTGGAATCTGATTTGGTTTTGGACACTGACCCCTTATGTTTAGATTTCGTTCGCTTTGAAGGGCGTCCACAGTTATCACTCAATTTGACTTCACCGCTCTCTCCAGAAAATACCGGCGGAAGTAACCCCAATGGAGACAAAAATATCCAGTCTTCAGCTATATTCAAATCAGTTGGCTCTGTATCTCTACCTTTCCTTGCCACGACAGAAGAATCATATGCTCGCAGCGCATCTAGCAAGGTAGAGAATAATTCAACACTCCCGTTTATGTCAGCCTCATACCATCCAATGAGTTGAGCCCATTTGTCTTCTCTGCATGATTTGTCCTGCACGTTCTTCACGCCAATCCAAACATGATTCTGCACTTGATTGTCATTAGCTTGTAATCATTTGGAGCAATAACAAAGTAATCCTCAAGTCCGTTATACTCTGATTTATTTTCATAGAGCACATTGTAGGACCAGACTGGACCGTATTTAGATGATCCAACTTGCTTTGCCGCAGTGATTGTACTTAATATCCACACGGCATCTCCATTGTTGGCTGGCCAGTAGGGAGCTACAGCAGCGTCACCAATTTGAAAAGCTGTTTGACGTTAGAGTAGACAGCATTCAGTTCTGACATTTTCTTTCTTTTGCCGTTGTTCTTGGTGGCGGAAGTGGTGGCAGTGTTGCTGTTGGCAGTGGAACTGTTGCTTGGTGTTACGGTCTGTTGCAGCTAATTCTAGAGCACCTGTTGTTCTCACGAGTCAGTCACGATGAACGTATTCGGGTCGTCAGTTGTCGTCAGTTGGACCGTTCGAGTCGTCAGGAAGATCCGGTAAATTGTGAAACGAGGGAAGTAATAAGAAGTTAATTGTGTGAACGCGGTAGAGTACAGTAGTGGGCTGTTATGTACGCAAAAGTATACTTTCAAATTTTTCGTCTTTCTTAGGAATGAATACGTAATGGAAAATCGGCGAGCGTCGCAAGAAAGAAGTGCATTCAAATGAGTGAATACGTGCGTTAAATGTTTTAAGAGCGACCTTAATGGAGCGTCCATCACTTGCTAAAATTTAAGCCTGTACAACCTAATATCCGCGGAACTGATTTTCCCGCCAAACTTTTTGTCAGGATATATCCAATTTTCGGTGACGGAAATAAAATGGACGACCATATCACAAACTGACGTGGAGCGTATCAGTTGAATGCCAGAAAGCTCAGCTTTTCGGCGGTGTAATTTCCACCAAAGAGATCCTATTGGCGGAAGAGATATTCAAAATCAAATGGGCCGGATACATTCTATATCCGGGTTTCCTCCCAAATCACTTCCGCGGAAATTAGGTTGTACAGGAGGATCCGGGTCAGTGGGGTGTGTCAACCATTTTTGGCGAGTGAGAAGTGACGTGGCAAGATTGCGCACAAGTGCGCGAGTCATCGGGCAGGGATTGCGGGGACGGATGGGGACGGGCAGGGACGGGCAGGGACGGGCGGGACGGGCGGGACGGGCGGGGACAGGGCGGGATGGGGCGGGACGACGTCGGGACGGACTGCGGACAGACTATAATCTGAGAGGTTTTTGGCGAGTTTTAAGGAGTCTAAAAATGTGGACGCCCACCAAGGCCCGGATCCTCCAGGCTTATTTGCACGCACCCTAAAAAGTGTGACGTTCTACATCTAAGTAGAGTTCGTTTTTTGTGCCACTGCACGGAAGCATCCGCAGCGCGATCAAACTTAAGTGACGGTATCATGCAATCTCATCAAGCACCTCGGATTATATTTTGGCAAAGCCATGTTTCAACAAGAAGTTATAGGTCAGAAGCACTGCCTCACTGTTGTCATGAAAAATTAGAGCTTACGCAGCACTTAATGCGGAGCTCCTCATCTGTGCCCTTCTATGGATAGCCACGTCCCCCCTCATCACCTCACACACAACCAAAAAGTAGTCGACACTCTCTCCCCCGCTCTCTCCCTTGAACATACTAACAAGTTTAATACACTCCTCCCTCACGGCACTCAATGACCCCACATGAGCCGACACCATTGCGGCCGTGGGAGAAGTGACGGGATCCTACACCCTTTCTAACATGAGGAAGAGTATGCTATGCAACGAGATGAAATGGGGACTCTGGTATTGAGAGAAAGGCCTTTGGTTGATGAGAAAGTCGCGGAGAGAGCATTCGGTTTGTTGAAGCTTCGCAATGAGCGACGGGATTCCAACATGAGTAAACAACAACGTATAGACACAACATAACCCCTCACTTTTTGAGTGGCCTACGCAAACTTTTTGCAAACACACAATTTAGATCCGAATGAATGCACTCCCCTCCAATTTTTATCGTATCCTGATCTATCCTACGTTATGACAGGATATCCTCAATATCACGACTGTTGGCAAGTATTGACCGGTTCACCACCTACAGTTTTGGGAGAGTTGGCATTGAAATGGTTTGAGTTAATGCAGCCCCTGGCAGCCTTATCGGCAGCGGGAGTGTCGTTGAGATTGAGCAGTGAGGAAAGGGCTCTTTTGTGGAATGTTTACTTTCCTTGGGTGATACGTGTTGGTGTAAAAATGAAGGAGAATGCATTGATGCGCTTGTATTATGAGGAAGAGTTAGCACAGAGTTGAGTGTATCGAGAGAAAGAATTGGGGTTGAGCCTGCTCCAATTGTTGATGATCTGTAGAGAATGGTTGCTTCTACTAATGTCGAAACTATTGTACCTCTAGACAATAGTGCTAACTGCCATTGATCATTATTTATCATCCTGCACCAGTTATTGCAAAGAAATCAGCAGAAATATACGTCTAACATAACATGATAACGTGTTTTTAGATTCCTTGACATGACCTTACTCAAGGTCCAATTGTGCACTGGTTACGTTGACAACAAGTGCAGGAAAAACAAACAATTACCTGTAGAATACCATGCCAACTTAGACAACATAGGATGTTGGTGGCAGCGACCTTCTATTTCGATTCAATCAGTACACTTATCTCATTGACAAGTACTGGTTTTGAATAGTTTTTAGTTTAACCTCATAGGTTGTAATTTATTATATATATGGGAGTTGTAGCAAGATTGTATTGGATGTTCTCTATTTTACAGCTGCTTCCAGATTGAAAACACAGTGACAATGATGGTGATGGCGGGAATGCCATCGCGGAAGAAATTGTAAAAGAGTTTCAGTTGGGAGAGAATGGTCCCACCACCGAAGAATACGATCGATTAATTTCTTTTTTGGATGTCAAACGTCAAATTTCTTATTTGGACTCACTGTTGTTTAATGTTGGTGTGGGATGGGTTCTGGGGGTGAAGCAGAGGGAGTATAAGAACAAGAGTTCTTTGTTGATTAATCATGGCAAGCTTCTGGATGATTTGCTTTATATTCATGGCAATGAGGTAGGTAGGATTACTGACTCTTTTTTTATTGGTGGTATTTTTCGAAATGTGTGGACGCTCTTCCTTTTTACTCTCGACTTGCCTTCTTTATCCCTTGTCCATTATTTAGATTCTTGTAGATGGATGGTAAGTGTTGTCTCCTCGATGCTATGTGGTGTGTTTAACTTTTCCACATGTCCTTGTATTAAAATTCTGACAGTGTCATGTCATTTGTTGCTGAATCATTGCTCGTTCATTGCTTGAATCCAAAAGAGTACAAAGATGGTATTGTGATGATCCAAAGGAACCATTCCTAATAAAATGTGTTTCATTGAATTACCTTGAAAGATTGTGTGCTACTTTATCCATTAATATATATTATGGACAGTATCATATTATTTTTGTAGGTGGAGAGGAAATTTTCCTGCTTATGTATTTCAGGACACAAATTATTTTTGTATGTTGGTGAGTCAATGCTCATTCATCAAACATGACGATAATGTTTATGGTTATGTTTATGGTTAAAATGTTGACAAGGAAACCCCACTTCATCATCCAAGCATCCTAGCAAACAGATAATAGTCAATAACATTGGAATATTGATCAAAGAATGTTAAATAAGAAAGTCATGTAATTTGAGTTATAGACATATCCTCTTCTTTTACTCTGAGACCACATGTTATAACTCTCTGGTTGTTTTGCTGTGCTCATCAAATGAGTAGCATTGATTCCTGCAGTTACCTTAACTTTCAAGACATCCTCTCACCACATCCTCACTAAACCGCCTGCTATCAGTCTCAAAAATTTGTAAATGCTGATTGTCAATTTTAAGCCACAGCAGGCGGTCAACGGAGCCTTCTTCTCCCCCCTCTGTTGTCCTGCGCCCATGTGGTTTCAAATCCCAGGTCACAACAGAACAGCGGTCCATTCATCATTCCCTTATGCACCATGATCTCAAGTCCTTTTCTCCATATTTCTCTCATCAGTGAGCATGCACTACTGCTTGCTATCAGTCTCAAAACATTCAAAGATTGAGCGTCAATTTTAATCCGCAGCAGACAGCCAACAAAGCCTTCTTTTTGCCACTCTGTCGTCCTAAATTACAGATGCAAATTTGCAGCATCTTACTTGCAATCAACACTATTTGGAGAACTGTTCTGAAGGTGGCATCCACACGCAACTCTCTCGTTGGCATGGCAAGGAATATCTATGGCTGGTAAGTGTTTCAGGTAAGAATAGACAGACTGATTATCTTGGCAAGCAAGTCCAGTCAAACTTCATGTTCCAGCCAGTATTGAAAACTGTACAGAAGATTCCCCCCTCTTCTAGTTCATGAGTGGAAGTATGATCCACCCTCTTGTGACAACAGTGGTGGAAAAACAAAACAGAATTTTGGTGACATCCAATGCATAAAAAATCATCCCAATCGTTGCATTCTTAAGTCTTACCACTTATTAGTCTGTTAGGCCACCTATGTTGTCACTTGGAGACCACTGCAGATTTGCGCTTGGGTTCGGGGTGTGGATTAACATGTGGGTGTGCTCTGCAATGTGACGTGATGTCACACCATATCCCGCTCAACGAAAATTTGCAGATTCGTGCTTGCGTTCGGGGTGTGAACTAACATGACGTGTGGGCGTGCTCTGACTCTTTCTTCGTTCGCGGTTGGATTTTTCTGTATGTACCATATGTTGTCGTGTGAACGAAAACTGTGTAAATTTATTTTTTCGCGCAAGGAAATTCAGGGTGCATGCAATAATTTGACGTGATGGACGCTCCATTGGCGAAGACAATGAACTGAAGCCAATATCCTCTTGACCATTTTTGACCATTATTGAACATTTTTGAACATTATTGAACATTTTTGAATGTTTTTGAACATTTTGAACATTTTTGAACATGTTCAAAAATGTTCAAAAATGTTCAATACCACGTTGTTGAAATACTAATCCTAATATTTGAACATTTTTGACCAGTTCAAAAATGTTCAAAAGTTTCAAAAATGTTCAAAAGTGTTCAAAAATGTTCATAAATGTTCAAAAATATTCAATCAAGTTCGGAAGCAACGATCGCTTCTTTCCAAGAGGTCATACTGGAATGAATTGTTGAGAGTTTTAACGGATATATATTTGAATTGCTTAACATACTTTTTCTTTTCTTCCGTTGAAGTCAGCTATATAATGTATACGTTCAATAGATTTTAAATTTGATTTTGTGGGATTGCTTGCATCGACATCTTCTCGCCAAATTTTCCATGACAGGGTTATTTCAAAATATACTTCCTTTGTTCCACATTTGCCGGATCTTCCAGTTATCCTCGAACGTATGACAAACGGTCGTAGCCAGTTCGTCACTAATGACTTTGGCTGTCATAACATGGTCGTCACTGACGACTTTCGAGGTAGTAACTTATTGTAACTAACGACTTTGAGGTAGTAACTTGTCGTAACTTACGACTTTGGTGGTAGTACAACTCAGGAGGCTGCTGTCATCACATCATGGTCGCAGTATGATGTGAGTTACTTCTCCATATATTTGATGGTAGCATGCGATTTACCCACAAAGAGCAGTGCATTCAAAAAAGTTGCAACTATGACTTTTACAGTACAATACAATAGAATACTCGTCTCAAAGCATTCCGAACATAAATTGAACTGCACTCCCCCCCCCCCCCCCCCTCACAAATTACAAGAATATCAACAAGCAACCGAAGGCTCGGATATCAAACAATAATGTATGTACAAAACCCATTCCATCAACCCATCCTCTCACCGGCATCATAAAGCTGAGGCCTACCAAACTCGCAAATCATAATCTCCTACAAGTTATCTCTCGACCCACCCCCATAAAACTCCGGAGCAATCTCCCTCAACTTCCCAAACTCATACAACAGACTGGTCGGGAAATCATGATGCTCTACATGATAATTCATAGCCAACAATGTCAATATCGAATACCAACTCCCAACATACGTGGAGAAAGAGGAGATACACTCCCCTCCCGTCCCCCTCCATCAAACCATGATTGTTAACAAACATGGCACACACCGGATGACGCGGTATTGACCACAAAGTCTCCGATAATAATAGAAACAATAACGATTTCTATCCCTCCCTTCTCCACAAGAACAAACTTCCCACGACAGCACATCGACAGTACAATGCACACTCTAAATTTCATGAAATTGAGCGGGCTTATGGGCTAATGGATGGAAGTCTGTCAGTTGAGTAGAGAAAGACATCCATATTGTATGGCACCACAATTTTATTCACATGTCGGCCGGAGAGAGCAAATCCTCTATTATTGGGTTTGTTGCAGGCTTGTAAGGTTGGAAATAATGATGTGATCTTGAAGTAGCTCATATAGATTAGCACAGACACCTCTTTATTTGGGCGAAGCTATGTAGAGGATGATAGATTACTATTATCATGTTTCACCACTCACAAATTACAAGAATATCAACAAGCAACCGAAGGCTCGGATATCAAACAATAATGTATGTACAAAACCCATTCCATCAACCCATCCTCTCACCGGCATCATAAAGCTGAGGCCTACCAAACTCGCAAATCATAATCTCCTACAAGTTATCTCTCGACCCACCCCCATAAAACTCCGGAGCAATCTCCCTCAACTTCCCAAACTCATACAACAGACTGGTCGGGAAATCATGATGCTCTACATGATAATTCATAGCCAACAATGTCAATATCGAATACCAACTCCCAACATACGTGGAGAAAGAGGAGATACACTCCCCTCCCGTCCCCCTCCATCAAACCATGATTGTTAACAAACATGGCACACACCGGATGACGCGGTATTGACCACAAAGTCTCCGACAATAATAGAAACAATAACGATTTCTATGCTTCTAAAAAAATTTTTCCCTCTTTTTTTTAGAATTCAAGATACAAATTGCAAGGCTCTTAAGATATATCATCTCAGCAGTGGGTGGAAACTTGGACGGAGCTGGTATTTCAAATTGACCTCCTTTTCTTGGTGGAGAGTAGTCCCAAACAACAATGTCAAGTAGTGGAGAAGGAGACACTTATGCGTAACAGAAAAGGTATCGGTCGCCACCATGTAGAATGACACATCCTCTTGCTAGTCAAGGTAATATTCCCTCATGGTAACTCAAGAAGTGCAGGAGATTCTTGTCTGTTTCTCCATTGACTGTCCCATATGAGCCACATGTTCTCCTAACTTCAAATCCTCTTTTTCCGGCATGCGAGCACAATTGTTTATAAATCTCTTGTGCGAAGTTGTCTTGCTCAGACTTCGTCAGCAAGACATTACAAAGCATTCCACTTGGACGAAGTAACAATAGCTTGGGGGTATTGATGGATTCTTCCATGCTAAATGATTCTAAATGATTGTGCAATGACAACTTTCACTGTTAATGAATAGTGTGAAGAAGGTGAGTTGCGTACAATAGAATGGAGTTCAAATCAACACTCAATTACATTCTCACTCAATATCTTGTTGTCCAAAAAATCAAACCCAGCAACAAAGGATGGATCAAAGTAACTTTGACTTTTTAGTGGATTTTTAATGTCAATCTTCATGACTTGATCGACAATGAAAACATGAACGGCAACGTCCATTTCCTTGGTCTCCTCTTCTGGACATTGCATTTGCAGTACAATGCGCCTTGACCTGTTGTTCAACTGACTGGTAGTACAGGAATGCTCTTCCATGTAGTCCTCAATGTCTGTCGCATTAACAGAGTTTATGACTTCGTGGATGATTGCTGGGGTGGAGTCCACTTGCAACTCTGCTAAAGGTAAATGATCGCAACTCCAATCAATGTCGGTAGCATCAGATTGGAGATTTAGGTTGAACTCGGGGTATATCAAAGCTCCTTGAACTTGATTCAGCTTTAGGAGGGACTTTTTTGACCAATGACGACTTCTTGTGTGGTCTTCTATGTGCTCCCTCCTTGTGGAGTATCTGCTTCTCTTGTTGGCAGTGTCATGATTGATGAATTCATATTCATCATCTTCTGATGCCTGAGCTGTAGAGGACAGAAGCAGTGAAGCTCTAGGGGGCTTCACCAATGTGCACTTAGATTCCTTTGGAATTGATGAAGAAAAAGAGCAACAAAACCCAATTGTGGAATTTTCTTGGTTGCTCTTTGCAGCTGACCTCATGTCTGCAAGAGCAATCATCGATGGATCAGAAGGGTGTACTGCCTTGGACTTGGAAGAAGATAGCATTTTTTTGGTGAGAGACTCCAAACAATGTACGCACACTTTTGAGGAACACTTCTTGCAGGTTACATATTTGATGTCACCTTGCTTACAAGGTGTTGACTGCAATACCTTCTTGGTGGATTCTTGTTGGACGGTGTCCGGGGAGCAGCAAATACAACCTGGAGACCACATTGATCCCAAGATACAAGTGAACTATTTTGCTTGGCTTGGACAGCACCTGATCAGGATCAACTCCAGCTGAGGGCAGGTCATGAGCCAAGTTAATAGTTATTTGATGTAAAGGCTAACAATTAGGTCTTCTGGGAATAGTTCTACAGACTAAAAATGCGCTGGTGACTTGGTGGTTACTTGTTTTAGACCTACAATTTGAATTCTATAATGATGTGGCACCATGCCAATCTGGCAAATGTAAGGATTTTTGTCCAGACAAAAAATGATTTTAGATATACAACAACTGACATACCAATGCCAAATTACTATTGTGCCACAAATCTGCACAGAAGAAGTAACAAAACTTGGGTGGTGAAGTTCTGCCATTGGCAATTAATGAAAGCTGACAAAAAACTCATCTTGCACAAGGGTTGACGACTACAGATCCGATACGCAGTCGCAAATCTAGGTCGCCTGGGTTGTTGTGAATAGGAGACAGAAGGGGGCATTCAAACAGGAAACGGGGATAGCGGCTTACTGGTTGAGGAGTTATTAGTCTTACCAGATCCTCAAGCTTGGCATCTATCTCTTTCCTTTTTGTGGGAACGTCCACTCTCAATGCGTGCCCAGCCTCTTTGATTCAAAATCAATCCATAGAGGATTGTGAGACAACTTACGTATAAAAATAAGAAGTGGAAAAAGCAGACTCGCTCTTGCAAGCTTTCTAATCGCAATACCATTACCTTGCTATCAAATGAGGTCGTGTGATGGTCGTTGAGCACATAGGATGCTCTTCGAGCTCGTGCAATGGCGCTGCAGCTCATTCGATGGACCTGCAGCTCGCACTATGGTCGTCAACCTCGTGCGATGGCCGTGCAGCTCATGCTATGGACCTGCAGCTCTAACGATGCTTGTCAAGCTCTGGAGAGGCTGGTCGAGCTTGTGAGATGTTCTTCGAGTTCGTCAGCTGAAGCTCATGAGATGCTCGTCGAGCCTGAGCGACAGCTGTGCAGCCCGAGCGACGGCGGTGGAGCCAGTGCAACTGTGGGGGAGCTTGTGGGGCTACTGCAATCACGTCGATGCTCATCGCGCGTCGATGCTCGTGCAATGATCATGGAGCTCATGTCAATCTTGTTGGATATCTAGAGCAAGGTGGTGAGATGATTGTGGTGATGGGAAAGCAGATTAGTTGGTGTGGTGGATGTGGAGCGGTGAGAATGGTGAAGAAAAGGAACAGAGGTTGGTGGGTAAGGCAATAAATATGGCGTGTTATATTTTTTGCATAGTCTTAACATGGGAGGTAACCTGAGTCGGAATTTAATAGATATCCGTAGAGTTAACCTTTGTGAATATGTGTGTATATGAGGACACAATGACAGTTGTGAAAGTTTGAAACTTCTTCACCAGTAAAAGAGCAGACGCATGTCTCACAACACCAGCAAGACAGGCAACTCGCTAAAAATATCTTCATTTTAGCGAAAAAATCTAGTCTAGAGTCGTCACTTCAGTCGCGACGTGTCGTCAGTTGTCGTCAGATGGGTCGTCCGAGTTGTCAGTTACTCCTTTAACGGACGACAAACGGTCGTCCAATGGTCGTAACTGACGACTTTGGCTGTCGTAACATGGTCGTCACGGACGACTTTTGGTGTCGTAACATGGTCATACCGGACGACTTTTGGTGTCGTAACATGGTCGTACCGGACGACTTTTGGTGTAGTAACATGGTCGTCAGTGACGACTTTGAAGGTAGTACCATGGTCGTAACTTACGACTTTTGTGGTAGTAACGTGGTCGTGGTCGTAACTTGTCGTACCATACCCGAAGTTCAGCTTATTTTCTCCAATCCCGCGTATCGGTGAGCGTTTTCGTCTTTTCCTTCCTTAAAGTTCAAGTACGTTACACTTAGCTAGCTGGCACCGTCACAGTTCGCCACCTCCAATCAACTTCCGGCGGCGGAACAAAAAGTATTGATCATCGAAGTAGGAAGAGCAATCATGCCCACGAACAACGTTCAACAATTAGGTGACACAGGAGGTCCCCAAGCCTGGTTCCAATCTCTCCCCCTCGTCGCCCGCTACTGGTTCGGATCCGCCCTCCTGTCACATGCGCCGCCAACTTCGGTTTCATCAATCCCATGAAACTCATCTTCCTCTGGGATATCACATGGGACGATTTCCAGATTTGGCGTTTTGTCACCCCATTTTTGTTTGTGGGAAAATTTGACTTCAACACGTTGTTCGCGCTGTACATGCTTGTGTAGTTTTAGCCAACGGCACGAGACCGAGCCTTACAACACTGGTGCCGGAGGCGGGACGGCCGATTATATCTTTGCACTCATGTTTGGAATGTCGACTATTTTCGTGACGTACCCGCTGTTGGGGAAGTTGTTGCCGATTTTGCCGCTGTTTGCACGAACACTGACATTCTTTGTCATTAATGTTTGGAGTAAGCGTCATCCTACTGCTCCAGCGAGTATTTGGGGTGTGGAGATGAAGGCGATTCATCTTCTGTTCGCTTACCTGGTGCTGACCGTCCTCATGGGAAATCCCTACGCGGATCGCATGGTATCGCCGTGGGACATTTATTCTACTTTTTAGTGGATGTTGTTCCCATCGTCTACGGAAAAGATGTGTTACACACACCACAATTTTTGATCGATCGTTTGGGTGTGGGTGCGTATGTTCCACCGGCGGACGTTCCGGGGGCAAGAGGTGGTGCAGCTCAAGGAAGTAATGTCTGGCGACCACCGGGAAGAGCGAATGCACCTCAGGATCCAGCAAGACCTGCTAGAGAACATGATTGGGGTAGTGGTTTGGGATCAAGTTGAGGAATGGAGGCAAAGTTGGACATTTTCTACTTCGTACAACAATCAGCTTGGTTTGGAACTAAGCGAACGGATGAAATGTCAGCTTTTTGATGCAAGCAGACGTTAATAGTGAACAATGGTCAATAGTCTATGTAGAGTTTAGACCCATAAATAGTTATTGTCATCTCTAGAGTCAACAGCTCACTGATTAATTTCCTATCAATTCGGCTGGTCGTGAACCGAAAAACTTGTACCACTTTACATAATGCTCTGAAACGTCAAGGAAATTGAATTGTGTATTCCTCAGCCAGACGAGATCAGTCTACAGTATCTCTCTAAATCAACATTGCCACCGGATAAAACAACCTCACAACAACTGCCTTTGGGAACTTCACCACTGTCCACCTCTTCCTCAGTCCGGCCAACCCTAAGCACCCTGTTGGTTGAACAATTATTTTCATTGTCTCCCCAAAGAATTTCATATCTTGCACCAGTTCATCATCAATCACGGTCATTATTTGGGATACATTATGTTGCATTATCGGGAAGACCAATTCACCCAAATGCTGCGTTTGTGCTCCATCAGCAATGGTCCGTGGAGTTTCAATGGTAACGATCTTTCCTCGTTGTAAAGATTGCTGAGCATCAATCCCCACTTCAGGCTCTACTCCAATAATTTTCCTGTTCGGTGAAATGGCGGCAGCAACAAGAGAATTCCCTTCAATAAGACCACCTCCTCCGACACAAACAAACAGATAATCAAGTCTAATAGATTCTTCCTTTGCTGCATGATTGTAAGTTCCCTTCCAATACTTGAGATCCTCAAAAATTTCTTTCCCTACTGTACCCTGTCGGCAATAACATATTTATGATTGTACGGTGGTATGAAAACTGTACCCTTTGGTAACGTCTCCTTAACTTTCATCGCCACCTCATCTCTCTTTTCCGTATACCGATCATAACACACAACATTTCCACCGTACGACTTGGTCGCCTCCAATTTAAGAGGTGGGGCATCCTCCATCCCCCACGCCCCACGCTGCACTCTTACCGCGTCTTTAATCTAACAACGAGGAAAAGAAGCAGGACAATTGACCATGTGAGTGCTGAGATTTGTGTGTTTTTAATTGGTTAATTATTTAATTTGAATTTGTCGACCTGTTTCACCATCGTCTGCAACGGCCCTCCTCTATGATGTAAGAACCCCACGTCTCACGTCGTGCGCTCCTGCGGCTTCAATTCAGAACCACCAAAAAGAAGCACGACAATTGACCGCGCTACTAGTGAGTTTTGCCATTTTTTTAATCTGGTAAATTATTTAATTTGAAACATCGCACTGACTTGCCTACTCCTGCAACGGCCCTCCTCTATGAAATACAAACACCACGCCACACGTCGTTCCCTCCCGTGACTTCGACCTAACACCGAAATAAAGTAGCGGGACACTTGACCGTGCACATGGTGAGTTTTATGAATTTTTATTCTTCTTCCATTATTTCATTTGATATGACCGAGCTGACATGCCATCTTCTACCACCCCCCTCATATATGAATAACGAACCCCAGGCTGCGCCCTCCCGCGGATTCAATTTAAATCCAATAAAAATTAGCTGGGCAAATGACCACATCAATGGTGAGTTTTGTGAATTTTTTTCGTCAGCTATGTTATTCCAAATTAACAACCCTGACCTGCTATCTTCTACCATTGCTCTCCTCGATGAATTAAATGCCCACTCTGCCCTCCCATGTCTTCAATCTAAAGCCTGGAAAAGAAGGAGGACCATTGACTACACCCAATGTTGAGTTTTTCGATTGTTTTATTTGCCAAACTATTTAATTTGAAATTATTATCTGCCCTCATCATGTCATCACTCCCCCCACCACAACCAGGATTAGATCAAGGTCATGCTAATACACTAGTAAAAATAATGTCATAGTGAAAAGTCTATATTCTATATCATACTATTGATATTAGCCTCCTGCCAACCCAACCCTTCACCTGATTGAGGGGGGGGCACAATTCCATTATGCATTGGTTTCAAAAAATCATACTCCATGCAGCAAAAGAAATGTCATTTTTATAAACAAGCAATCATTAGCCCAGCATGCTACCCAATGAAAATACAATCATTATTTGAGTGACAGCTCCAGTAGAAATGTATACAGTGCAAGTCATAGAATTGGTCCTCTATGTAATGCAAGTATCCCCTACCAGTTCACAAGAAAATACATGCTCACATCATCCATATGCCACTCTACATGAGCCCAGTTCTTTGAATGATCAAAAACAAATGCACATTACTTGCACAATCACAATTTGAGGCCCTTCTTGAAAAATGATCCTTCAAGTTCCAAGGTGTTGCTTGTGGTCTGCATTGACAAAAGGGGTAGGTTCCAAGGCATTGGTTGTGGTCTGCCTTGACAAAGGGGTGCTTGGAATTTTTATTTAAGCTCTCACTTCAAAAGTTGTACAAATAAGAAAATGATCAATAGTGGACCCCTACCATACCTTTTGTCCATTTACTTGACATGGACATATTGATGTTGGTGCAGCCGGTTGAATCCTTTGTGGATCAAGAATGTGAGCCCACCAAGTAAAAAATCTGCATGTCACCATAAGAATCAAAGTGGCAGCAGCTTTGTCATTCCCCACCTGATTGACCAATTCAAACATGCAATTCAACTCAGCACAACCTCAGTCAGACTTTTGGGGGGTCAGTTCTTGCCTCTTTGCATATACAACCCAAGGCGAACTTTTTGAGGGGTTGGTTGCTGTCTGTGGAGATGGGGGTACTGGAAACACATGCTGTCTAGTAAAAATTTGACAAATGAAAAAGGTAGTGGCTGCAAGTTGTTACAACCACATCTTAACCAAAAATTCAAGGGGGAATTCATCTGTGTTCTCCAAGGGCCAACTGTTTGAGGGGTTGATTGTGCTCTGTGAAGGTGGGTAGTATGGGAAGTGACTGAAAGCATGCACTGAAAAAAAGAAAAATTCATAAGGCAAAAATCAACATAAAACAAGACCCCAGACAACATCCCCCCCCCCTCTTTTGTCCCTAAAAGATCATTCACCCTAGTACATTCCATCAGTGCAATGGAGTGGAGTTTTTACACATGTCTGCAGTGACATGTGCTAAAGCTAGAAGGGCACCAGCACAGCAAATGTAATAATGAATTAGTTAATTAAAAGGTTCATACACAGGAGGGGGATAGCCATAAAAGTGTCGATACTCCCAGACTATTTCACGAAAACAATGCCCAGATAATTATTTCTTGAACATTCATGTAAGGGTCTACTAGCTATGTGAATACCAAAAAATAGTAACAAATGTGCGGGCAGTAGCAAATTTCCCTTCCAAAATCCCCGAAGCTGTGAGCACTCCACGGAAGCCAAATAGAGTATCAAAATTAAAACAACCTTATAGAGCAAAAATATTGCTCCTAAACCAGAAGCTCAATCACTTGAGTTGCCTCAGGTAAGATACTTATAGCATTCAATTTCAAAAATACGCATGAATGTTCATGTTTTATGATTGCCATTTTGCAGGCCATTACACGTAGCGAATACCAAGAAACGGGCAAGGCCGAGATTATGAGAAATCATACAATCTTCGTATGATTTTGATGTGTCTCGGTTGACGATACATAAAAAGCATGACCCACTACGTAGTTCGCACTTTTTTGTGACTCGTCAAAATCATACACGATTTGTATGATGGCTAGGTCAAAATCTCGGGAAATTGTATGATTTTGATGGTTGCTGACGCAGTCATGTGATGTTTTTTTGCATGGTGCGCGCATGTAAAAAAATGTCACGCGTCAAGACTACACTTAAACTCGTAGAGGTCGTACTTGTCGTAACTTACTACTCAAGAGGTAGTAACATGGTCGTCACTGACGACTTTGGCTGTCGTAACATGGTCGTCACTGACGACTTTGGCTGTCGTAACATGGTCGTACCGGACGACTTTTTGTGTCGTAACATGGTCGTACCGGACGACTTTCGGTGTAGTAACATGGTCGTCAGTCACGACTTTCGTTGTCGTAACATGGTCGTAACTTACGACATTTTGACGACTCAGTGGTCGTGTTTCGGTCGCAAGTCGTCACTTTCGTTCTCCGAGTCGTCACAACGTTGTAAGATTCAGTCGCGCAAGTCTCTAAAGTCGTCACTTCGCCGAATTTTTATCGCCAAAGTATCCTATCTTTTTTTGAGTTGCCTGTCTTGCCGGAGAACAACATGTACATTGTTCGAAATTTGGCGGGAATATAGGTCTCGTCAGAATTCTCGTCAACTTCGTTCCCCTCATATCAGACCGTCTGGCTGTCGACAGCACTTTTTATAACCGGGCTTTTATGGTAGATAATTATCGTATGTAGTTATTGTACGGATCTAGGTAGGTAGAATTATTGATTTTATAGCAGTTTTGGCTCTCAACCTTAATAATAGACCCATGATCATGAACACAAGTGGCGGCGGCGTCGACTCCGCAAGAAACCCTTTCATAAACCTGGGCCGTGGGCGAAACTGGGCGAAATCACGAAGAAGGCGTATAAGACCTGAACGGTTAGCGTAGGTTGGTGTTTGGCAAACACTCCTCCGGAGACGAATGAGCTCTTAGGCGCTGTACTCGCCATGCCCCAATGCTCCTAAGACTCCACCTTGGTCGTTTGTTGGCTCTCTTTCTTCTCGTGCCTCGTCTTCTTCAAGGCCGCGATTTCTCCGTCCTTCGACTTGATTGTGTTGTCCATCAACTTGATTTGATTTTTCAACTCTTCGTTCTCACGCATGAGATCCGCTATCTTATTGTTGACTTTCTTCAGAGGAGAAAACATCTCGATCTCGATGGATGCGGGGTTCGATCCCGGCGCTCCTGTGCCAGAACGAGTGGGCGTCGTTCCGTTCGAGTTGGTCATACGGATCGATTCCGTGTAGCCGTTCCCGTCTGTATTGCGAGTTAGCGCCCCGTCCATCGCTTTGCCAACGTCACCCGATTTTCCAGGCGTCGGGTAAGTCGTCGAATGATCAGCAGATTCAACCTTTTCGCGAATTGATTTCATGGGAGCTTGGTCTGGGCGAAAAAAGTTCAGCATTTTCAGGTAAGTTAGAACTTAGAGCGATGAAGAGTTATGAGACTGTTTCAAAGATCTTGTGATTATGAGGCTGATTGAAGTCGCGCAAGGGTTTCGCGAAGTCGTGCGATGTTGTCCGCGATGATAAGTCGACCAACTTGCTTCCTCCAAATCGCATTGTATGATATTGTTCATGACAAACGGACACCAATTTGTGCGATTGAAATTTCATGTGGTTGTCTGATATTGTATCACTGATAATATGTGGTAAATGATTCAGTTTTGTCAGACACACATGCTTAGTTCGTCATGAAAGTCCACCAACACTTCCTCCATTTCGTCCTTAATCGTTCCTTCTGCTCAGCTCCGGCACGACGGAACTTACTCGTAAGCCTCTTTTCGGTGAAATCGCAGGCATCAATCTACGAGCCGATAAGTGGAATCCGGGAGTGTCAACAATCAACCAACCTTAAACTCGTATCTAACGAGTGCGCAGCAATCAATCAAATGAGTAATGAAATACAGAACGCAACAATCAACTGATCTCAAACCAAATAGTAACATGTTGTGGCAGCATCCCGTAACAGTATAACATATCGCTGCTGTAATCTGATGTAAGGGTGACAAAAATTTCTTGAGAAGGACTTCTGAAGGAATTCAAGGGATGGGAGACAATAGCACTGAAATACTTCGAAGATAATATTTCGAGACATAACTTGTTTTCTCTGCAAAAGTTCATGGTCTCTTACATGCACCATATTGCTATAATCCACACTGTTTCCAACATTTCCATCTTTGGCATTCATCTGAGCTTCCTCCGAAAGCTCTCTCCACTTCCCTGAGGTAGCCCATGCTCACCAGGTTGTGTGCAGAGTACAATATCTCTGAAATACCCTCCTTCACAAATGAACCAGAATACCCGCCCCTCTGGGCATCAAAGTACACAGGAATCATGAGAGTCTGAAGCAGTAACAATTTTTCCTATTGTTAAATCTTGTGAGGAAGTTTGGACCCCCATTATCATTGACTACAACTTGATTGCCTGGGTTTTGCTGTAATAGACTTGAGTCACAACATTTCATTCGCAGGAGAAGAGATGTATACCACTGCCGAATCTCCAATCTGAGGAGCTGCTCCAGACTTGGAAGTCGAACAACACTCTCCAAGAGTGACAATCGCAGTGGCATATCAACCACTGTGTTAGTCTTTTCACTAATGACAGTAAAGTCTGATGTCTTGCTGACCACAGAGAAAGACCCACCCATTGGAAATGAAATTGCAGAGTCAACTTCAGACATTTCATTCACCCTCCCTTTAGAGTGATTCCATTTTGCTATTGCTTCCAGCATTTTTATGTACCTGCATTTGGTGCACCATTGACAGTATTTTCCCCAATGATCCATGTGAATGCTTCGGACAGAATCAACAACCTTGGTCTCTTGCAACTGAGCTGAGGTTGATGATAATAACTCGGCAGAACTCTCTAAATCCTCTAAATTGGACTCAAACACAGCTTTGTCACTGCTCATAACAACGCTTTAACTTAAAAAATTGATTGTTCCCAAACAGGAGAACAACCCAATGCGAAGACAAGCAGTGTCTTATACAAGAAACACCCCCAAAGTGCAGACTCAGTGTCAGAAACCTAGGGTTCATAACCTCTAGGAACTGGTAAGTGTTGAACTAATGTTTACTTTGTTGAAGTAGCATAGGCGTGTATACAGAGATGTTGTATTCAACCAAAACAAGGAAATAATGATCTTTAAACCAATCTAGGAATATTCTATTGTCAAGTATCTCTCTGCATTTTTCTGTTCCTGAACAAGCATGCAATTGGACATGATAAAATGTTAGATAGGACACGATCAAATTTACACTACTAGTCACTATCCCGGACACAATTTCACTAACCCAATAGGAAAACACAAACCAGACTCAGAACAGCCTATTTGTCATTTGAACGAAGGATGACTATTTTCATAAATAAAAGATCATTGCGCATGACTAACAGCAACCATTAAAATCATACAATTTCCCGAGATTTCAACCAAGCCATCATACAAATTGTGTATGATTTTGATGAGTCACAAAAAAGTGCAAACTACATAGGGGGTCATGCTGTTTGTGTATCGTTTTCTGAGACCCATCAAAATCATACGAACATTGTATGATTTTTCATAATCCCCCACCTTGCCCATTTCTGAGTATTCTTGACGTGTAATGGCCTGTGAAATAGCAATCATGAAACATGACAGTTCATGCGTATTTTTGATATTGAGTGCTTTCTATCTCTATCTTATCTGAGGCGACTCAAGTGTTTTCGCTTTTTGTTTAGGAGCAGTATTTATGCTCTATATGGTTGTTGTAATTTTAATATTCCATTTGGCTTCCTTCGAATGCTCACAGCACGGGATGATTTTTGAAGGGAAATTTGCTATTTTATGTGCATTTGTAACTATTTTTTTGGTATTCACATTGCTCAAAAACCCTTTCATGAATGTTCAAGAAATACTTTTCTCTGCATTGTTTTCATGAAATAGTCTGGGAGTGTTGGCCCTTTCATGGCCATCCTCCCTGTGTATTCAATTCTCAACTAACTAATTCATTATAACATTTGCACTGCTGGTGCACTTCTAGCCTTAGCACCTGTCACTGCAGACATGTAAAAACTCCACTCCATTGCACTGATAGGATGCACGAGGGTGAATGATCCTTTTAGGGACCAAAGAGGTGGAGGGATGTTGTCTTGGGTCTTGTTTTACTTTGATTTTTGCATTACCAAATTTATATTTTTCAATGCATGCTTTCAGTCATTTCCCATACTACCCACCTGGACAGAGCACAATCAACCCATCAAACAGTTGACCCTTTGAGAACTGACATAAGCCAAGGATATCTTCTACTAGTACCCCTGACCCATTCAGGCCTCACTAACAGACCGTCTCCTTCACTTTGTATAGTACAAAGGAAGTACAAAAGTCATAAGATATTGTTTCTGAGAAAATAATATTCCAAAGACATTTCCCTTCTTGAGAAACACCCATATATATTTTAGGTGTTCCTCAGCCAAAACATCCAAAAGAGGTCTTCTTTCACAGAAGCTTTCTTCATATGGACAGTTCCTGTTGGCAGTTGAGAGTAAAGGACCAGTCATGCAACTACCACAAATTGCTGTCAATCTCTCACATGATCAACTGCATTTGGTGAAGCATGGTATATCAAGTACCCTTGATTCCACTGGCATCCCGAAATCCATGGTCATAAACTTGTACAATTCTGGGATGCGACAGTGTCTGTAATAATTTGGCCTCCTTCTCTGCCATCAGCCGTTACGCACTGATATGAACAGAGGTGATCCAGCGGCAGCTGGAGGTGATTGTTGTTTCTTTTTGAGTGTTGTGGTTGCTGTTGCTGCTGTCCCAGTGACGAATGCTGAGGCCCACTTGATGCAGTGTTGCCTCCGTCGTCTCTGTCGTTGCTATTACCAGCGCTGTTGTTGCTCCCCGTGCATTTTACGAGATACACGAACGAAAACCCCCCCTCACCGATCTGTCTGCAAATGGACAAGTTTTGCCCGTTGATTTCTAGCTGTTTGCCCACCAGATGAGGACCGAGGCCCTGCCCGTCGTCAAACGTGTTTTCATTGTTGCTGTTGCTGACGCTGCTGTTTCGCACCATCCTCTATATTGCAGTGATGCAGACAGATCAAGGGCAGGAAGATCAACTGATAAATTGAGCAGATCCAGCAATCGGCGCCTGCTTCTTCCGCTGTTGTTGCACCTGTAAAATATCTAGCTCAACAAGTTGAATGCCAGCGAACCGAGATCAAGTTTACAGGTGACCAATCACAAATAATACTATTAACGTGCAATAAATTTTATCCTGACACGTGAAATAAGTGATAATGGCCTCGAGCTGGATAAACGCGCAGTCGAGTATCAAGGGCAGGGGAAATGATCACGGCAGGTACTAATCATTAGCTAATCATTGTAGACACTCCTTGCGTTGGGGATTTTTGGTTTTCTGGCAACCGCATTGTGGCCTAAAGTGGCCGACATTTTCGTCTATCTCCGGTTTTTGAGAGAGGATACATTTCAATGGTATCCTAATTGTCCTGTGTGGTGAAACACAGGGGAAGCACAACCCTCACCACAACATGATAAACCTTTCTTTTGGATGTTCATTATTATTTGGAGGTAACGTTTGATGCACTCAATAGCTGTTGTCAATATTTTCTGCACTTTGTTTTTGCTTCTAGGGGCATTCACATAGTAACAGGCAGCACGTTGTCCTCAGTGAAAGAGTTGTGGGTGGTCTAATCAGAGATTTTAAGGGCATGAGCTCCAAAGTTTGTGTCTACAGCAGAACAATTTCACTGCATGCTGGCACAAGTAATATCCTGCACATCTAATCAATGCACTGTGAAACATTTGTGGTGATGTGGCTGAAAACCTTGGAGATAACAAATAAAAACACAAGCAAATTCACTGGATTAATTGACTATGATATGACGACATGAAATTGCCAATAATCAAAATGAAATGTTAGATGATGCAGGATAGAATTTTCTTCGAACTGAAATTTGTATTTGTCTTGAAATTCTTCGGTTGTTTTCCGTATCTGAGGAGGGGTGGCATCCTAGTTAGGTCTACTAGCTTTGACCTGGTTCAGTCAACTGGTCCGCCAGTAAGACTTGATACTGAACCTGGTTCACTTGCTTGGTTGCCAGCACGATTTGACAACTGAACCTGGTTCAGTACTTCTGGCGAAAAGAAACCCAATGGTCACTTTTTGGCCAAATGACGTCAGTGTTTGCCATCTGCCAGCAAGAATACTGTAAAAGTACACACTGAACCTGGTCCAGATTTTATGTTCCTTTGCTAGGGAAAGCTAGTTGCCAGCTGCCAGGAGATTTTCGTCCAACTGAACTAGGTCCAGTACTTCTGGCGGGGGTCATGCCACCCCTCCTCCGTATCTGGACAGATATAGAAGTGGCTTCCATGCCTATGGTTCAACAAAACCGCACAAGCAAGAACTTGCAATGAAAAATTACAAATCACTTCATATGGACAATCTGGTGGCATATGTTCAATTACATATGCACCCAAATGGTTAAATCAGATCTACATTGACATAGGAAGATCATATAACAATCAAGTGCACACATTATTTCATGCTCGATGAATCCACTTACTCCAAAGTTGTGGCATCAGATCTCATGGCTATTGCGATAAATGCATTGTTATGAAAATTTAGAAAACGTAAGGTTACAAAGAACCAGTACTTCATGAAAATTTAGAGGCCAACAGCAAGTAGATAACAGGCACACCCACCTGTAACGTCCTCATTCTCACCTTAGATGCAGATCTATTCCTTCTGACACTAAAACAAACAACAGACACCAACACACAACATATTATTTACACTGCGTATGAGAGACAGGAAGGTAATTTTGATGAGAAAAGATATCATAGTTATTGGTAGCTGAGTTGCAGCATTTTTAACAATGTCCGCATTATAGCATATTAGGATTATGGCTATCAAATTATGGTGTTTGTGAACCAGTGTAATTGCAACATATTTCAATATTTTATGATGACACATTGATTTTTCTACAATTAGCTGTGTTACTTAACATAATTGGGTCTTACTCTAAGAGAGTTTACTGAGCACTTTGACTTCCTTTCAAGTTTGAGGGATTACTTACATTACTATGTTTTTTCACATGAACCAAACCCCATGACTGCCAAATAAAATAAATTATCAAGATTTTGGGAAAATCTGAACAGGATGATGAATGCCACAAAAACACATCTTGTTGAAATATTAGATCATTGTGTTTTTTTCTGAGTAAAAAGTTTATGAGAAGCAACAGCAGGTGTGAGAAATTGAACTTGCACCATGCAAGGAATACTTGTACCATGCAAGGAACACTTGCACCATGCAAGGAATACTTGCAAAACTAGTGTGTAACACAAAATATTTAATGTTCATATTTTTGCATTCAATGAGATACAGAATGAATCATTACACCCCCAACAAGATGAGAAACTTGTATTTTAAAACAACTTGGTACAACTACATTGACTAATGAGTATACTAGTGATGAATACATGGAAAAGCTTAATAGTCACAAGAGATACACTTTTGGAGAGTTTAAGAAAATCTTCAATATTGAATTATGAATTGGTTGGAAAGATCTGCCTGAAATTACTTAAAAAGAGAATTGACCATTTATGGAGTTCTTCAAATAAATGAACAGAAGAACATTATCATGTCATGCCAAAATGCAGTCCATTTCTAGCCCTTCTTGTCTTGGTAAAGAGCCCATTGATTCATCGTATCAATGATAATCAGTCATTTTCCTGAGTTCTCCACAAGATGCATAGAACAGCATCATGTCATATCAAAGCAAAAGGTCAATTCCTAGCTCTTGGCTGGGTAAAAATGTGAAATCACACAGTCTAACATTAAGTGTATCAATTATCACCAGCAGGAGTCAGTGATCAATAGTTTTCTTGTATATGTCTTACACAAGAATCTTTATAATATCTGAAAAATACCAGTTCCTCCAGATGAGAGAAACACAAAAGTTCTGGAAAAAACCAAAAATAATTGATGAAACACTATTCAGCATGCATGTATACCATCTTAAGCATCCACTTTTATTGGGATTAGCATTCAATTGTTTCCCTCCTCAATGGCAGTTAAGCATGGGTGTCATTTGAGTTTGATCATTGTCAGGACATATTGTTGGAGGTTTTGTACCATAGCACTGCAAACCTTAAGATTGTTTATAAATTTGTTGGGGTGGATCTTGTTTTGTTACTCAAGAACTAAGTTGCAGATTACCCAGTAATTCCCCAGTAATTTAGGATTCCGGTGTAATATTGCCATTTTTGAAGGGAAGGTGGTTCTTGTTGATGTCAAATTACTCTCTACCTTAAATCAATTTAATGTTGGGGTTAGGGAAATCAATGAGACTCCACCCGCAAAAAGTATATAGCAACCTAGCTCACAAAGCAAAAATGACTATCAAAGGAGCAGAGACCACAATGTAGAAAATGAATCCTAAATTGCAAAATTAGCTAGTGAAGACTAGCGGAGGTTGAATATGAAGACACCTGAGTTACAATGCCACATTTTTGACACACATGAATCAAACAATGTTATACATGCCCATTGTTTACCAAAAGCACTGTGAAAGATAAAACCAGACACCAGAAAAGGTTATGCAGGGGTTAAGACTCTTGTTAATATCAAGAGTCTAGATTTGATGCTACTGGTGGGGTGGTTCAGGAGACTTCAGTTTGACTGTGTTCCTTTGGGTTAATAAATTAAAAAATACATGTTTAGTAACTCCACTCACCTAATGCAAAGAAAGTCTACTAATCAGGGTCCGCATTTTCTTGCCAATCATTTGCATTTCAAGTATTGGCCACAGGTAAACTCTGTCCTCATGAGTTTGACAATCATGACACCATTTTCTCAGTCATCTATGTGCACCCACCATGACCTATCATCATTCCATAAATCAAGACAGGAAGAAACCCAAGTTGTGGTGAGCTGCAAATAGAAACGGGAATAACTCATACTTCAAGTTATGCTGCATAAATATTTTTTGTTCATGATATTGTTAATTTGATTGTTTTCCTATGTAGAAATGTTTTACAATCCATTAAACGGAAAGAGTACCCTTACTACTTGCAGTTTTCCCGGCTCTCCTCGGATCCACTGCAGCACACATCCTCAATGCTTTTCCATAGGCACATGCCGCAGCCAAGGCAGTCTCCCTGACATTCGTTCCAACTTTATTCTCGACAAAGTGCACTGTGAATTTACTGTTGATGACCAATGATTCCAGTACATGATCTAGCATTTCAACGGAGAGGTCTCCAGCATACTCTTCGTCATTGGGATTGGATGATAGAGAAAGATTGTGAGTGATGCATGGTCGGTTGGATAGATCCATGGTGACTTCAACTTCAGCATCTTCCATTGAAGAATTTTCATGTTGAAAGGTCAGAACGAACGAGTTACTGTGGTGATAACGAAGAATACGGAGACATTCTCACCTCCGTACGTGCCAATAGCACACCACATCCGATTCAAACCTGCCTTTGTTCCCAAAGCATTGTTCGTCACCTGACCCAGTGCAATCGCCACATCTTCACTGGTATGATGATCATCGACATACAAATCACCTTTGCATTTGACTTCCATTGAAATACACGCCTCCCTTGCGAGAATATAGACAAATTCATCCATTGTTTTTATCCCCGTGTCCACCTGAACACTCTCCTGACCATTGGGCAGCCCATCGAAGCAGGCGTGTACTAAAATGGACGTTTCTTTTGTGCACCTTTCCAACTTTCCCTCTCGTTCGAGCTGCAAGCCCGCCGAGTGGGATTCACTCCTCTCGCCCCACATGTTCTGAAACTCCGCCGATGACGTATGGTTGGTATCGGTCCCATCGATCAAATTTCGCAACGCTCTCGAAAAGGCTTTGAATGCGGATTCAACCACATGATGTCCGTTGTCGCCGCGTATTTTGGATAAAGAGATATTGAGGCCAGAATGCTGCGCAAGATTGGAAAAGAATGTTTCGACGCAGCTTGTTTGTAAGCACCCTATTTTGGAACGGCCTTTGTTGGCGGGATATTTGCCATAGGGGGCGAGTGAGAATTTCACTAGTTTCCCTTGTGCATCAGTCAGTTCTCCATCACTGGACGGGGCGCACTTCGTAAGAATGCATTCGACCAGCGCCTCATCCAGAGGACAACAGAAACGACTGGTTGCGATCTCGTTTCTCGCGGGCACAATCTTTTTCAATTCTCTCCCGAGTGCGGCTCCGACTGTCCCAATGAGTTCAGTTTGATCTCCACTGCCGTACCGGTTTGCCCGTTCCGCAGAGGATGCGCCGTTGGTTGTGTCCGCCGCGCCCTCTTGACGGACCGTGACGGACACACCGATTTGAGCGTGGGAATTGAGCTGATCGATCATGTGGTCGAAGAAACCGATGCCGGTGCTGATTGGATGGGGAGATTTACAGAGGTCG
Source organism: Cyclotella cryptica (assembly GCA_013187285.1). Taxonomy (NCBI): domain Eukaryota; phylum Bacillariophyta; class Thalassiosirophyceae; order Thalassiosirales; family Thalassiosiraceae; genus Cyclotella; species Cyclotella cryptica. The sequence goes on along the minus strand of JABMIG010000189.1, from coordinate 61,666 downwards.
AGGCATGATACGTTAGTGAGGACGAAGGGTGTCATGATGGTGCTGTGGTGGTTCGAGGGGTTGAAGAGGGGTACGAGATGGGCTGGTTTTTGTGATGCTTCTTGATACAGGTTGATATTGTGTGTGTGATGTGGATGTGGTGAACTGCGGGGTTGGGGGAAAACTGTTATTCCTAACATAATTTTCACATAGTACTGTTTGAGTCACAATTACCGGTAGAGTCCAAAAATCACATAGAAAACTATACATAGGGATCTGATTCACAGGAAATAGTGGATCTCCATGTTCAATTGAAAGTTGAATCAGGGAGGGACAAGCAGGAAAGACATAGTATACAATATATTTCATATTATGATCCCATGCTGTGTGAGGTCGTGACCAAAATGGATAAGTTTTTGAGACGCTGAGAAGGTGCGACTGAGATCATGAGCGAGCTAGGCAGTCTTTTTGGAAACACGTGTTACCTTCGTGAATGACTCTTTCTTGTGAAAATAACGCTAGCTTGTGAAAATAACGTCATCTAGGCTGTTATTTTCACAAGCTCGCGTTATTTTCACAAGCTCGCGTCATTTTCACAATTTGAAAATAACGTAGTCGTGAGAAAATAACCTAGTCGTGAGAAAATAACAATATTTTACCATCTTATTTACTATGGTGTTGTGAAAATAACGTAGTCGTGAGAAAATAACGTAGTCGTGAGAAAATAACATAAAATATTACGTAATATTCTCACGACTACGTTATTTTCTACAGTTAACGTTATTTTCAAAATGTGAAAATAACCACATGATGTGAAAATAACGGATTCTTTCGATGACGCACCAATTCAGTCACACCAACACAACTGACAACACCATGTGACTAAAAATGGTGCTGCCAAGCAAAGCACCACTGCTAAGTACGGTACCATACAATAGTGAACAAGGTGAAAGCTGGCTCACCACTTCTGTGTCACAGTTGGAGGATGTTGATGATTTTATTCCGTGGGTAGTGGTATTATTTGTCGAGAACTTGAATGTTTGTAGAGAAATAATTAAATAGTACCTCTAAAACTGTGTAAGCGCTATCACAGTAATTTTAGTGTCTAGTAAAAAAATGTGCTATTTTCACACAACACTTGAATTCCCTCAACGCCTGCGGGCAGAGTGGTGGCTTGTGCTTTGACGTATCAACATAAATCATAACGTAGGTACGATAGTAGAGATTGGACCTATGGCACGATACAATACACTCTATGTATTGTACTATACCGTACTGCACCTTATGAGTATGCTTCAATCTAATTCCGTCGTGAAGTGCAATCCCATCTCGTCATTGGTGCAACCTCCTTTGATAAGCTTCGTAATTTTTCTTTTCCAACTGTTGAAGATTTTCTTTACCCTATCTTGAATATCGAACAAACAAAATGGCGCGAAGAAAAAATCTAACTGTTTCCGCTCGTCTCACCAGTCCCGTTCATCTTGTTGTCAATGAAGCTTAAAGTGGCAGCAGTCATTCAGTCGCACCCATCACCATGATGTGTGTGGGTAGGTGTAGCTTCTCGTGCACCGCGGGAGTGCACTTCTTTTCGCAAGTATTGTGCTCATTTATGGCATTGCCGACTATTCTGCAACTTGCCAGCAATGGTGGTTTTGATAGCTGGCGCCATTGTTGCCGTATCGACTAAGCCATAAGGGGCGACACAAAGATCCACAGCGGACCGTGCAGAGCACGCGCGTTGAGGCCGGACCATGTCGAACAGTGCACTGGCCAGAATGATCTTCGGGTTTCTTCGTTCGGACAATGTGAAGGCATCATCCAGCGAGGGAGATTCGGCCGCCGATGCAGAAGAACTTCCCGATCAATCATCGACCGCTTCACCGACAATGTTCCCTCCGCTGCCCCCGGCTTACCCAAAGAAACCGCCCAACGAAGCGGCATTCCAAGCCGACATCCCAAACGCATTCGCCGCCGTCAACTCGGCCGAACCGCCCGCACGAGAACGTCCCGCCACGCCACACGTCCTCCCTCTGGTCTGGCCGGAAGACCGCCCCCTCCTCCCCCGCGCGGTCTATTTGGCACTCCAGCAGTATCAGTCCACGGCGTACCGAGGCATCGTCGGTGTCGAATGCCTTCATTGCACTCGTCGACAGTGTTCGGGGTGCACCCTGTCCATTGGAGAGAGCGGACTTTACTCGTTTGACAGTGAGACGAGTATGAGGGACAATCTGCACAAGCTACTCGATCACCTTACGTCATGTACCTGCTGTCCTCGACAAATTAGGCAAGACTTTCACGCGAGTGCCAAAGACTTGGGGCGAAACGAACATGAGGCGGTGGCATTTCACAGAGTGTGGTGTCGTCTTCATGAAAACAATTACTTGGATTTTAACCAAAAGACCGTTGAGCCGCTGGACAACAGCCAGGTTTCTGATATCGCTGCAAATGCAATCAGTCAATCTGGTGCTGTTGAAAAACCCATTCCAGCTTCATTTTGCATTGGATCGGCAGTTGAAGAAGCGAACGACGATGTTATGATGAGGTTGAGGGAGGATTGGGAGGATGATTTTCAGGAGACTAACAAATATGCCGAGTCTTTGAACGTAACTGTGAGTGGCAGTCATGCATTGCTTATGGCGAAACAAAAGGAGAGGATGGATGCTGTGACGCAATATGATTGGAGAGACGAGTTGCAAGAGAAGAAAGCTGCATCCAGCCAATGTTCGGAGGAGATGGAACAAAGCGTATTAACGCCCAAAGTTATCAGAAATGAAGTGACTACGAACATGCCTCATCTTGAGCGAACAGAAGAAAGCACGAAAGCCTCTGGACGGTGCGTTGATGCCCTACAGGAAAAGGCCAGAAAAATGAAGAAGTTGCGTGATGAGGCTCTTCTCATAACTTCGTTCGTGGACATTGAAACAATCCGCGCTGATAGGAAGATGTTTGATATAAATCAAAGGAACCCGTCTTTTTCTGTTGTGCATGGATTAGATGACTTCAGCGCAATGGAATATACCAAAGAAGAAGAGACTCTGGCACATAGTCATCGGGGAAATAGAGACACTGCCACTAGTCGACATTCGTTTTCCCTCTCGGATTTTTACTCCGCCCAATATGGCGACCACTTATTTGACCTTCCATTGGAAAACAAATTCACTTTTACGAAATCTTCTGACTCAAACACAGCAACCAATGGTGATCTCCCTTTGCAAGAATCATCCATTAGTCAGGGTACTCAGGAGCCTTTTACTGTTACCACTCGAAACTCAAATCAAAGCCTTCGTGCCCCGCCCACTAAACCATCACCGCGTACTGTCATTGATTTTGCCGCTGCGGCCAGGAGCGAGTCAACAGATTCCAGAGGCATCATATCGTGTCACATGACCTCCAAACCCAAATCCCCTCTGGACCTTCTATCCACTGTATGCAATACTCCCAGCGTGAAATTTTCTTCAATGAGGTGCCATGGAAGTAACTCTATTGCTTGTTCTAAATTCCAACTGTTTGATAAGGTCGATGGCAACGGAAAGGTTTATCCACTCAACAATATTAATGAAGACGATCAGAAGGCCTTCATGTTGACCTATCGAGATATCTCACCCATGATTTCGCTTTCGGAGGCATCTGGCACCGATCTTTTATTGCACGCAGCGGATACTGAGGACTATACATCACACCAAGCAATACGAAAACGCAACGTTGCGACAAAGCGTAAGCTTTCCGAAGCGTCTCCATCAACGTCGCAACCCATCTCGCTTGAAGAGTTGGGGGTTATGATAAAAAAAGTTAAAGACGTCCCGAAAAATATGCCCGAACAAACTGCACCTCAATCAGACGTAAAGCCGTCATCAGATGCAAGGTCGCTGCATGCTTTTCTACTTGCTGATCGAGCCCTAAGAAACCCTACAACATCGAAAGAACTCTTGCTCTCCATGGCTATTGGTCGCGCTCCAAATGGCCGAGGGCCTCCTGTAGCCACTTATCAACCACCCGGGGCGGTTTTATCCAAGGCATTTCTGTGGTCCATGTATCCATCCCTTGAGGCCATTTTGCGCGAGAATATGGAAGAATACTACGAAATGAGCACCACCAGATGCATGACCAAAGCACAGTTGGACTTCAACAACAAACTTGTGAATTTGATAAAGGATGAAGCGTCATCGCGGGGATGGGTTTGGGGTGAAGGCTACGGCGACGATAAACAAATTCGTAATCGCATTCGGTGCTATTACAAGGTGAGATATTCTAGGAACTGCAATGGATAAAGCCATTATGTGCATCACAACGTGTAACTGTTAATCTTGTTTTCGTTCCCTCGTTCTTCTGGCAGTCCCATATTCAAAACGCTAAAAAGAGACTCATGACAATGCTCCGAAACCCGAAGAAACCATCTCACATTGAAGCATTAGCTGAGCATTTCCATATCATAAAAGATAGAATTAACATCTTTGATGACTGTAGTACCGTTCCAGACCTCAAGAGTTGCGGTGATCTCAGTAGCAGCAGCACTAGCTCTACTGTTGATGAGTTTGATGGAGATAAGAACAATTGTCATACAGAAGTATCATTTGGATTTGATTCCTCCTTTGATAAAAGTTTTGATTGGACGGAACTTGCGGAAGAATCAAGTATACAGTAAAATTGGGAGGACTCCTACCAGTCTTTTTCTCCATGACACCGTTTGATGAGAGATTCATTGCACAATTCATCGTAGGATTGAGAAGCAAAAATTTAACACAGCACTCATAATTATTATAGTGCGAACTGAGTCTCACTTCTGCTAACATGGTTAACATCCTCATCTTCCATAACTAAGATAAAGACTCTGCATGTTCACCAACATCGCCAAGGAGGGCCCTTCACGGTTATTTTGGGGTCTTAACTAAATGTCAATAATATTCATTCCCAATCAGAATTGCATTACGAATCACTCCCGCGGTGCCCTTGAAAGTCTATGCTGTCAATCTTGCTACTTTACCTGTTACACAAGGTTTCTTCTTTGACAACATGAAATATTGTAACACTAGTCAGAGAGCCACAATGTACCTGATGCGAGTTTGATGGAGATAAGAACAATTGTCATACAGAAGTATCATTTGGATTTGATTCCTCCTTTGATAAAAGTTTTGATTGTACGGAACTTGCGGAAGAATCAAGTATACAGTAAAATTGGGAGGACTCCTACCAGTCTTTTTCTCCATGACACCGTTTGATGAGAGATTCATTGCACAATTCATCGTAGGATTGAGAAGCAAAAATTTAACACAGCACTCATAATTATTATAGTGCGAACTGAGTCTCACTTCTGCTAACATGGTTAACATCCTCATCTTCCATAACTAAGATAAAGACTCTGCATGTTCACCAACATCGCCAAGGAAGGCCCTTCACGGTTCAATTGGGGTCTTGAACTAAATGTCAATAATATTCATTCCCAATCAGAATTGCATTACAAATCACTCCCGCGGTGCCCTTGAAAGTCTATGCTGTCAATCTTGCTATTTTACCTGTTACACAAGGTTTCTTCTTTGACAACATGAAATATTGTAACACTAGTCCGAGAACCACAATGTACCTGATACCAAACACCATGAAAACAAGCATGTGATTCTTGTTGATGTTTGTTTGTTGTTTGACAATGATTTCTTGGTTTTCACCTTAAAAGGGTTTCAGAGGAGATTTTTTTACTTGAGAACAATTCTTGAGACAACATGGCAAGAGCAAGATTTTTAGTTGGGGCATTTTTTGGTGGTTTTCATTTTGCTTGTGCTTTTCCCACACTAAAATATTGGTAATGTATTAAATGTCCATTTTATATCACTGTAAAAATGACTATGTGCAAAGTAGATTATGTTTCATCCTGCTGTGTGAGTAAGTGGTGCACCATGGTCTTGTGCCCTTAATTGAAACATAATTATGAGAAAAGTCTTGAAGAGCAGACAAAATGAAATTTCCTATCTACCTTTTGTTCAGATTCAAATGTTTTTTTGGTTCAGCAAATGACCCGTCAATGAGTTCACACCAACAATGTTGAATTTGAATCGTTGATGAAAATGGCAAAACATATCAAGCAACAAAAATATGCTCCAATTTTCTAACCTACACGCAAATCAAATCAGACAATAGCGATATATTATTTAAAAAGATGAATAACTCATATGAATTCTTGCCTTTATAATACAGCTATCAAAGTCTAAGGACAAGTATGAAAATATGTAAAACATCATTCAAAATCAGATTTTTGTATCATAATGGCTGAGATGAAGATATATTCTGATAAGTTTTATAAGTGATATTAGAGAGATGCATAATGTCAGTAAATGGAAAAATGTAACATTGTTCATATGGTATTATTACATTTTTTACATTTGAAAAGTCATTATTCAGACATGAAGAAATCAGTCATTATATTACATGGACACAGAAAAGTTCATTATATTGGAAGCTCTGATGATTTTTATATCTTTATATATACATTCAGAACACCTTCGAGTCTTATCTCTAACAGAAGTTGTGTGTAGATGTGAGATAAATCACTTCTGATGTGTTTTTGCAGTAAGTGAAGGGGAATTTGTATTATGTGACCTTGTCACACATACATTTTCACACACCTTTTCCTAATAACACCAATCAGTGCTGCTCACAAGAATTGGTGTTTTTATTATCTTTATATATACATTTAGAACACCTTCTTGGCATTGAAAGGCTGATGTTCATGAGTCGTATCTCCAACATGAAGATATGATGATTTTTATATTTTTATATATACATTTAGAACACCTTCTTGGCATTGAAAGACTGCTGTTCACGAGTCTTATCTCTAACAGTAGTTACATTTGAATGTGTGATAAATCACTTCTGATATGTTTTTGCAGTAAGTGAAGGGGAATTAGTATTATTTGACCTTGTCACACATACATTTTCACACACCTTTTCCTAATAGCACCAATCAGTGCTGCTCACAAGAATTTTGAACACTCACAAAAGTGCGTCAATCCACACTCACTCACAAAAATGTTTCAATGCACACAAATTAATTGATCACCCAAGGCTAGCGGCTAGTTGTAAGTGAGACTGTGGGAATGCTCAAAAATAGCTTAAGTTTTAATGATGTACACTTTTTTTCTAAGTTTTACTGATATACATTATTTTTTTCTATTCTGTTACTTTGCATGGTTAGGGTAACTTTAACAGTAAGCATAATAAAATGTCTACCTGAAAAAAAATCTTCTCTTCAGTTTTGTCCCCCACTTTGGACAGCGGGTAGACATGTTTGTTTTATGGGAGAGAGGCAAGACAGATCAGAGTCCATGCAAGCGAGAGCCGGTTTGTGTCCCTTGTGCGACTCAATGACCATTGGTCCTTTTTAATCCCGCAGATAGGTTATTTCTTGCAGATAGCTTATTTCTCGCAGATAGCACTATAAATAGTGCTATCTGCAAGGATAGCCTTATTTGCAAAAGGGTACTATTAGCTTATCTGCGAGGATTCTCTTATTTGTGAGCTCGCAAATAAGCCTATCCTTGCAAAAGTAAGCATATTCAGTCTGACGTATGTGATTAGTCACAGTGGGACTAAAAAACACATTGCGGTGTGTTTTACCATATTATATAAAGATAGTGACCGACACTTGACTGGCACTTGTTTCACTGCCAAACACTCTCTCTCTCTCTCCCGCTCGTCTTGTCTTACATAGCACTATGGTACCATACACTGATTACAGATGTGCATTTGATACTACTACTATGATGTAAATGTAAAATTGTTGTTGGTTATTTCAACACTTTTAATTAAGTGTGTAACTTCTACTATGGTACTCTAAACATTGTTCACTTGTGATTTTCCCACAGCCTCAGTCTATGAACATTAGGACTCCACACACTGATGCATGACTGAGGTTCATAATTTCCATAGCATTTCAAGGAATCTTTGTCACTTATATTCCTTTTACACTTCAAATTGTAGACTTGTTTCCCTGCGCTGAAAAGACATTTGCTCAGTTGATTTGGTCAAAGTAAATTACAAAGTGCTGCACAATTTTGTGATGTCTTTTGTAGGCAGATGGATGTGATTAACTCACCTGAATCAGGATATTGATATTTCACTTGTATTTATTCGACTCATTTGATAAGACCATCAAATGTCACAACAGTATAATGAAACAAAAATGGACATTCAAAGGAATCATTTGATTGATGTAATTTGTACAGATACAACTTTAACCTTCAAAAATATTTTCACCTTCAATTAGACAACAGCATGATAGATCAAATCCACGGTACCAGTAGACACATTTTTTGTAAACACCATGCCAGTTATGAAGTCATTGATATCATGATAACCTGAGTGTGATACTTGCGATCATGATTGAAGACGTGTAGTTATAAATACTCAGCATGATGTTCACCCATTTGCACCTTTTTGCATCAAAAACCTAATTACATACTTCGTCTTGCTGCAAACTTTACTCATGTGCATGTGTTTCAGCTATTGTTGTTCCTCTCAAGGCTGCTTGAGCCAGAATAATGCAAGTTTGCTAGAATGACGGCGGATGATGGATTGAAAAGATTGCAGCACTAAGAGGCTATTGACTATTGAGTTGATTAGAGCAGAATGAGGTCTTTATTCCCAAGGAGGATTTTGTTATGAACTTTGGCTCATGTTTCACTATTATTATGTTTCTTGTGAATTTGGTGGATATTTTGTACACTATGAAAACAGAACAATTTTTCACAAAGGAACAATTTCTATTTTCACCACTGGAGAAGCAACATTAATACCAATGTTGAGCGAAGACTGGAAGAAAGAAGACCAACCACTAAACATTGCACCAAAAATAATTTATTTGTTCACTGATTCATGATTTTATGACACAGGAAAAGAATGTAAGGCATTTTGCAAGAAATAATACTCTTTTAAATAAATATGCAATTTTGCACACCACAGTATACTTACTATTTTGCTGAATGTTACAGAAACAATCAAGATACATTTCTGCAGATTTAGCAGGTACATTCCAACAAATGATAGTGAACTAAATTTTTATACAATTTTTCCTTGTGTGCCCTGTATGGACTAGGGAAATACTTTGAGAAGAACCAAACCACGCTTCCTTGATGGTATCACTTGACACTTAAGCCACCAAACACAACAATCCAAGACTACTCCATGTGTATATAGGCAAACAACAAAAGACGATAGCAACAACCTTGCAAGTGTGACAATATTCAAATTCATCATTGCAGCACTTAGTGTATGTTTCTTTAATGTTTATCAGAAACCTAACGCCAACCCTGTTGAATATTGAAGTTCATTGCAACAGGTAGACAGTGATAAATGATACTACAGGCAGTGGCTGTTGTATTAGCATACCAAGAAGAAGTCTTCTTGCTAACCAATGGTGACAAAGAAGAAGTTTTCTCACAAATCCTTCCACTAAGTGCCCATACCAAATTATTGAGGCCTTGACGGTGGCAGTTCATCTCTTCAAAAACAATCTCCTATTCTAATATCTTCATTATCCAAATACGTGTAGCAATTATATAGATTTAGCTTTGTGTCCTACTCTACCTTATTCAAGTAAACAACGGCAAGAACCCACTCTTTCCTCTTCATCGGCTTGCCTAGCATTGGGAGCTTCTAAGTCATCCCCAGAAAAGGCAGCTCAGAGTTTGTTGATTCCCAAAATTGGAATTCAACAAGAATTCTAATTTTCAGACACTGTAATCACATTGGATAGGATTCATTGTCTACTCCAATGATGCACTAAAAGGATAAATATTACACTCCTAAGGATAGTGATGTAATTACCCTTTGTCCACTCTTATGACCAAAAATCTATTGTCAACTTCAATTTTTGAAACTTTAGGTGGCTATGGTGCCCTTTGCCACCTGTTGGGATCAAACACAATATTTGCTACTTATGGCCTTTGAAATTTTTCTCTGCACAAACACCATGCAACACATCATGAATGATCACAGAGAAATGAAAGAAAATGCAGATCCAGAGTTGTTCCTCTTCGTACAAACAAGAAACACTACTACATCATCCAGTACCACAATATGGCCAAGCCAGGTTCCCCTCACTTTTCACTGTGGCCAACAATTATACCCACAGATTTTTTAAATATCAATGCAACAGCAATCAAATAAATTACATGGGACAAGTTGGAATGACTTTTGACTCCAGAACAGAATATTGAGCAGAGTCAGTTCTTGGACTACCTTGCCAGTTTAATGTTAATCAAACCAAAATAATGTGCCATTTAAATTATCATTCTCCACTAGACTCAACTATCTATGCAAATAAATACTCTCAAACTCTGACACTATTCAAACACAAAATAATAATAAAACAACACAACTTTTCAAACAATTATTTGTTCGCACGGCTGAGTGCTGCCCACATCTCTGGGTTTAATTCCTCTAGGCATTCCACTCTAGAGGAACCAATACATAGAGTTGTGTAAGTCTTGATACAGTACTCAGCAGTAAAACATCAACATACACCATCAAATTGTACCCAAACAACCAACCCTAACCTGGTTGTTAAGAGCCATCATGATCATTATTTTTTAACATACAATCACTCTCACACACCGATTCCTGCAAATTTCCCTTTTTTACTTGATGCTGTCCAGAGAATGTAAGAATTCATGAGAACTCTCGCTTCGTCTATCTCATTCGTCTTTGTTCTCTCGCATCTTCCCCGCCCGAACTTGCATCTCAAGTTGGCGGTGTTCGCTGCTGCAAGAAGGTCCGAGGATGCCATGCAAGTCTGAATACGTCACATTAAAACAGCAAAGCAAACCACGCCAACCAAAGATCTGTGACGCGAATCTCCTTTGCAAGTTCTCCGTACCTTATATAACAGATATCATGACGTCGACCAGAGAGAATATTTAGGAATTAGGAGTAGACGTAGTAATTCAGCTGATTTAGTTCTGTGACGTGGTCCAATCACGGTCCTGTCTGATTTTTATTCTTCATGAGGAGTAAAAAAGTAGGAGTGCAATACCATTGCTCCTTTATAAATCGTGTGTGGCCTATGAACTATCATGACCACTAGAAATAGGGCGTCATTCATTTGTCAAATGTTGCTTGACGTCGCATGAAGAAATCGTCAACGAGGCGAGTTTTTGTACAAAAAAGGGAAAAGTAAATTGATGCGTTTTCTTTCACTGCGTCGAATTATTTAGCATGACGTCATAGCGAAAGATGGTTTTGTCATTGGTAGGAGTCATTGACAGATGGTGACGTGTTGAATATCCAGCTGACTTGAGTCGACGTTAAGATCAAGAGAGACTAGGATCAAATCGTTTCCGTTTGGCATCTTTCCGCTTCACAAGACACAAAGCATTGTGTGTGTGGCATGAAGAGAAGTAATTTCAAAGGTGTATGTTATTGTATATCATGTAAGTATGGTATTGTATCATGCAATTCAGCGCTGAAGCAGTATTGTAGAGAGGACATGATGTTTGCGCTAACTCACCATCACGGACTGTCACTACACCCACCGACTACTCTACCACAACGAAAAAAGCAAGAGAGAGTAAAATTTGACTGTTTTTTACTTCAACCAAAAATTCAGGAAGTTTTCTAACCACGAAGCCAATCAGATATCTTCGGATCTCACCACTATCGTCATGCCGCAAAGCCAAAGTTCTAATTTGTCAAGCGCCGATGTCAATACCACGAGCACAATGACAGAGGTCGTCCCTACCTTCCAGTCCGAAGAAGATCATGTGGTAGTGGAGCTTGACATAACAACACTCACCGAATCTGCCATCAACTCTCTTCGCACAGATGATCCTTTCATGTATTATTCCATCTTCAAGCCAACTGGCAATCCTGCGAGGGAAGTCTCGGATCTTTTATCTACGTTGGAAAGCAACGAAAGTGAGCAGCGGTTGGCCAGTCAACTTGTTAGCCGTAAATCCCGCATCTCTGTTGAAGCTGATTTTAGTACTGCTTTGCTTGAGCTTATGGAGGAGATGCCGGAGATCGGTGGCACGAATAATGAATACCAACACTTAACGATGCTCGGTAATGATGATGAGGTACAGGATGATCATTTGGCAGAGAATAAGTGACATCAAGTCAAGCCGATGTGCAAACAGCAAAAATGCTTCTTTATGTTGATATTCATACATGCCAGAACCAATGGGAAGGTTAAACGATTCTGTTCCCAGGTCACGAAATAATTCATAGAATACACCATGCATATACCTTTTATTTCATAGGCAATCCCCAATACCAATTTAATGTTTTGTTTTCAAGAAAATATATCTTTTTCCTACTAGAGAAAATCGTCCCGATTCACCGAATTCATTTATTCACAACCATCCATTGCAAAATGCTTGACAAGTGTGAGTTGAAATAGCCTTTTCTCTCTAGTCTTCGCTTCTCTAACAATCCCGTTGATAAGTTTACTGTCGTCGAATATGTAAATTCATCAATCTATGCACTCAATATTTCGTCTGCTAACGACATTGAATTCGGACGTAATCCAAAAAAAAATGAATTGCGCACTAGATTCGACACAAATAAAATCACCCTCTCGAGTTTCTCAAACAAAGCACCTCTGCGTATGAATGCTCAAATGAATCACGGTTGGTTGGTTGGTAAGAATAGGTAAATTCATAAAACTATGCAGTCAACGTTCCGTCTGCTAACGACACTGGATTCGGGCGTAATCCAAGAAAATCGAATTGCGCACTAGATTCAACACAAATAAAATCACCAACTCGAGTTTCACTCTCGAAGCACCTCTGCGTATGAATGCTCAAATGAATCATGGTTGGTTGGTAAGTAAGTAATTAGTTTTGCAATTCCGAATTGATTACAAGTAAGAGTGTTGGTGGGAAGCTTGACTATTCTGAAATACAATTTAATTTCTTTTTGATTCACTACACGGTGTCGAAGACAAGACAACAGATCGCGAAACTTCCATAAAATCAACCGATCGAGTGTTAATGCGTAACGAGCCCGAACTAAATCAAGTCAATCCATTCCGTTCTTTCAAGAACTCGTCTTTCGTTTCTTGGAAAACTTATTAGCCAGCCTCTCGACATCATCCACTTTATTCTTGTCACTATTTCTCTTACTTTCCACTTTAGCATTCTCATTTCCAGCATTCCCCTTATCCGCGAGACCTTCCAACACCTTGGGATGTATAAACTCCCTCTCTCTCTTTTTCCTCTTTTCCTCCACTTTTTCTTGACCGACTTTTTTCTTTTCTGCGAGCTTTTTGGCCTTGCGTTCTCTTTCGGAGAGGAAGTACTCACCGGATTCGAGTTGCAGATCGATTTTACTGGGGGTTTGTGCCGGTGGAAAGGGTGTGTAGGACTTTTTCTTTTTGGGTTTCGCGGCGGTGGACTTGGATTCACCATCCCCACCACCACTGGTATTCTTTTGCTGTTCTTCGACCACTTGGTGAGGCTTTCTCCTCTTGACATTTTTCTTTTTGAAGGTCGGCAAAAACCTCTCCCAGCTCTCTTCTTGCAATTTTGGATCCTTGGCTAATTCTTTCATAATCATGAGACGTTTGATGTTGTACACGGGATGAATGTTGTTCATACAATCAATGACGACATTGCGAACTTGTTTGATGCCCTTGTAGGACCCCATGACGGAGACTGTGTTGCCTTGAACTAAGATGTAACACTGAGTTAGTAATTCCAAGGCCTTCAATGTGGCGCCATCCGGTCCGATGAGTCTCTGTCTCCGCTTCACGAAGCGCTCCTTGTTCCTCACAAGTCCGCCAATCTTGATAATGTCACAATGGTACTCATCATTCAAAATCTTGAGGGCCTGCGGTGCAGGAATCGATCGAGCCAACAACTTGATCAGATCCCTCGCCTTGAGAATGATGTAGGGATCACTGGTTTTCCGTGTGGTTCTGACGGTCATGCTGCCCTCGACCAAATTAAGCTCACATGCAATCTTGCACTTGTCCAAACTCTTGGTGACCAGCGGCCACACCTCCCTCAAGTACTTTTCGCGGTACTTGGGAAAGAGCGTGGCGAAGGACGATTCCTCCAGGAGTCGGCCGCCGGGCAGCGCGTCGCCGTCCTCTTCGTTCCAGGGCTGGATGGACCAGTGATCGATCGTGGGGTCGTCCCATGGTTTGTCGCGGCGGTATTTGTTGTGGTTCTTCGCTTGGGCGGGGGCGTCGGACGACATGGCGGCGATGATTTGGGTTCGGCAGCTTGTTTGGTGCGGCACTCTTTCCCTGTCAGATTGCGGTGGACAGATTCTAAATTTCACTTTTCTATATATTTTTTGATGGTGGCCGCGGTAAGGGCAAAAAATAATAATAAATGGCGGTTGAAATTACCTTTCACCAACAGGACCGAGAAATAATACACAAATAAGTTTTACCTGAGGATCAGTATTGAATTCAGGAATCCATAAAGGTATCCAACCTACTCCCCCTCACTTATTAGAATGTGATGAGCGGTCAAGGCTGGACGGGATCTGGAGGTGCTACGAGACAGTGTATCCCCGGTCGGACAACGAACTGCAACAAGAACAGCAACAGGAAACCAAGACGCAGCGCTCGTCCGCGTAACTCATCCTTGAAGCATTCATGAGCGGACGACTCATAATAACCACCAAAAAAACCTACTGTCCGTGGAATCCCGCCAACGTCGAACGAGTTCTACGCGATGAACGATTGGAACGGGAACGAATCGAACGGGAGGCACAACATGCAAACGAGGCGACCAAACAACAGCGGCGAGGGGACGAAACGAGGGGCAATCAGGATTTGCAAGGTCATATCAATTTATTTCCCGAGGCAGAGGAGGCGGAACTGCGATTGGCTCAGGGAGGAGGTCGTTCGACGAAGAGTGTCCATGGCGAAAAGCAAGTCAATGGGGGCGTCATGCCTGTCCCGTTGGGAGGAGAAGAGGCATCCAATAGAAAAGCGGGCCGTGTTCCATTCTACATGCGATCCAATCGTGAGGACGACGCAACGTTCGGTAATGCAAGCAACTATACGGGAGAAATCACAGTTTTAGGAAGAAAAGTCGAAGCAGATGCAATCACGGGAAAAATTATGAGTGAGCAATATGAAAGTAGAGAGATGTCGCGGAAGTCCAGGATCGATCCGATGAGTAGATTTTATTCCAGTGGACAATGTAAATCAGTGGAAAATTGTTCTACTGCAGTATCCACCGATCATCGACTTGGTCAGTCGTCAATTATAAGAAGGAACCACGAAAGCGAAAATCGCCACAGAACAGAATCAAAAACAAAAAGGCGAAAAGAACCAGGAACGGTTGGCTCAAAAGAGATTCGCGACAGTAGCAGTGTAGCCTCCTCAAACTCCTCGTCAGAATCATCTTCACATTCTGTAATACCGCATTCAAAAACAACTCGCAAACGGGAAAACAAAAAGAGAAAAAGATCAAAGCATTCCAGAGATAGAAAGTATTCATATGGCAATAAAAGAGATCATCGCTCTTCTTCAATGAGATCATCCGATGAATTTCCCTTCCATCTGAAAGCAACGACAAGTGGGGCCTCCCAGATGCAAAGTGAAAAAGAAGTTCTAGACAATCTTCGAAAGAAACGACATGCGCGTGAGGCTCGCGAGAATCAAAGAGAGAAGCATGTGCTTGGAATTCATGACCGCAAGGGCAACTTCGGAAATGACAGAGATCGAGGGTATCAAGATCAGTATAATCCAATGTTGAGTAGAAAGTAAAAAAAGAGTTTTTGATTTCAGGTGCTGTTGTAAATACCTAGCTGGGAGTAATTCCATATGGTAGAGTCAGATGAGAATTGTGAAATGTGCACTGTGATCACTTCATCAAAATACTGCAGCTGTAAGGTTGATCATCTATTGACATGGAATGGAACTGTTGGAAAAGAAGAGTGCAAAGATAATTTTCATTCAAAATTCGTCTGTAAATATCTATGATTCATTTCTCTTAGAAACAATGATAGCACCAAAACGCTTAATAAAACCTACCGTATATCTCGGTGTATAAGATCCCACCGATTATAAGACATGTGTTTCCTGATTTCACTGACATTTGTATTTTTCACCTGAGAAAACAACCCCAAGTGTTCTAAAGCCTTTATCCCTAGACTCACCTTTCTCACAGCAACACGTCCATTTGGTTCGCTCCCTGTGACTCCACATGGTTGCGGAGAAACCTCCTATGTGAGCGAACGCACCACACATCTTGAGCACATGATGGCGAGGAGGAAAGCATGGCGAAGCATTAGTAGTGAAATGGTGGGAGGAAAACATGATACAATAAGACTACCCAAAAGTAAAAAGGAAGGTACCATTATTTTTCTTCTGTTGCTACCTGTAGCTTTGCTCGGATTATAAGATGTATTTTAATGTATCTTTTGACATTTTGTGGATCTTATACACCAAGATATATGGTAGTAGAGTTTAAGGGAAAGCGGATTCTTTAGAATGAAAATAAAGTTGCAAAATTGAGAGGTATCATACACAGAAATTACAATTGTTGCTTTTCTGATAAAGCAACCTAAGAAGTTGATTTCAGCTACCTTGAGGACTATTTTTACTGAAAACAACATAGACGGCCCAGTCATTCTATTTGGATCAATGACTACTTGAGAAACATGTGTCTTGGCTCTGATTCCTGATGCTATGATTCTGGTCTGACAAATACTTGTCAGCCACTGTTCGCTCCCCAACAGGCATGGGACGATAATCAGGTCTTACGTACATCATGTTGACCATACATTTATGAAAGAAAATTATTCTATATTTGATGACAATTGGCATGTATGTGGTCTGTGGTAGGTAGGAGACAATGATATTGAAATATGTTGTGGTAAAACTGTAACATAACAAGTTAATTGGAGGAAAGAACAAAGAGGAATATGAAAACCATTCTTATAAGCATTAAAAGTAGCAGATTTTACATAGGAAGAAATATCAAGTGTGGATGCTCAAATCCAGCACATTTAAATGTGTTGAAAGAGAACAGGAACAGAATTGTGTCTCTCTTAAAAAACCAGCAGTTTTTGCTGCCAAGCTTGGATCCCAAAGCGCAATTTCATAGCTTGATTCATTTGAAATCCCCTTATGATAGTACTCTGTGCAAGTGTCTTTTTTCAAGTCTGTTATTTACTGACATGTATTTCTCTTCCCCATTTGAAGCAATAATCGTAGATTGCTACATCCTGTAATACATGATGGCAAGGTTTATGATGACAAGGTGTAGATTTGTTCGTATCGAAATCTCAGAAAAGCAGAGGGATGTAAAGAAAGAGACGCATACAACTCGTGAATAGTTTGGCCTTGTGATTTGGACAAGTTCATTGGGAAAGTGATGCACCATAGGAACTGTTATTGCATTGCCATACAATGGTGATCCACAACGAGAAATGGATTCACTGGCATATTTTACTGTTTTTTCAAATGGAATAATGATTTTCCTGGCATTAGTCATCAATCCATACTTCCAAGTATTTCTTTGTTTTGCTTTGTATTCAGAAGTTGAAACATCATCACTGTGAAAACCAGGATGAAGTTTGTCATGATAGTTAGAAGAAATGGTAAAGCAGTAATATATCCAATTGATGTGAATTTTAATACATGTTCAAGGGAGTTTTTATCAATAGAATAATTGTCAATGAATGCTCTCTTACAAGAATTCCAACAAGATTGGCATTAAGATTTATATTGTTGGTGAGATATTCTGGGCAGTTATGAACAAAGTATTCATAGACACATGCTTGTCTTCTGAAGTTATACCTTCATCAGTATGTGATGCTCCACTCAACTCGATCGATTATATTTTATTTTCATTTGCTATCTAGCAATATGTGATATGATTATGCCTAAAGGATAGCAACAAGTGCATTTAGTTTGTGATGCTGATGGATCATTTAAATTATTGAAATCAGATGATGACAGTGTTTGGCAGAGATCAAAGTCTGATGGGGTCAAACTAATTCCTGCATTTGTGTTTTGAGGTTTGCCATATGCTCCAGATTATTAGTACAATGATACTGGATCAATTATATGCAGCAGCACCAATCTCCAACTGCTTTGGGGGAGGGGGGGGGACAGTGACCTATTAGAAGTGAGTGTTCTGTTGAGTTCATGACTGACATCACAAGTGGATAACATCACAAACAGTCTTGTGATAGTGCAGAGTTCGTTAAAGTATTTTTTATTTTAGGCAAGTGACCTAGAGTATTATGTGTTTTTTGTAGAATTGTTGTATGACATTGCAAGTCCTGATGTTCTGCCAGTTAACCAGTCTTGAATAGTGAGGAGTCTGTTAAAGGTTTTTGTATTTTAGGCACGTTGCTTAGGTTGTAACTTGAATTTGTTATAAGTTCGAAGTTGTTTTGTGCTTTTGCTTTTGGGTTGAGGTTTGGTTTTGAGCTGCGGAATTTGTAATAAGTCCCTTTTTTGCAAGATCATACATCACCTTTCAAAAAACAGTATTGTTTCATTTCATGTGTTGAGTAGTTATGGCTTCTCAAGATATAAGCATTGTCAACATTGCAATTGAATGCTTGTGGATCTGGGGTCTTTATTAACAAGTCGGGATGGATTTGTGCTAGAGTGAGGTGATTTTAGTGTGTAATTGACAGAGCATGAGTTTAATGTTGACATAAGTAGTGAGGTAATTCTTAGAGGAATACATTTCAAAGCATTGCCATAGTTATTCAGGCAAGTGGCCAAGCGTATGAGTGGAAGCAATGAGATCTTTTCATTGATGAAATATTCAAAATAAATAATTAGGCATGAAGTTAGGCTTTCGAAAAAATGTTTTAGAATATGTTGCTTGCACATAATGGAGGTGTAGAGTTACTATCACTATCTTCTTCATCACTCTGACCAGAATTGTCAGGTGCTGTTTACAGTTTGAAGAAAAGTCTTTGTGTAGATGGGAATTTTCAAATAGTACTTGTTCTAGAAGTCTTTGACAGATTGTGCTGGCAAAGTGTGGTTCCACCCTTCAAACTGCAATACAAACTTAAGGAGATCAACCAAAGGAATAAAAACCACGCTGGGGCATCAGTAGGCTATGTTTGAAGTACAATATGATCAAATAAACCTAGCACATTCATTGTTGACAATTCACTTTCTTGTGGGTCTTGTGGCAACTCCTCCAAGTGAGTTAATGGCAGGTTGAGAAGATGTTTCAACTTCTTAAGAGTAAATAGTAGTCACATTAGGTTTTCCCCAGACTTGAACTGTAAGTTCCACACTAGTTTGAATAAATCATCCCTGTGAAAGTTTGCTGGCAAAGGAGATTCATTTGTGAGTCGAGGCTTGGCTTCAAAAACATTCCTGAAGTCGCCTAACTGAAGATTGCAAATGACTTCAAGAATGGATGTCTCAAAATGGTCTGTGTCAATAGAATCTCCTTGCTTTAGAATGACAACTTGTCCCAAATGCTACCCTTTTTGGTAACTTGGACTTGATGTTTTTTGAAATTATTAAAAGCCTTGTAGCAGTTTTGCAACATTAGGTTTGAGCTGCTTATGGTAAGAAGAGTTTTAATGACTTGGTCAAGGGTTTACAACTTTTGTGGTCACTACTTGTCTCTTTCCACAAATTGCCACAAGAATTGCCAGATCTTAAGTTAACAATTGATGCCAAAACATTTGCCCTTTTACATATAATTTAGATCCTATTAACTAATCCAAAACTGGCAAAACTGCCAAATCTCAGCATTTCCCCCCTCTCAATCCCAACCAGACTTTTCAAAACATCCTTCCTTCACTGCACAACTTCTGACATTCAGTCACATGGCAGTTACACTAAAATGCATGGGTGATGTTGTTACATATATACCACAAAGAAGTTATCAACACACATCAACAATGCCTTACCACCCCAACCATCCAACCTCACCAAATTCTCATGGTGCCCCCTTGTCACATGAATGTTAGAAGGAGAGTGAAAAATGGTCCCAAAGTTGATTTACACTGAACATCACAAGTGATTATGTTCATCCACAAGATATTGTGTGCTCCCTCTGACTTGTTAGTCATAGTGCAATAAAACAGCAGTGTATGTAAACCGGTACCCTGGTCCATAACCAAAAATATCACTACCTGATAAAACCCCTGTGGCACTCCTTGAAATGAGGTGTCAATGTGTAGGAACAAGTTCTTGTACTTCAACAGTTTGACAAGTAAATGTAGGCCAAATTGCAAAATCCACTGAGGGCCATCTTCATTGCACCAATACACCAAAAACATCAAGAAACCCTTGAATGTTGAAGTGTTCCCATGCTTCTGCTCCAATGCCAAAAATTTGTCATCACCGTAATGTGTCCGCCTTGTCCTATTGATTAAATTGCAGCACTGCCCAACCAATGATTGTGACATATGGAACAATGAATTACACACAGTAAGCAAAGGAACTTATTCATACCTGATCTGACAATGAAACCACTACCCCATGTGGCAACCTTGCCACCATCTAATCTCTTACCATTTCCTTTATCTTTCAAGGTTGAAGCCAAATCTTTTCAAGTACCAAATTGGTGCATCTCGTCTTGTATTGTGTACTCATGTCCTTGATTTTTGTGTCATGACTCTCACCAATGCGATCGGCATTTACGGGTTTTATTCCATTGTACACTTGGCAAACCTCTGAATGGTGTACACTTGTCACGTAACGATCTCTCCCATCACCTCTTCTATTTTCAACTTGGTCATACACTGATAGGTAAGATAGGTTTTGTAACAGTATTGTGAGCTTCTCAAACTCGCATTAGGCATGTGCACCTTTGTGTTGGAATGCTTCAATTTACCCTTAGGAGCTTAGAATTACTTTTTAGGCCACCTTTTTTCATTATACTCAACTTCTTGTTTAATTTTTGACTGGGAACTGGGAGTATGATGAACATTTTAAAGAGATCATGTGTAATAAGAACAAAGAGAATGTGTAATGAGCTAATAAGAAACTCAACCGACAGACCTGGTTCTCTGCATGGTGACACATTTCTTTGCATGATGAGCGACCATCTGTTTTGACATTTGTATTATCATCACACAAAATTTACAAACATGCATCCAGGTACAAAAATGCATGACAAAAGACATACCTTGTTCTTATTGCTTTTCTTAACCATGTTTCTGCTCCACAGAATCATTCAAAACCATTTTTTCCATCTCATCAACAGCTCTTGTCACCTCACGGGTGTTATCAACCCACTCAAATTCTTCATCACTCAACTCAGAAATTTCCATTTGTTTGACATTCAAATGCAATGCTGTACTATCATCCTTAACTTCCTAGCATCCAAAAGACAAGAAATCAAATACATTGAGTCCTAGGTTGTAAATTCCGGAGGAATTCCAGTGGAATTCCGTGTTACTCCAGAATATGTGCTAATTTTGACAGAAACGTGATTACTGTGATCACAAGATTACTGAGAAAGGCTTACTTACGTAATTTGCTCAATACTTAAGGACTGTGATGCCATGACGTCACAAGATAAGGCTCATTTTGACAAAATTTACCAAAATATTTCTGGAACTGACATGATTTACTGCAATGATTCCGATCGGTCACTGGTTACTGTGTTTTTGGGACAGTAACCAAAATTGGAATTTACAACCTAGATTGAGTCCAGAAACCAAATTGCTGTGAGAAGAACAAATATGTTACATCTCCTTGCTTTTTCTTTGGTCCCCATGTCACTATTTTCCAGATTATCAATCTTGTCTGCTGTTTCCATCACATCAGAGGCATCGTTATCACTGTCTTCTGATTCACTTGGTAACTGGGTAGTCAATACCAGTGGTTCAATTATATTTTCTTCAACATCTGCAGTTTTGGTGTCTAAGCTGCTTAAGATGTTGCTGTCATGCTGTATTTGGAAAACTCATGTTATATATCTCAAGGTGTTACATATATATTCACTGACTGGGGTTGAAAACCTCACCCTGTATTCATGGTGCACCTCTCCACAGTAGCAAAAAGTGTCAATGGCCATATCACTTCTCACAACATCGATGGTGTACACTGCATGATAAATATTTCACAAGAACTGAAAGACATTGCAACAGACATATAAATAAAATAACCGGTCAACACCATTAACTCACATCATCAGTTTGTGGTGCTGCCAAAGCACAATCAGCCTAAGTGCATCCAAAGCCGTTACATATAGAACGGTGTTACATTGACAACATCATCATAAGCCAATGGTAATGAATCAGAAGAACAAATTTACCTGTCTGTACTGTTGCACCCATAAATCAGAGGCTTTCTTAGTTGTCGCCACAACATCAAGTAGCACTTTCATAGGATCCACCACGTTGAACCAAATTGTTACTGTTTGTTTTCATGATCTACGTCGCATAGTGTATGATCTTCCCCATTCTTGCTGTCATGGTCCTCCTGGTCTGCCTTGTCTGTCCCAAAGAAACATATGGATTCATAACAGACACACGATCAGCCTGCGCCATAAGACCCCGAACCACCACAGCTGATTTTGAAGCCTTCTCAGATTCATTGCATCGTCCTTTGCTTTTCGAAAATGAAGTATGATGAGCAATCCCGTTAAATGGTTTCATGCAAAAAAAATTACCCACCGAAAAATAATGGCAACCCACCTCCTATCATCAGTGTCCCTCATGGTCCTCATTCGTCAAACAAAATGTGGATTGTTATTATTGTGGGAGGAAAGCCATCAACCATGATGAGTACATGGTAACAGACAAAAGATGAGTTACACCTGTAACACTGGTATGTATGTACCAACACTTATCTAAATTGGTGATTGCAGGTCAGAGAAGGTATCAGTTTGTGCTCATACTCTCTCAATATAACAAGGCAGTAACCATAGAAAAGGATGGATACATATTCATATTTAGCAGCCAATATATTGGGAAAAAATGACAAAATAGACACATTAAACATGTTTTGTCAGACCCCTTGGGTGTGAAAAAACATGAAGACTCTGTTCCAAAAGGCCATCTATTCCTATCACTGGTGCCCCTGCAACTGAAACACAACATTCCTGTTGTATTGAGATGCATATGTAACTATGTTGCATGTGTAACAAATATATCTCTGAACCCTGAAGGCATGCTGCAGCCGCACTGCTTAGTAATATGTAATGATGGAACACGAGTAACAATGCATCTTAAACTCAGCGATTGTGCTTCATGGAGGGGAGTTGCATTAGTGGGTGTTTGTTAATTTGGAGCCAAAGTTATTTCATTGGGGACACATATGACTAAAAGTAACCCTCCCACCATGTTCCCTCTATCCAGAACATCAACATTTGTTTGTAGCAGCCCCCCGCGTGCACGTTTGTTGCCTTTGAATTGTTTAGCATGTGTGCTGTCCCCCCTTTTTCCATGGGCATGTCCTTGTCTTCTCCATCACCTGCATCCTCCATGGCAGTCCCCACCTCTTCTCCGCATCCTGCCTCCTCCATGGCTGTCCCTACATTATTGTTGACAATAACAGCACCTCCCGCCCCACGCTTGTTGCCAATATTCTGTGTCCCACCTCCTGAGTCTCATAGGCCCATGCCATTCTTTTCCTGGGTCAATCTGACCTCAACGGCATCTTCTCCCTCATCTTCTCCACCTGTAGATATGTGATATCAAGCCACTGCATTGGCAGCATCACAGGAGGCCTCTGAGGCATACCTTATTGGACTCTTGGAAGATACAAATTTGTGTGCCATCCATGCCAGGAGGGTTATCATCATGACAAAAGATATGCAACTCTCCCAACAAATTCAAAGGGAATATGAGAGTTCGAGGTGAAAGAGGTTGGGTGTGAAAGTACATAGACAGAACAGAACAAAGCATCATACTAAGGGGTCTAGGTTGGGGACCATACAATAATGTGCGGGAGAAAGGAGTATAGACACTGTGTAATGAATATAAAACCAACGACAAAATAGAGTGCATAACTGTTCATCAATTTGTTGTATAATATTGTAACTTGATTCCTCCACACCAAGAACCAGCATTTTGTCACATGATCATTAATACTACCATATATACCGGATTATAAATACCACCGGATTATAAGTCCCAATGGGCTAAATTGATTGACATTTGTGTATTTCTAGTGGTTTTCCCATAGTAAATCCATTGGAAACCACCCAGTTAGTTTCTCCTTGATGTCAGCAACACGCCAATATGCTTGGTTCCCAGTAATCCTGGCTGTTGTTGAGTTATGACGATTTGTCGCAAAACTCACTACACAACCATAGCACAACCGTACTATTATTGTAGTAACGATGGTATGGATTGTGCTCGTTGGCTTTTTGCCCTGCAATAATGGATGCAGTTGCAAATTGCATCCATTTGGGTGCGGAAACTCGCTGGTCTTGAATCGACAAGACTGCGGGGTGGACATGCTGCACCGTTTGCGAATGATGGTGCCACATGA
This sequence comes from Cyclotella cryptica, assembly GCA_013187285.1. NCBI lineage: Eukaryota > Bacillariophyta > Thalassiosirophyceae > Thalassiosirales > Thalassiosiraceae > Cyclotella > Cyclotella cryptica. The sequence goes on along the minus strand of JABMIG010000189.1, from coordinate 37,296 downwards.
AGTATCATGTTACACCATCAACAATGATGGCTCGGATGGATGTCGGGTTTCTTTTGTTGAGCGTGAATACGTGGCCGGGGAGAATGGATGTCAGCTGGATGGGCATACGGTATGCATCTCCAAAGTGTTTCAATGCGATGATGCAAACCGCTCCATGCGGCACCTGTTTCACCACAATAGTGGCTATGCCTATGTGCGAGTTGTGTGACCGTTTCAATTCAATTGATGATAGTAATTAAAATAATTCTTAATTGGTTAACAAAACATATACTCTTAGTAAATAATGATTAATCAAAACCATTCAAACCTTTCTTTCATCCAAGCGTTTTGCACTGTTTTTCGTGAAATGTTATTGTAAACATCGACAACCATTCCGCATTGGCTCCTTTGCCACTCCATCTACAATCCCATCTCCCTCTAGCATCCAATCCTCCCATTTCTCACGCATCCTGCATTTGATGACCTTGTTGATTCCTACGTCAACCGGTAGGCACAAATATGTGCATCCTGGGGGTATATGGATCACCTCAATCTCCAGGGATTGAACGCGATTCACCACAGTTCCCATCATGTGGACGCAGTACATGTCTAGAACAAGAAGAGGAACAACTCCGGGCATGGTTGTTTCCTTCCACGAAATCAAAACGAGGTTGATCCACTTGTGCATAATTTCCTCGTCCATCCACGCTTTTTTCTGGCAGGCATAATGGCCACGATCCGGGTACGTACCCGAATTCGCGGTTTGCGATGCATCCGGTTGTCGCACCTTTGAAGATAAGCATGGGCGGTAGCATCTTCCCGCTGGCATTGACGGTTACAACAAGAGTTACCCTTTTCGTGTCCACTGTGGAAGAGCAGACATGTACGGTCTTCATCCCCTTCACCTCGAGGGTTCTACTCGAATGAAAAGAGTATGGGATCAGTGACTGATCCATGTTGATTATGTCACATGGATCATAGTCAACAAGCTTCTCCTTCATCATTTGGATGAAATGTTGCAATTCTTCTTTGGTCTCACCAGAGTTCTTCTGCACTGTGTGCATAGCAGTGCAACCACCCTCTTCTTTGCTTCCATGGATTTGCTACAGAACGAGGGAAGCAAGCGGGACACCTCTTGTTGGATCATCCGTGTACGGACAAGTCTTAGTAAATCTCCTGTAGGAGACTGGGACGGCCCAGATGGATCTTACGGGCGGTTCCATTTGTTTTAAATGGAACAAACCCGTCGTTGTTCTTGAGGTCGTTTATTTTTGACATCACTTTCTTAAAGCACAGATAGTAGTTATGTGGGAGATTATCCATCATGCATGCTTGGCAATGAGAAGCACCTGTTGCAATGAGAGCGTCAATGGCAACTACGTACTCACACTTCTCCTTAATAGAGAAGGATTTACGCGAGGACACTTCCTTTTGCGTCACATTTGGTACATCAACTCGGGGAACAATTTCCGCTTTGTGATGAGGGCTTTCCAATTAGAAAGGAGAGCCTTCCGTGCCGGATGGAAGACGTACAAGGTCTGTGTTTGGAGGCACAGATTCTGGTACAACGACACCAAGGACTGGACGTACATTGTCAATTCCTGGACGGAGGTCATGACCAACAGGCAACATCGACACCATATCTCAACAGTTATGACACACCAAAACAGCAAGAAAAACAATGTCGTTGTAAGGAATGACAAGAGGTGCAATGCATTGCTGCCTTCTTCAACATTTCTCTAAATCAAGACAGCGCTGAAGAAGGAGAGCAGAAGGGCGGGCAATTTAAACTCAGAACAGCTCATCGGGGAGGTTCAGTGAATGGATGCAGATGGCGCAATAAAAAAGTGGGCAGTGAGTGTGGAATGGCAACTGTTGAAGGCAGTAAGCCCCAAGTTGGGGATCAGACCTGGCGGGAAGAAGGTACCATACGCTACAAAAAATTAATTAAAGTAAATAGTCAGGATACCCACAAATTGTCACCGTGTTAAAAATGCATACTTCAGATGTATTATAAGTACAATTCAAATGTATCGTTTGACATTTGTGGTACTTATAATCCGGTATATATGGTAATGTCAAGTGCTGACACATCATCATAAGTGGACCATATCCTGCCATGTGCTGATCGCATATTATTCAAAGCTGATGTGGTATGAGATTTGAGATAATGGTGACCCAAACGCCGTGGAGGTTTGAACAAGCCAATCATTCAACGTCGCACTGAGACACTCAATCACTCACATCATAATTCCCCCATCTCCTAGAATACATTAGTTGCTCATCAATTCAGGCGTCCCTCTTTTCGCAGTGCAAGTTGCATGTCTTTTGGCATGATGGTGACCCTCCTGGCATGGATCGCACACAAAATTACATCCTCAAATAGTCCGACGCTGAATGCTTCCACAGATTCTTGAACAGCCAACAAAGAAGTCGCCTGAAAATGCTCAGCAGTGAAATGTGGATAGGAACCTGGTGCAAGGTGCTGGAATGGCACCTTGTGGATAAGAAGATCTGTGCTTTTTTGGTAGCGGCGGATTTCGCAGAGTGCAACATAGCCAGGATGATAACTATGAGGCTTTTTAACCCCTCCCGATGCAGGGGCACTTCTTTGAGCAGCCTTGGTGGCAAGCTGGAATCGGGGAGCTTTTCTGCCAGTAGAATGGCGAGCAGTTCGTTTGGTTGGAGCCATTAGTTAAATAATAATGCCATGCTTGACAAGGTCTTTGTGTGATGTAGAGATTGTGTAGAGATGTAACATATTATGATTCACACCACTTGATTGAAAATGGCACGACACCATGATAAATTTTTACATAGGAATTAGTACAAACACAGTAGCCACACGTGACCAAATTTCAGCCCCTTGAAAATCTTCCCACCCAGACATGCCACTCACCCGACAGGCCCTCCTCGACAAAAATTCCATGGCTAGCAAATTGAATCCATAAGATCACCCATTCCTCTTGTTCACATCCTCGTCTTTCCAACCGCTGGCCCGTCAACACTGCAAAAGCATTCCTTGATTGTGGATAATGAACACAGCATCATCATGGAAAGTGGCGACGAAAAAAACACATGGATGGGGGACTATGGCATTCTACATACCAACAACAGTGACACTCACTGTAAACTTGCATTCCATATGATTTCACATGGGAACCACAACGATGGATCAAGGATGCTCTGCCAGTACCTGGAAACTGTAGTTAACGAGGAATTGAAGAAGTGGCTACCAGACAACCCAACTGACGACAAAAAGTTCCATGCAAGTTTATTTCCTGCTGTGGCCCCATTGTATTCTGAACTTGGAAAATCATTTCTGAACATTTGCACAAATACTGAGTTGCAATGGTCACTATTTGATATCAGTAACCAAACTGGTCTGGAAACATTCAGAGAAATTTGGGAACATGCCTTTCATAATCTCAAGAAAACAAGGGTTATCACCGCTGGAATAGTTCTCAATGGAGTTGCATTTCTCGAATAGTACAGAATTCCTTCCCATCAATACACAGATGAACAGAAAAAGAGAATAGAACAAGATCTTGCTACAATCCACCAAAATTTAGGTCAAATGCAAGCAATCAATGGCTTTTTGGCACCTGCCGTTGAAGAATACATCAGAGCATTGAATCTCAACATTGAGCCATGAGGTGGGGACTTTCATGAACTTGTAGCACAATCACACTATTGTTTAGCATGCGTGTACAAATGCTATGTGGAACACTTATCGTCATCAAAGGAAGTTATAAGAGATACGAGGGTTGCTAGATCTGGTGGCGACAGAGGCCAAATGGAAGATGACATACCATTAAGCATTAAGCTATTACAAGAAAAGTGCTGAACATTACTTGGCAAGTGGGGTGAGTTATGTTGGACACCTTGCCATAATCTACGAGAAGAAACCGGAGGAATTTGTTACTGTCAACAAACTGGATGCTACTTATGACAACATATCCAAGCTTAAAACTCCTTCTTGTGAAAATGACAGACAACATTTTGAAGTCCCAAACCAAAAATTGCGCTGTGTGAGGCAAAAGCGAGATTGGACAAGATAGAGAAGAGGATTGAAACAATCAAGACAAAATAAAGAGCATGGTTGATTATAGCCTGAAGTAATAATAAATCATGAATCTAGATTTGCAATTGAGATTTTCATGTCCCCTGTGTCTTCTCTTTGGCACCAATGCTTGACATTTTCATGTCTTCTGCCTCTTTCCTTGCACAACAAGACACTTCTTTGACTTTCTTTTCCTGATACGCTTCATTTTCACATCAAAGCACTTGACATCAAGGCAACCCGCACACTTCCCCCTGATACGACTAGTTGTGTTCAGTTTACAAATTTTGCTTTGTAAGGACTTCTTTGCTTTCGATTTGCCACCAAAACAACCTCTGCATAACCCGCCACCAACTTGGGCATTCTTCTCATGACAATTAGCACATTTCTTCTTGTTCTCTGGTTTGGCATGTTTGTAGCAAAACTTTTTATCCTTGCAGACGGCGTGGACATAGCTGCTACAGGATTTGATACAACACTCCCTGCGTTCCCTTTTCTTGACGCTGGCTGTTTTGATAGCTTTTGCTTTCCTTGACATCAATGCACCTTTTACCATTGAATTGGGGTCATGGCCATTGCATTCCAAAGTTGTTCCTGTACTATAACCCATCATCTTTTCCAACATATGAGAAAGATCTGCCAACTTTTGTGGGGCATCATTCTCCAAGTCACCCTTGACTTTTTTCACGATCCTTTCGACTCATAAAATGATCTGTCTTCATTCATTTTTGTGAAAACCTTTTCATGTCCTGGTTTAAGCGCTTCTGCAAGCGATCCAGATGTTCCCATCTGTACCAACATGAAAATTGTTCCGTCCAGTTGGTTCCCAATTATCCTCAAAAAAATGTGATTACGGGAAAGAACCTTGCATGCTGGTAGTCTGTCAAAGTCAACACAGTAGGAATAATTGGAGCACTTTCAGTAATGACCCTCCTTTCTTGTGTTAGTGATGAATTGTCTTTCTGGTCTATCAGAAAAGTGGAATACGAATCCGACCGTCATACGTCGAATTTCATTTGCAACTCCAAAATAGGTAAGAAAACCCTTCATCAATTTTTTGACCTCTCTGTGTTAGTATTCAATAACAGGTGTGTGGTCCGCAGTACTTTCCCCATTGCCAATACATGTGTGTACTTGACAGAGTTCATTTCCTCCAGTGGAGGCCAAATGGTTGCTGTCATAATCCAGACACTGTTATACTTTTGTTTAATAAAACATCTGAGGAACGAGTCACTCCAAAAGTGCACCCAGCCAATACTTGTCTCACGAATAGACTCATCAGATAATCCCTCTATTTTCATGGCATCGACTATGTCATTGACGAGGTCGGCCATCGCTTGGGTGCCATTCAGACCATCGTGATCCAGCTCCTTTGTTCCACCGTCCCAGGCAAATCCAAACAAATTCTAATCGTCTCTTCCAAACCTACACATGTATGATTGTTTATGTTAAATACCTTTGGAGTTGGGAAATTCTACATGAAGGAGTGCGCACCCTTTGTAAAGAACTTTTAACATCTTTCATTTAATGTGAGAATTTTGTCTTCACCTTATCGTGAAATATGGATCCCAATCCAAACAGTTCAAATTTCTCATTGTCGTATGTCACAAAGTCTTGTTTGTATTCACCGGGAAGTTTCATGATGATGTGATGGTACTTGAATACAACCAGTGCCTCCCTTTTGACCACAAGTATATGCATGCTCTCACAATTGTCAACGTTCTCTCTGCCCACCAAACCACGAAAACCCCCTGTATTGTCACAATTACTTTTGGCCTTCTGAATATACTTCTGATAGAAATACAGCTGGTTTTGACAGTGTGACTTCCAAACGCTTTTCTTTCTTAGGAACTTATCATGTTCTTCCCGCAAGTGTCTAAGACAAAAAATCATCATTGCTGTAATAACGATTGGCATCCTCATATGTGGTGGTAGCGAACATGTCAGCATCGTCAGCAACTTCTTTGTCATTATCCAACAGGGTATCTTCTTCCATAGGTGGAGAATTTAGATCCAGGTCATATGTTATGTAATCATAATAACATTCAAATATTTGGTTTTCTATATCATCCCATGCCATCAACTGGTTTTTTATTGCATTCTATATGCCTAATGGATTGAACAGATTTTTGTCATCAATCCAATCTTCCGCCGTTGATTGATTATCACCAGTATCATCTTCGTTAAAATCACTCATGTCACTGCAGTCAACACCGCACTCAACTGAATCTCCAAAGAGATTGTGTTCCTCCACCAAATCATGGTCGTCATGAGAATCAACCTCTGCATATTCTACACGTTGTTGTTTACCCTTTTGATGATCTCAACACGTGTTTGTGTGCAACCTTGAAATTGTTGTCTCATATGAGAGGCCAGAGTATGTCCAAATCTCACAAATGTTCTATTTCTGAGATCAACTTGTAATTCACAATCAGCGCAGTGGAGGAAATCTGTTTTACATCCCCTGCAGCTGACATGAACATACTTCATACCCTCTTGAGGGGCGTCGTAAATGGATGAAAGCTTGCAAACTTTACAGTTCAAATTCATTTTCTTTTGTTTTTATTGACAGTTGAAGTAATCCTAGCACTAGTTGAAAAGATGAGAATACCCCATAACCAATTCGTGCCGATTTCTTTGGAGAATAAAAGTGCATGGCGCGCCCACTCATTTGACCATTGCTTTTTTAAGTACTAGATCCTACTTAAGGTATCCATGGCCACACATGCCCAATTTGCAGCCCAACAGTTGTTTGATATCATTTTTTTTTCATGAACAGCCACATCATAACTACTTATTCTTCCCAAAATGATTTCTCAACCAAATAATCCACCATCCATGGTTTTTAACATTAATCATATTTATGGGAACGACTATGTTAACCATGCTGTCCGGTCGCCGACACCAGAGGCCACAGGTGCTGAGTGTGCTCAAGCGGGCCATGTACTCGCTCCAACATCACCTCTTTGGGAGGCTCAAAAGAACACCACAGAACCGACAGGCATATCTTCCACAAGTTCAAACAATCTCATGGGGTTTGGTGATATGGAAGACACAAACTCTCTCAACAAAGAAATAGGAATTGGTCAAATGCCTCTGATTCTCCCAGCACAGCGTGAGACCTGGAATACGCAACAGACCCAAATCATCCATCCATTGCTGTGCAAAAGAAGATTGCCATAAACACAGAAGGACTTGGTATGTTGGCAAGTGCCACACTATGCAAGATCAGTGTTGAGACAAACAGGAAAGACATTGTTATATTGGATGGTGGACTCGTTCCATACAAAAAGGGGGGTCTCAATGTTGCACATTCAACAAAATATTGGTCCTATTATGCTCATATCCTTCCAGGCATGAACTGTACTTGCTTTCCTGCTGTTACAGAGGAAAATATTCATGATTTCCTTCAAAGGTTAGGCTCCATCTGCCAAGATGTGGTCAGCATCAGGAAAGCTTCATTCGAAGCAGCAATAGTTGCAGTGTTCAATCAAAGCGGACACACTATCAGAGGTTAGCCAATAACCAGCACTGCTGATGTTGAAGACCTTCTGTGTAATTGGAAGGGAAGTGTCTTAAGTTGTCTCCAGCTCAATTGGAGAAATATTCACACTCTCAACACCAAGAACAGTGAATTTCTCAAAGAAACGCTTCCCATGGCAATTGTTGTTCATGGAGCAACTCATGATCCACCGTATACCATCAGGTGACACTATATCAGTGATAAGGCCAATACAAAAAGAAGGGTGTCGAATCATGGCTTAGTAAAACTTCTGAACTCTGCCGTAGATGTAAAGAAGAAATTTCAACATCTTGAGGAAAAGTTATTTGGAATGTCTGTGAAAACCAAGACAGGGGGCAAACAGCATGCACATACTGATCATTATGAGATTGAAGTTTTGTTTGATAATCAGGCAAAAGGACGATGCAAGACATACATCTTAGTGAAGAAGCAACTGTTCAAGGGAGAGTATTTTTCTTACAATAATCCACCAACTGAACAACATCTACGAGCACATCTCAATAGCGGGGGCGAAGTTAAGATCATCTTACAAGCTGCTGTCTCAAGAGCAAATGGAGAGGAATCAATCAATATGCAGCAGCAGCAAGTTGAGACCATCCTTCATTCCAAGTTTGAATCAAATGGTCAGTAAAAGTACTTGATCAGAAGGACGGGAGATTGTAAAGATAGTTGGCAACCTAAAGGCAACATAACATCTGATGTCATAGAAGATTTCAACAAGAGAAAGATTCAAGAGAGAGCATACGAGCAATTGGTTAAGGTATCAGTGTACTCCATTCAATGCATACTTTTTGCTATTTCCATTTTGCCTTCGTGTGTCACCAACATTGGATTCATTTCTTCTTTGTGAATTAGTATGCCATAGACAAGGTTGTCTAGACCATCCTGTATTCTAATAAGAAACCAGGGAAGGCCAGGCTGTACAAGGTTTGGTGCGTGATGGATTACCCTGATGAATGGCTACCTTATGACAAGGTTCCAAAAGGCTTGAGAGTCGCTTTTGAGACAAGGAATGCCACTCAAAGAAAGGGGCAAAAGGAACAAAAATCTTTGTCTGCCAAGGCGTCTGCTGGAACGAATTCAGAGGCTCAGGTAATTGAGGTAGAAGTATTTATTTTCATCTAGCATGAATTTAATTGTTCGACTAACATTGGTTATCTTCTTTTATTTTTTGTATTTAGGATGCAAAATGCAAACAGGTGTCACAAACACCTGCTGAAAAATCTGGAGAAAGAGATTTGGCGGCGAGTGAATTGTAAACTGCCTGTGTTTCCTGGATTACTTTTCACCTCAGGCATGCAATTTATTTCACTCTTCTTTCCATATTTTTGCACCGTGAGTACCAGACGAGTGCCTAATTGTTTCCTTACATCCTCACATTTGATATGTAACGTCCTCTCCTTTTCACCTCAAGCGTGCAATTTATTTTGTTCTTCTTGCCATATTTTCACACCGTGAGTACCAGACAAGTGCCTAATGGTTTCCTTAACATCCTCACATTTGATATGTGACGTCCTCTCCTTTTTAGCTTCATTACCAGGGTCCCAAAAGCAGTCTTGTGAGTATTTGGTGTACTAGTGTCATATATTCACCTCTTACATCAAAGTTGTGCTCAACACTGTCCCCTTTTCAGTATTACCCATGTCGAATGTCTCATGTTGGGTTCTCAAGCTGCAGGAAGGCCATATGCAGTAGCTGCATGGAAGATATGATAGACAGTCCAGACGCTGATGTTGCTGACAGACACGGGAACAAATTAAAGAGAAAACGACGTCACATAATCAAGTTTATGACAAAGCCAAAAACCAAATGTGTATTAGATTGGAGCAAGTGTCATCATGATACCAAAGAGGGCTTTCAGGCACAAAGCAATTTCACATATCTGAAGAAGTATTTTTGTGATGGAATGAGGAAGACTGGGAAGGCTGATTCGCTACTTGACAAGAATTGCATGAAGTGCAACAAACCCCTGCTTCCTATCCATGAGGGTGGCGATTGTGACTCATGATAGACACGAAATATCTGCTTCCTTCCCACAAGGGTTGCGATGGTGACATATGATTGATGTTGACGTTTGGAACATGATTGATGACACTACGGGTTGAGTGGCCCATTGCCATGATGCATGGTCACCCTTTGGTTGATGTGGACGATGCCATGGTGTGGTAGAGGAATCACAATAGGTTTGAGTGGAGCGTTGAGGTGGACTCAAGGAGCAAGCTGTTGGGGCTGAAATTTTGCCACCTGTGGCATTTTGGTGGGCTCGGGGTGGTGGGCGATGTGAGGGGCTACTGTAGGCAGGTAGGCACAGCACAATTAGTAAGCCTAAGCTAGCTTCCACCTGTAACTTACCTATACCTCCAGTAACCCACCGGTACACTCTTAGATCCCTCCCATACCTAGGAATCTCTATTTGGGCAAATCAAGTAACTCTTGTGCAAACTCCGGTAACCCTCCTGTACACTCCTGTAACCGTCCCGTACACTCCGGCAACCCTCCTGTACACTCCGGTAGCCTTCCCGTACACTTCCGGTTACCCTCCGGTACACTCCTACTAAGTAATGCAGTTATAGCCACTACAGTATAAATCAGTGTTTAGGTAAATGAAATGTCAAAAGATAGATTAAAAAAGTAACTTATAATCCGCTCAAGTTAGCTTGTCGTCCGTGATATTTTTTTGGTATCTTTGCTTATTTACTTCCATAGGGGTAATTTTTTCTGCCCTTTGTAACTCTGTTCATGCCAACAACACAACCTGAAACATCATGGTTTAGATTTTAGGCAGTTGATGTGATGTGCCCCTTGATGTGTGGTGTGTTTCGCTACCATCTGGCATAACTCCACAACTAGAAGGAGTTATGGGGAGCTACACATATGGGCATGTTGCTGCCAGTGAGGAGAATCTGTTTTTTTATGTTTTAGTGCTGGCAGGGCGTCCGTGCAGCAGAAAAGAACAAATGTCACTAATTCGACTCCCACTTGACTTGTAACGTGAATGACCTAAACACCGATTTATACGGTACTTAGATTGATATCGATTCTAAGACTCACTGAGAAGTCTGTTTTCCTGTAAAAAGTACCAATTCCTATCGTAGGTAGAAATAAATCCGAAAGCTGCTTTAGGTCTTGAATTTCCGGCAACCCACCGGTAGATTCCGGTAACCCTCCCGTACACTAGTGTACTGGAAGGTTACAGAAGTTGGGAGGTTATCGGAAGATACCATTCCAGGGGCTCCGGTAACCTCCCCGTACACTCAAGTATACTGGGAGGTTACCAGTGTTTTTTGTTTGCAGTGTTCTGTCATCAGTATGATAGAGCACCTTCGTCCAGTTATTGGTTGGGGCGCTATTGTCTTTGTTGTTGCTTGACATGGTTGAGGGGGGGTTACGTATGTAACAACTACTGCCATGCAAGGCATATGGAGCAGTTTCATGGTGGGTGTGGGTGCTCAGAAACAGCACCAAAATCTGGGGGGAACCAGATAGTGTCATATTGTGAGGTCCTGCCCAAAAATACAATTTCAATATCATCTAGCACATCCAGCAATTAATAAACTTTAATATCCTAAATTTTTCACATCCATTGAGAGGACAGTTGCCTTCTGACTTTTATTACCGCCCTTTTGATTGAAAGTATATAACGTGCCTGGTCACTTGAGTGTACAGGAGGGTTACCAGAACCCGCGGTATGGTGTAGTCCAGTAATCTCCTTATAAACTTCTGTAACGAATCGGTACACTAGTGTACCAGAGTGATACCGGAGTTTACAGATAGGTTACCTGTCATTCCAGACCTAAACCAGTGATAACTTTTATTTCTACTTACAATAGGAATTGGTATTTTTACAGGAAAACGGACTCCTCCATAAGATATAGAATTGATATCAATCTAAGTAGTGGCTATAACTCCATTACTTAGTAGCAGTGTTTCAAAAAAGTGCTACTCATGCCTAAAAGTAAGCTCACTTTATTCTTGGGAAAAGTAATTGAAGTAAAAGCAAGAATTGTGTGATGTTTGTAAAAGTAATTGAAGTAAAAGCAGGAATTGTGTGATCTTCCAAAAAGTAATTGAAGTAAATGCAGCAATGGTGGGATCTATGAAAAAGTAATTAAGGTAAAAGCAGCAAATTTGTGATCGTTGAAAAGGTAATTAAGGTAAAAGCAGCAAATTTGTGAGCGTTGAAAAAGGTAAAAATAGAAATAGATCTTACCCCTAAAACTAAACTAATATATTTCCAACAAGTACCGTAGTTATTTTACTGAATTGATATGCAAAAAAAGATTATTTAAACAGGCATCTCAACTGTCTTGAATGTTTTTGAGATTCTCACTCATTGTGAGATCCTTTGGTGTTGAATACCCATAAGGTTTTGCTTCTAGAATTCTTTCGAGGTTGAAGCACTTCAGCAAATCATCTGTAGACTGATTCTTCCATGCTTTGGCTCTGCATCGTCGCAAATACTTGTGAGCAACCCACTCAGGATCAATGTAAATGTGTCAAAGCATGTGAGCAAGCATTGTAATGCATTCATAGTTGTGAACCATAAGTGTATTCTGGCGTGGTTGTGAGACATATCCCAACAGCCCAAAAAATCTCTCACAACCCACCACAGTAACTCTACGTGAAACTTCCCTCTGTACAATCAAATTAAGCATTGGAAATATTTGACTGTTATCATCAAAGAATTTCAGATTGTGCTCAAAGCTAACGAGTCCCTTCTCAGCCAGAGGGTAGTTGTCATTTTCGACAATATAGACAGATCAATCAAGACTGTTTCCACTTTCACTCTCAGGGTAGAAGTGAGTTCTTGGCATCAAACTCATCTTACATAACTCTCAATAAGCCCGCATGTGCCACACTGTATTGAGCTTTGGTCATTAGATGGGATCCGGTGATCGAAGGTTCCAACCCAAACATGGGGTTAAGTAGAGCCATAATACTGTATGCTGGAGGGAGATGGCACTTATCAATCTCAAGACTACGAGCCAAGTCAGAGGCATACGCATCTCTGTAGACTTCAATTGTTTTATCCATTAGAACAACCTCATCATACTTGGCAGTGTCTGTGGCAGAGAGTTCAGCATTTTCTTGATGGACACATACTGCCCGGGCCTTACAAGCACACAAGTCTGCAATGTTTGCGCCATGAGAAATGTCTGTATTCATGCAGAAGACAGTATGATTAGTATGCTGTCAACATGTGTACACAATGTGCGGAAATAACATTCTTAGGAAAGAGCATAACTTACCACCCGGCATTTCAAAATAGTCACTCTGCGTATGTTGTATAACCATCTGGATTTGGAAGAGCAGATATGCATTGGTGTTTCCCTTCTCTTGCGTGAAGATAGAAACCTGCTTTGCATCAGCAAAGGTGGCTTTGAACTGGTGGAGAACCATCTTATCATTTTCAGTGTAATTCAAATGGTCATAGTCATTGGTCAGCATCTCAGCAGGAGTGAGAAGGTTGTGATCCTCTCCATTGAAACTGAGCAACTCTTTAATAGCAAGGCATACATCCCCCATAATGATATTAGCATGCTTAGTCTCATCATGGCAACCGCTCCACCTTGTATCATTTGCAGGCTTTGGTGCCAGTACCAGATTGCGCTGGTTCTTCTTTTGGATGGCCCTGAGTACATCCATTCTTGATTCAGCACGATTGGCACAAACCTGGATACTATGACTCTTGTCAAGAATAGTGCCAAGTTCCTCATTGACTGGTTTGGCATGTTTGTGAGTTCCAATGGCATACCCACCTGCTTGTTAGTTCTGATGAGCAACACAGATTGACAGATCAACGCCATTTGATCGCTCCTGACAAGTTTGCACCTCCAGTTCAAGGATTGAACCAATGGCACTACTTGCTCCATCAGACATTTGATTTCTATCAGATGATAGCACTTTGACAGCCTCACGTGACTCTGTCAAGCACCCAACTGCATTATCAATGGTCTTGGGCTTGCTGTAATGCTCAAAGTTAGCTGGGTACTCTAGTACATTGATGACGGAAAAGCCCTATATTGCAGAGAATAAATGTACACAAGGTCAGTAATGCATATTTGTTTTGTGAAAGTGAATGAAGGCCCAACTTACAGATAATGGTTTATTTGAAATTTGATGAGACGTTTCTTTACTCAAGAAAAGAACTCTCCCATTTTGCATTTCTTACTTTTCTGCAACCAAGCAAGAAGCACAACATCAAAGGACTGACGTCGGTTGGAATATGTCACAAAATCTGTACTCAAAGAGATAAACCCATGACAAAGTATCTTGTGTCGTTCATCCACTATCCTGACAAACTCTAACATGGCACCGTCGATAAGTCTCTCAATAATCCTGTTAATTTCAAGCCAATGCAGAGGCCTGTGCTTTGATTGAGGCTGAGCAGGTAGTTGTGAAAGTAGACATCTTGAAACACTGATAGAGGAATCTTCGATGACACGCTACCCATGATAGCAACAACATGGCAGTACACGTCCTTCTCTCGTGAATACTTCTTCCTCTCAAGAGAATTCTTTTCATGGTTACTTGGAAGCTTCCAATCCTGCTGCGAAATGTATTGGAGACGAAGATATCACGGGGATGCTGCATCGATGAGCTGTTTTGCCACAGTCAACATCCTACCACTTTCAAACATCGCCTTGTCTGGGGGATTAACCATATGAATTTGTAGTCAGAATGCTTGTGCTCTGCAGATACACAACAACATTGAAGGAGGATATATATTTAGAATTCAACAAGAAGAACATGATAATAATGAAAACAGAGACACTTACTCCACACTTGCTTCTCTGCTTGCTTTCCAAAATGAACTCCCTGTTCCACAGTGTATGATATGTGTCCCCCAACTGACTTATACTCTGCAACACACAAGTCAAACATTAAAATCTTTGGGTTTTGGTTTATTTTTCATTGTTTGTCCAAAATGTCTTTTAAATGGGATTTTATCTTTGTAGTTCTTGCTCACGCTCAGCCTAGATGAAATCATTCTTCCTCTTGTTAACTTTACCAAGATACTTGTTGAACAACTCATGGTCATCCTTCAGGCAAGCTAGACGATATGACTCCATGACAAAATCAGATTTGTCTATGGCAGGGTAGCTCTGGAACTTGTCACCATTGTCAAGAATGTATTTCTCCTAAAATTTGATGGTGGCAAAGTTGGCATTTTCAATTTCATTGACAATGTATTGGACATTATATATTCTTCTTCACCTTCAGGAATCTTATGACTGTAGATAGCTGACGCTTTCGGTACGATCTGCTTCCCCTTCTAGCAGATGTTCATTGCCTCTTCCTTCTGCTCCTCGTCTGAGCCAAAGAATAAGACGTTGTGCTGGGTGGTGTTCTTGGACTTCTTGGCTTGTGTGGCTTTGCCAGCAAAAGTGGAGTCAGATGAGCGTTTTGGACACATAGTAGGAGAATATTAGGTCACAATGAGGGGTCCCACAGTATCAGTTGGAGGGCTAAATAGGTATGGTAAAAATGGCTTGTAACCCCTCAAAATTGGGCAGAAATTGCCCCTCACCAAAGACGTTATGATTTGGCTAATACGCTTTTGATTGCGCTGAAAACTGAGATCTCACTTGTCTGTGATAACAACAACGCAGCCAGAAGATTTCAGGGGCAAAATTCTGGCTGTGAGTGACAAAATAAAAATGGCTTCCACGCCCTCCAAATAGGGTAGAAATTGCCCCTCACCTAAGGGGATATAATTTGTCTAATATGCTTTTGATTGCACTGAAAACTGACATCCTGCTTGTCTGTAATAACAACAATATGTGTTAAAATTTCAGGGGCGAATACTGGCTGTGACTGTCAAAATAAGAATGGCTTTTGACCCCTTGAAATAGGGCAGAAATGGCCCCTCACCTACGAGATTATGATTTGGCTAATATGCTTTTGATTGAGGTTGAGGGAAGTCAGAAAAATAGACTTTTATGGGACAATATTATTATATGACAAAATAGTTATACATGGATAGATACTCCTGTTTTCATTAGATGAATAAGTAGTTCAGAGAAGTGATGTTCTTTTTCCATTCTGAACATGAGGTTGACCGGGAAATTTATTGTTAGTTGATAAATATTAGCCCTATCTCTTGAAAATAAAGTTCAATCATTGAAAGAATGATATTAACTTGATTGAAAATGTTATCTCTTTTGTTGAAAAGGACTGTATATATGTTGTTGTATCTTTTGGTAGACATTGGCAAAATCAATATAATGCTCACTCTAAAAATGATATGAAATGAAAGTCATATGTGTGCAAACATGCAGCGGTCAACATTTTAGATAGATGTGTTAAAGTGATGCTTTCATTCATCCACAATTTGTACATATTGTTCTGTAATGATGATAACATGTGTCTAATGAAGCAACATTACACAGTGAGAACCCGTAGACTAGGACCCTCACAAAGAGTCCAGCATATCTATTCACTTACCCCAATCAAATTTCTTTCAAACATAATTTAAGGTTTATATATAATGGCCCTGTCAACAGTCTACATGCAGACCCCATACAATCTTTCGTCCACTCATGATCCACATTACTGGTTTGCCTTTTTTAGTTGACAGTTTTAGGTGACGAGTTGGTTCTTGTCCAATTAAATACATCATTTTGGAATATAAACTTCATTGGTAATTAGGGTTAATTCTACCAAGAATCTAGCCATGCCACAACAATTGAGAAAACTGGGGGCAGGTTCAAGTGTGCATTTTGTAAAGTGGTTGAGGGAAACTGGCAAAATAGTGCGTTGTAGTATATGCAGTATTTATGACATATCACTATTTTCAAAAGAAAGGACTATTTTTAACAGATAATGTTATTTTTGAGAAAAGTTGTTCTTGCAAGAAGTGCAAAATTTTATGAGGTTAACCGGGCAAAAATATTGTTAGGTGATGATGAAACAGCCTAATGTAGAAATAAAATATTACGTAGTACGTTGTATTATTCAAAACGACGTAAGTAGGCATTTGAAAATAAATATTCCGTTGAAAAATGACAAAATAGAGGTAGAATAAAAATTGAACGAATGTTTGAATACTAAGGAGGGTATGTTTCTCGAAAATAGTCTTATTTTTCGAATAAGGCCTATTTTCCGAATAAGGCTTACTTCTCGAAACTAGTCATATAAATAAGACTATTTTCGAGAAATAAGCCATATTTAAAAAATAAGACTATTTTTGAGAAATAAGCCTATAAATAAGTCTTACGTGAATCTCTATTATTCCTACGCAGGCAGACCTCTTATCTTCGAAAAATAAGCCTTCTCCAAAAAATAAGACTATCTGCGATAGTCTTATTTCTCGCAGATAGTCCTATTTCTGGCCGATAGTCCATTTCTTGCTAATAGTCTTATTTGTGAAAATTGAACTAAGCGGACTGTTGTTTTAATCATGCCCTTCCCGTTGAAATTGTTCATATAAATACACCTAACTCTATATATTTTAAACGATACGCAATTCTTTTTTCACCGAAAAGCTTGAACGAATGTGAATGTACTTTCGCTTATTAATGTACTCTTTTTGACCAATCTAATATTTGACTCTCAAAATCTAGTACGAGATCAAATTCACTTTGAACCACTATATGTCAGATATCTTAGGCCACTCGTGCCAAGATTGCAAAACCCTATGGGACAATCTTGAGAGCTTAAGCCCAGCTCCGCACATACTCAAGTGGTCGATAACACATCCTTAACTAGCCAACAAATTGGGTCTATAATGATACAATGGTTCAAAGTCCAACACGTAGAAATTGGTATATGTTCTACGTGAAGATAGTTGTCAGTTATTGAAGGTGTCAAAAATTCTTGCACTACACGTGAGGATTCCATATTTCGCGCATATGTGCACGATATTTCTTTTACGGTTACATCAAGTAAACTATGGACAGACTTTCTGACATCATCGCATAAGACCCTTTTTTTTGAAATGTGTACAATCATGCAGAGGAATAGTACGATACTTCCGTAGTGGTTCAAAGTCCAGACAATAGTTCAAAGTGAATTCAATCTCGTATCGTAGATTGCGTAATTATATAATGTGAGACTGGTAGTTTAAAAAATCTCGACTCCCTCCTCTCAATCAAAATGTTTATTTTTTGTTTTTATGTTTAAGCTCTATTTCACAGTGTCCCTCAACCTCACTATTAAGCATTTGATTCCTAGACCTATTTGTTTGAAAATGTAGAACTCACATCATACTATACCTAAATATGATTTCTGATGTTGTATAGAGATGTTGTAATAGTTTGTAGTATGATTGGCTTGTTATTATTATTTTGTTGTTATGGTGCAGTAGAGGTAAAGTATGTTGCAACACCATATCATGGTGCAAGATATGGTATATACCAAACTAAAAACTACCCCTGCTTATAAAAAACTCATATTGAATGAATTAACAGCTTAACTCCCAAGGTCCTACAAATGACTTATTTCTCGAAAATTGCCTATTTTTCGTAAATAGGTTATTTCTCAATTATAGCCTATTTCTTGAAAATAGCTTATTCGATAGGCTTTTTTCGAGAAATAGTCTATAATCGAAAAATAGGCTATCTTCGAGATCAACGTGACAGATTACTGTTCCTACGTAGACGAGATTGTTATTTTCGAGAAATGGGCCTTTTTTTAGAAATAGGCTATTTTTGAGTTTCGGATATAGCCTATTATTAAACATAGCCTATTTCTTGAATCTAGGCTATTTCTAGAATATTGCCGATTAATTTCTCAAATATAGCTCATTCCAGGAATATGGGCTATCTCGTCTTTAAGCCGATCGTCGCCAATTTGATGACATGAAACTAATTAGAATTGTGTAAAGTATCGAGTCTTGACAGAACAGTCTGAGCCCTCGCGAAACTGCACATTTTATGATTGGACCTGGATCAATCGTACTATGTCTGAGAGCACCAAACTCCATCTGGCTATGTGTAATTCTATGTATTTTATCGTAAGTAGAGTTACAAAAAAAGTGTAAGGAAAGTATCAGGGAAAGTCACAACAGTGTATGTAATTACTTATACGATGTAAGTACTAGTGGCAAAACCCATGACTAATTTACCAACACTTGATGTGTGTGGGTACAACAAAAAACTTTCTGTAATCACCAATCTCTATGTTGTGTTGTTACTCATGAAATGCACAAGACAGAAAGTATAGATAATATATGTAACTACTGTCGTTCATAAGAGGTAACCCCAAAATAATAGTCTAAATGCCAAAAATCCAAATTGATAGATCAATGCTACTGTTAACTTTATTGGTACGATACACTACTACGACGGATTCCAAATCAATTTGAAACAAGCACGACTGTGTCTACTTAGGCACGTTCTGTGTCTACCTAGACACCAATCGTGTCTACATTGTCACTTTGCTTGAGTTATTAGGCAGTGACAGGTCGTGCCTATTTTTTACATGAACAAGACCTTTAAAAAATAGTAACAAATCATAACTTCTTCTGAAAGATCTCGTGATCCCTGTCGTCGTCTCCCCCATTGCCTTTCATAAAATGAACTCATGCAGCAAAAGCAGCAAGTTGCAAGACAACTTCGAAATACCCCAATGAATATTCGCCCTCCCAATGCGTTGACTGTCGCAAAAGGGCTTCCACCACTGCTCACAAGGCATATTCTCTCCGAAACCGAGCACTTTGACACATGTATTGGAACAAACAATTTCCCCAGGGAAAGGTGGGAGTTGAGATTAACAACATCATCGACATCGATGAAACAGCTTTCAAGTTGGAAAGTTCTAATAGAGGGTACGGTTATGCCACTAGAGAACTCCAATGTACAGATGCAGGAGTGTATGGTGCTGGGCAAAAGGTAAACTGCTTACTTGCAATTGGAAGTCATGCTAATGTTGGTAGGCATTGGCATGACTGCTGGCAAGGTGGTGGTACAACTATCGATAGATTTTCAGATTTCATCGAAATGATTTTGGACGACTTGGATAAGAATTGTCCTGAACATCAGTTTGTCTTTACGATGGACAATCTTAACGCCCACAAAAATCTCCACATGCAGACAATGATTCTCACTCATGGTCATGGTATTATTTATCGTGCGCTGTACTGGCAAGTTGACGGGGCCATGGAATATGTTTTCAATACAATTCATTCCTGTCTCCTTGAATACTATAATCGAATTCAAGATTTGGAAGAGTTAAAACATCGTCTTGTCTTGATTATTGGACAGATGCAAAATTTTCAGAGGTACTTCATTCATGATGGGTTTAAAGTATAACCTACATAATTATTGTAATAGTACAACTTGACCATATTACAAATATAATTTTTCATCATAGTGCAATTGATTTTGAGTGGATAACAAAGGGCTACTAAATATGTTTTTACATGTTGCGATGGTAATAGTTTTGAATACAAAACAGGAAATAGCAAGAGAAATGAAAAATGAAGCCCCAATTGAAGATCTACCCAGTTTGATTGGGCATGATCAATTTCATTTTGTCGATCATCTCTTGTGAGCACGTAACACCAGTTTGTTCAAAAACATCAAGAGCCGACAAAACCAATGGGTCTTTCTTTACAATGCGTTGATAGAGATCACTGCACTGCTTGTTGGTTGACGGGGTCAACGGTTCCCCTTTACAGCGTTAGCACAAATCTTCTCACCTCAATCCAAAAACTGTAGGACTTCCTTTTGTGTATCTGTCTTTGGTGAACCTCTGGTGTCTTGGAGCATTCACTTCTGTGCGAGAACTGCATGGAAGTTTGTAACCTTCGTCACTTTGGTGCA
Source organism: Cyclotella cryptica (assembly GCA_013187285.1). Classification (NCBI taxonomy): domain Eukaryota; phylum Bacillariophyta; class Thalassiosirophyceae; order Thalassiosirales; family Thalassiosiraceae; genus Cyclotella; species Cyclotella cryptica. The sequence goes on along the minus strand of JABMIG010000189.1, from coordinate 16,964 downwards.
ATGGCACTGGCAAGTGGGACATTCTCCAACTTGGTATTTCTTCCCAGTTTTGCGGTCCTTGCACTGTGTGGGACGATTTCCACGGTAGTATGAACTGTGGTGCTTACCGCAATTGCACCTGATCAGAGTGACCTCTGGAGTAGGCCTCTTTGGCTCTTTCTTTTTGGCCGATGCTCTGTAATTTTTGACTAAAAGAGAAGAGATGAATCATATGTTTGATAAAAGAAAGAAGGAACCAGATATCACACTCACAATCAGCAGAAACATCACACTCATCGCGAGCTTTTTTGTCAGCAACGGCCTTTTGATAGGCCTTCAATTCATTCTTGTATGCACTCTCTTCAACGGCCTTTAGTTCCTTCATGAAATCAATCAACCCGTGGTTGCAATGAGGGCATTCATTGTACATACCACAACTGTTCCACCCTTTCCATTCACAGAAGAACTCATCCTCTGTGCAAGGTGTAAGTGATAAAAATAAGGCGATATGAGATCGACTGAAAGATCTACAAGGTTGAATTTAAATGTACACACCGGAGATTGTTTCCAACATCATGAACTTCAACTTCTGATGATTTTCCTCGTTTTTGTTACAACAGAAAGATTCAACCTGTGCCATTATGCTTGCATATTAGGACAAACTGCAGGAGCACTGTTCTGACTCCTTCTCTCGGCAATGCGTTGAGAGGAACATGGATGTTCTCGTTTCGGACAGTCATCCAAATGTCCATGAGAGTGTTGACTACAGCCTCTTTTTTCTTGTCCCGTGTAGTCAGTTTTGACAAAGGCAGTACCGAGATGAGCTGAGCAGATTTCACATCTGAATCTTCTCGGTCCAACGAAGAGACATAGAGTCCAATGAAATCCTTCTCTTTGAACAGCTGATCCAGAATGCCGGCAAGAAGTTCAGGTTCGAATGTAAGGCCCTTTGCGTTTGAGCGCTTGAAAAGTTGATTCTTCATTGCAACACAAATATTGGGTGGGATGACACCACCACCATGTTCACTCTCATTCTCTCCCTCTCCCTCTGAATTTGCAAGATCGATGACATCTTTGTGGAAATGGGAGTCTTGAGAACTGGAAGCGCTCTTGGAGGCATTCTTTTGAGGGCTAGCAATTGTTTCGTGACGAGAGTCACACAAACGGCTAGGGCGATAAGTGGTATGCAATCCCTGCTTCTTGGGATTGTCGGATTCCATTTCTTGGAGGACGTCGACATGGTGTTGGTCATAAGATAACATGGAAGGCAATGGGGGAGACGACGACAGGGATCATGAGATCTTTCAGAATAAGTTCTGATTTGTTACTATTTTTTAAAAGTACTTGTTCATGTAAAAAATAGGCACGACCTGTCGCTGCCTAATAACTCAAGTAAAGTGTCTATGTAGACACGATTGGTGTCTACGTAGACACAGAACATTCCTACGTAGACACAGTCGTGCTTGTTTGAAATTGATTTGGGATCCGTAGTATAAAATGCCATGAATAACAACAATCTGCAAACAACCGAATGAGGTATCTCCAGATTACGTCTGGGTGCTAAGATATTAACCATGGTGCACACAATGGTGAGTAATTAACTGAAAAATAAAAAGCATGATATGATTAGCACATCTTTACGTACCTTGCTCATATACCCTGCTTTCCACAATCGTTTCAAGCGGTGAATATTGAACTCCATTTTTCTCACCTTGCGTTGGGTGCCCCTATTCTTTGCTGTTGGCAGCTTTGCAGAATTCAGCCTGGGGGCTGAGATTTCCACTGTGACGCTGACAGTGAAAATCAATTCAATTGAAAGAATCAGAGGTGAAGAAGCATCATAAAAATCAAACTTCACTTTTCTCACCTTGCGCTCGGCACCCCTGTTCTTTTTTGTTCGAATCAGAGGTGAAGAAGAATTGTAAAAAGTCAACCTCCATTTTTTTCTTACCTTGCGCTCGGCATCACTGTTACTGTTTGTTGTTGGCTTTGCGGCAATGAGAGCAGTGATGCCAAATTCAGCCTGAGGGCGGAGACATCCACTATAGCGCAGACACAGCAGAACAATTCAATTGAAACATTTTGTCGAAAAGATGCATGGTAAAAACATTTATTCTGCAAGCAGAATAACCACGCGGCGCCTTGGTCCTAGGCTGCATGCGGCTGTCTGCTAGATTGCTATAGTGGGTGAGAGATAACTAAGTAGTAGGTAGTGGGACATAGTGTGTAGGGATGTAACAAAGTCCCTAAAGTAACGGGCTTATGGACTAAATACTAGACAAGTATGCGTCCCCTCGCGTACTTGTGACGCTTGGCTGAAGCTCGTTGCGACTACCCATGCGCTCCTGGAGTGGAGGTGCGGTGGAGTGTGGCATGTTGAGGAAGAGTTTGTTGTCGTAGTCGTAGAGACAACACGTGCGTGCCACCGAGGTGACACAAAGTGCAAAGAGGTGAAGGTATCTAGCAGACGGCCATATGTAGGCAGGAGCGGGGAAAAAGAAAAAGAAAAAGAAAAAAATCTTTTCATGAGGTATGGGACTGGAATGCATCTGGCGCGTACCGGGTGGAGTAGAAGTATCGTGGGGGATGAAGCCACGACGCGCGTGGGGAGGGCAAAAATATCAGAGACGATGTCAGCGGAAGAGATGTCTGCTGGTTCAGGCGGCAGCCTGAGCACGACCGCGAGTGGATGGGGATTGGGTGATCCTGGGATAGGAATGACCGGGGTGCACCTGAAGGTGCTAGGGGGCCGGCCGGTGTGGCCGCTAGCGTTTCACGAGTTGGCGGCGGCGAGTGATCGACGCTCGCACGTGGAGCAGCGGATGGCAGGCGTAGACTTTGTGCCAGGGCGGTTGGGGGCCGGGACCGCCGGCGCCGTGTTCCTGGAACGCGTCCTCCAAGGGGAGGCAGTCGACTGGTCGACGCGTGGGTTGCCCCCGGACGAGGCCGACCGCGTGCTGGCGGCGCTCGGGTTGCTCCACGTGCGGGTGAAGTGCGTCATCCCCGAGGAGCTGGGTGGGTGGTACGAGACCCAGGTGAGTCCTGACGTGAAGGAGGAGCGATGAAATGTAAGGTGCTGACGCGCTGGTTGTTTGCCGCAGGTGCTTTGGTGGGGGGTGGACGAGACCCTGGCGGAGTTGTTTGCGCGCCATCCTGCCAAGGGCAGTTTCGAGGGGAACCCGAACGATCGGTTCCGGGCCGTCGTCGACGGCGTGGCGTACGGGCCTAACCGCACGCCCGGGGCCCTCGGGCTGTACGGAGGGCGGTACACGGTGGAGTTCCGTCCCGGTGAGTCCCAGGGTACTTGAAGTCGTCGCTGTCGGACGAGCTGACATCGTGTGTTATGTGTTTCAACAGGAGCGGACTACAACTACCGCGAGTCGGCCAATGAGCAGCTGGAGATCGAATGGGACAGCGGGGACGCCGAGATGATGGAGGAGGAATACAAGGCGGGGAAGTACCGCCGGAGCCAGTTGCGCCCGGCAAGGGGAGGTCACTACTTCGAGCCACGTCTGGTCGGCACCGGGTATGGTCGCGAGGTTGTGCCCTCGGACTGACGCGGGGAGTGGAGGAGGGTGGCTTCGAATGAGTTTGTGTTCTAATTAACGAGTAGATTGATTTGCTAAGTCAAAAGTAAAAGTATATGTATTGGACATTACCGGTGTTATGGAAAGTGATTTGAATAACCTAAGGATTATTTGTTAAAGACTAGTATGTATGCGCAGTTTGTCAAGGCGCTGAGGACCGGCGTTGGCGTGGGTCCCGTTAGGCTGCGCTGGCGCAGAGGAGTGCCTCGTGCGGCTCGAGGGGTCGGGCGTGCCCCCGTGTGGGAGGATCGAGTCCGAGGGTGATGGCCTTCGTGTGCTGGTCGGCCGTGTAGAATGTGTTGCGGAGATACATGAGGAATGTGTCGCTGCGCCAACGGAGGCGGTTTTTGATGTAGGAGTCAGAGAACCGGGCTCGGTGGAGGAGGTTGGCCGCCGTGACGCGTATCGAGTGGCAGGACCAGGCGAGGAGATCCTTGTGACCGGCGGGGATGTCGAAGACTTTGTGGGCGACGTGACGCAGGAAGCTGGCGAACTGGGCAGCTGTGATCTGTCGCCGGGTACCTGTGGTCGGGTCGAGGTATACTGCAGCGGGGCAGCCACTGGGAGTGCCGAGTCGTTGGGCGCGCCGGACGATGTCGAGGCTGGCTTGTGTCGGGCACATCCAGTTGGAGTCCGTCCTGCGCCGGTAGGTGAGGAATTGGCCATTGTCATTGTTTTTTTGCTTGCAGAAACAGAGGGTCGTGAAGGTTATGTCGGCGTCGGGTGTGGCGAGGACATCGTGGACGCGGCGTCCTGTGGAGGTGGAGAAACTGAAATCCTCCACGATGACGGGCAGGGCGGGCTGGCGATCGCCCCAATTAGGGTCATCGATGGTGTCGAAGGATGCGTGGTGGTCGTTGCACCACTCGGATTTCCGGAAGCCGGTGTAGCAGCCGAGTACGATCCAGTCTGCGATTGCGCGGACGAGTGAATCCGCAGAGGCCCGGGAAGCGAGGTTAGCAATGTAGTGAAACATGCTATCGGAGATCATCTCCTTGCGTTTAGGAACGACTTCGTACTTTTTTATCGCATTGGTCATTATTTTAACGTAATTAATGTCGACCTGGTGAGGGCAGGGTAGCCTGCGGTCGGTGTGCAGAGTGCAGGCCTGCTTTATGTACCCAAGCAGCGTCGCATGTCGAATTCGCACGCCAGTGATGGTGCGGTCGCGGATGAGCGAGACGGCGTAACAAGCGAGTATCCAATTGCGGCCCTGAAGGGGTAGTCCCGGCGTGCAGGGGTCGGGCAAGCCTACGCCGTGGCACCAAGAGAGGAAGTGAATCTTCCGGGATCGATCAGTAACTGCTTGCTTGCAGTGAGAGGATCCAAGCAATCGGTCCGCAATAGGACGTCCACAATCGAGGAGGTGAGGTCGGCATTGGGGAGGAAGCGCCGACAGCCAAGCAAGCTGGGGGCCTGTGTGAGAAGCAGAGGGAATTCGTGAGTGAGAGACGTTTCGCACGGTATACGTGAGATGCCGTCGGCAATGACATTTGTTTTGGTGTCAACCCGCCCAAAGCGGTAGCCGGCGCCTTGATCGAGGAGCAGGACAGCCTGAAGCCTGGCGAGGTCGCGGCCGGTGGCGCTGGAGGTGCAGCCTTTCGTGAGCCACGATTCCCCGGCAGTGTTGCCACACTTGAGGCGGTAGAGAGGGTGGGGGTTGCCGCGAGTGGCGCGTGTCTCGAGGTGGTGCAAGTGGCAACCCATCATTGTGATGAGTTGTGCCGCATACTCGAGCGAGTTGATGCTGATCAGGGCTGGGTTGTCCCGAGTTGTGATGTACTTGAGGGTACGTGCGCGGACTTCGGCGGGCCACTCAAGATACCACCAGAACTTGGCTTCGGGGCAGTACCCGCCTGCAGCAGACAGGCTGGAGTTGCTGCGTGCGGTCCCGAAGGGGATGCGTGGGATAAGGTATGCGATGGGGCATGAGGTAGGGCAACCGGTAGAGGAAAGGGCCCTCTCGATTAGTCGCAGGTCCCTGCGGAGTTCGCCCCCGATGTGGTGGAGGAGTGGGCAGCCGTGTACTGAGCGAGCCGTCGCGCCAGTGTGGAATGCCCGCTTGGCAACTCCTGAGGGTGAGGCGGCGGCAGTGCGGATGATACGGAGTGCGTCGCGGAACCGCTGACTGGTGCAGATGAGATGAGAGTTGTTGAGGTGGAGAGCGCCCGCGATGGATACATATATGTTTCCGAGGAGGAATTTTAACCACGGCGCGCTGAATGCGATGTGATTGAGCTTCCCCGTGAGCTCCTCGGCCTCCTTTGCTTTGAAGGAGCGTCGGTGGGGGCCCCAAGTCGTTCGTAGCAGGGAAATGGTGGCGGAGACAAAGTCCGGCGGAGTGCCGGCGGTTAGTTTACGGAGGTTTAGGGTGAGCCCCAGAATCCTATTGACCGGGGCCACGTGGAGTTCGTGTAGCTTGTCCCAAGAGATTGGGTCCTGTCGGCGCGCGATTTTAGAATCGCCCAGCAGGAGGAAGATGGCCTCGATGCTGGACGCGATGGCTTGTTCGAGCCGGCAAGTGTCGGCGACGTTGAGGTAGACGTCGTCGTCGACGTAGACGCCGTGCGGCGTAAGTCTGGGGGTACCTGACGCGTCGCGGACGCCTTGGTTGAGGGCATCGCGGGATGCTTGTGTGAATCGTGTGCGCTTCGTGCCACGCAGTGACCGGCACCACTTTATCTTGTCGAGTACTGCCCTGTGTTTGTGCACGAGGGAGGTATCGAAGAAGAGCCGTTCGGCGAGTGCTGACTGGGCGCATCGCACTGCCTCCCAGTTGGCGGGGCTGAAATCAGCGCGCCGAATGCGAGCCCGATCTGGAAAAAGAGGTAGTCGGCGAGGATGTATGAGAACGCGCCAGCCACGTCGGGATGGTGCTTTATTTGGCGGAAGCAGGACTTGACGTCATTGGCATGAACGACGATGTCGTCATTGGGGTACGATAACCGGAGGTTGTATGCGCGGACTAGGATGTTTTCGCGCACCGCCACAAATTCGCAGCTGAGTTCCGAGCCGAAAGGGGTGGACGTCATTGCGCCGACTGGGACCGAGTCCCAGTCGTACTTGCGGGATGCATCGAAGATCTGGCAATCCTTCTTGCGGGTTTCTCAAGGATATGTTGTGGAGTGATGAAGCAGTGGGGTACGAACCACCAAAGCCAGTGTGGGACGTGAACAACGTAGTTGTTGCGTTCCTCCTTGTTCATGGTGGCCATGACCTGGCCGAGTTTTGCGCGGATGGAAGGGTGATTCCCTTTACGCCAGTAGAGGAGCGCGTTGTCGCGAGTCGTGCTGGCGTTGAAGTGGTTCGGGCAGCCCACAGCCATGACGCGGGAGTAGTCTGCGATGAGTGTCTCAGCGATGCTGTGGGTGCGCAGGGAAGCGACGATCGCAGCGATGTTATGGTAAGCTCCCGTGTAGTTGTTACCAAGGAACCATATCACGTTGGCGACGCTAAGATTGTAGTGGAGGAGGCAGGCGAGAAAGGCATAGGCCTTGCGGGTGCCGAGGGATTCTTGCGTTGCCCAGTCCAAGTTGTACTCGGATAGCCAGAGAAAGTCGTGCTTGTGTAGATGCACGCAGGCGCACAGTAGACGGGAGAGCAGTGGGTGGCACTGGTGGAGAGCGAGGATGTCCGTGGGCTCGAGTAGCCGGATTTTGAGTGCAGTGCGTATGTTGTCTCGAAGCAAGCGGCTTGGTGGAAGGAGTGGTTGGTGCTAGGGCGCCCGAAGGACGACCGATGCAGCGTGCTCGGCACCGGGGGTCGTTGTGACGGTGTGTCATTGTTGCCGGTGTCATTGCCGACGGCAGAAAGCGAGAGGTAGCGGTCGTAGAACAACTTACCGAGGGAGGCGGCGGTGGGATCGAAGTCCTGGTGCCCGAGGTATTTCTTGTTGAATTCCTCGAGGTGGTGCATGTCTTTGGTGGACGAGATGCGGGGTCGTGTACAGAGGGCTGGAGTAGCTCTTAGGTGCCCGCGGTTGATAGGAGCCTGTGGTGTGGGCTGTGAGGGTGGCTTGCCAACCGGTGCGGTCTGGTGGACGGAAGCCGGAGTGGCAAAGGGCCGGGACGGCGCAGGTCGTACGCGAGGGTACCTGGTGGCGGCAGAGGAGAAGGAGTTGAGTATGTCATTGGTATAACTAATGATCTCAATTTAAGGCGCAAGGTAATTACTAGCTATTAGTGTTAGGCTTACGATTTTGTTAGTTTTCCGGCGGTAGCGCTGGAGAGGGTGGACGCCGATAGTCTCGCGGTGCGCGCGGAGACCTTGGCGGGTTCGACCACCTTTCGGTTCCAGTCGAGGGCCGGCGTCTTGTCGATAAGGGCGGACCACTTAGCGAAGGTTGAGTCCGGCCACTTGGAGATGTCCAGATCATGGATCATCATGCAGGAGGCGCCGCGCGGGCATCTGCGACCGACGCGATGACGAGCTGCACAGAGGCGGAGAGAGGGAGTTCGGCATCATGTCGGACCCAGTGTACACGAGAGTGCCAGAGAGGTCATCTGTGGAAGGCGTGGAGTCCCCGGGTTTTCCGGTGCGAAGGTGCTTGGGGTCTGGTGTGACGAGGCCCGTTCCGGCATTGTCAATGCTGGTAGCGCGTCTTGCGCCCTTGTCGAGCTTAGACTTTGTGGTTTTCGCCTCGTCAGCCTGGAGGAGAGGACAGGACGGCATAGTGCCTGTTCTGCACTCGAATTTTCGCAGGGTGCTGACGCAGTCGTCGAGGAGCTCGAAGGCTTCGACAAACTTGTCGGTCGCGATCTCGGCAATCCTGTCGTTGGCGAGGAGATAAGTGTTCTTGGTGTGGCGTAGTGGGTGCATGAGCAGGATGCTCAACTGGTCGAGCATTTGCACAGCCCACAGGATGAGTGGCTTGTGGGGTCGGTTGCTCTTTTTCAGAGAGGCGCGCATGGAGGCCGACGAGAGGTGCAACGCGAAGGTCCGGGCGACGACAAACATGGCGGGCGTGTGGATGTCCTGGAGGGACAGTTCGCAAGCAAACTGGGCTTCGATGACAGCGCAGATGTTCACGAGGTACGCGCGAAGATGATACACGGTGTTAATGGCCGTGCTCGTGGTGATGGTCGTGTTGACCGTGCTGAGGTTTGTCGGGGCTTCGCCGAGGAGTTCCTTGGCTTCGCGGTCGTAAGAAGCGGTTTTGCGCTCCTCGGCAAGGGACTTGGAGTCCGGGACGAGGTAGAAGAAGCGGAAGCGCTTTTTGCTCTCGCCGGTCAGCTCGATGGACTGCATCGTGGAGAGCTCGTAGTAGCTCGACGCGTACTGGGCAACACGAGAGGGTCGTGGCGAGGGAGGTCTACCTCGCGGTGGAGGAAGTCCGTGGACTGGGAGAGGGCTTCAGGGATGTTGGCGAACATGTTCGCCATGGCCTCGTTGATGCCTGCCCTGTCCAGGCTGCAGTAGAGCCACTCCCCGTTCTCGGTGAGCGTGGGGAGATGGAGAGACTTGGCAATGCAATCCCAGCCTAGGTTTGCGAGCTTCGCGCGGTTGCGTAGGCGCTCGTTGAGGGGTGTGTCCTTCTGGATGGACTCGTGTGCCGTGGCGCCCGTCTTCCGAGGAACAGGCAGGGTGGCATTGCCAATGACGGCGAGATCCAGGTCGTCGAGGTCGCCGCGCGAGGTGGCCACCGTGGCGGGCGGGGCGACACTGCGGGTGGGTAGGTCGGAGATCTCGAGGAGTCGCGCGGAAAGGGTGTCGATGGCCGGTTTTGCCTCGTCTTCCTCGTCTTCGCCGACGGGAGTTAGCTTGCAGCTCGAGGGTTGACCCCAGGACTGCCCGGAGTGAAGGCGCGGGAGGATGAGCCGGTTTGCAACTTTGCCAATGCCGTCGGCAGTACAGCGAACGAGCTCGTCGAAGCGAGCCGTGTCGTGGCGAGGAGGCATCGCTGCCCAGAAGGCACCGTTCGCGACAGTGGTGTCTAGGATGTCCATGGTGGACTCCGTGACCGTGCCTTTGGCGGTGTCATTGACGCCATAGGGGATGGGCAGGGAGAGAGGGAGGTGGACCGCCTTGTAAGTGGCGCCTTCCCGGAGGTCGAGGGCGTGAGTGCCCGTGATGTCGGCGGCCGTGAAGGCGGGGCCGGAGCGGTAGCAGGCCGGGACGTCGGCGGAGGCGGTGTCGACGAGGCAGACGTACGTGCCGGCGACTTCTACCGGGGTGTATTCGGCCTTGAGGAACCTGGGGTCGTTGCTGCTGTGGCCGACGAGGTACTCGAGTTCGATCCCGGCGTCCGGGTCGGTTAGTGTGCAGCATTGTGGTTGGAAGATTGGGCGGATATGCTTGTGGGGCGTGATCACGTAGAACCCGGCGAACAGGTTGTTGTTCGCCAGCGCAAGGATGCGCTTGGCATTGGAGAGGGACTTCTTGAAACTGGAGTCGGCGTGGCGCATCGGCGCTGCTGGGCTTGTGGAGCGTGATGAGCGAGGGAGGGGAGAGCACCCGAGTGGGCGTGGAAGTCAGACCGGAAGTGGTCGAAACTGAGGAATGAGACAGGGGACCTGTGTGAGGTATCGCGAGTGCAAGCGAGGAGCTGCCGTGGCAGGAGCGGGTGAACTGCCGGAGCGCGCTCGAGAGAGACCCAGGACGTGGTAGGTTCCACGTCCGTGCAGGAAGGAATGAGAGCCGCCCAATGGTCGGAACCACTGCATTGGCGGATCGAACTCATGGCGACCGGATACGTACCTTGGGCGCGGGAAAAGACGGAGGATATGGTGGAGGAGAAGACGGAGCGTACGCGCAGGCGGGTGGAAACGGCGAAAACTTTTTTGGAGGGAGTTAGCCTAGAGGAAGCTAGCATTTCGATTGGTCGGGTCGGTCGAGCAATCGAAGGAGAGGATTTGTGAGGACATGAGTGTCCATGCAATGATGTGCATTGTAAGATGGCGGTGTGTGTGGTGCTCCCGCTCATTTCGTCATCTTACAGGCAAGTGAGAAGACAGTCTGTACTGAGTAGGATAACGTTGTACATAAGGGTATGGAGGTCCTACGTGCTGCATCTGTCTAGTGTAGTCCTTAGCTGGCTACAGGTAGGGCGATACGACGCGTGTGCAACTAGGCAGCTGTCTTAGCAGCTGGCCCGAGTCTATCAAGGAGACCTCATTTCCTTACCTTGCGCTCGGTGCTCCTGCTCCTTGCTGTTGTTGAATTTGCGGCGATGGGAGTGGTGGTGTCAAATTCAGGCTGGGGGCTGAGATATCCACTAAGGCGTGGACAGTGCAAAACAATTTAATTGAAAAAATAGTAGTGAAGAAGCACGCTAAAAACTCGAAACTCCATGTTTTCTTACCTTGCGCTCAGCACTCCTGTTCCTTTCTGTTGTTGGCTTTTAGGCAATGGGAGCGGTGGTGCCAAATTCAGCCTGGTGGCTGAGATATCCACTATGGCATGGACAGTGCAAAACAATTTAATTGAAAAATTAGTAGTGAAGAAGCACGGTAAAAATCGAAAATCCATTTTTTTCTCACCTTGCACTCGGCGCCCCTCATCCTTGTTGTTGCTAACTTAACAGCAATCAGAGCGGCAGGACCAAATTCATTATGGGGACTGAGATATCCACTGTGGCGCAAACAGTGCAGAACAAATGTAATTGAAAAAATCAGTAGCAAAGAAGCACGGCAAAAAATGAACTCCATATTTTCTTAACTTGAGCTCGGCGCCCCTCATCCTTGTTGTTGTTAGCTTAACAGAGATGGGAGTGGCAGGGCCAAATTCATTGTGGGGGCTGAGATCGGAGGGTTTGATTTGGACAGTAGCAAAAGTCCATGGTGGATATGATTAGCTAGTAGGATAAATTTTTGGAAGGGGTAACAAAAAAATGTACGTGTTGGGATGTACATGTCGGGAAATTACTTTCCCGACAGCCCGTGACTAGGCTTATTTGAAAATATCACGATAATAATATCCTTAAGTCAGGGCCTTTCATTTCCCAATTGCAGTCACACATAAATGTTACATAAGTAACTGTAGCACCCACACATATAACAATTGAAGTGTATTTATAGGAAATACATGTAACCAAAGTTAAGAGTTGATTAAATTGCTACTAACAGACTTAAGACTAATTAACCACACAAGATGTTAAAAATCTGGGATTATTACTTTTGGCATATGCAACTCTTCACATACACCTACTTTTCCAACATACAACATGTAAGTATACTCGCGATATATGTATGCTTTATTATGTCAGACTCGACGACACTTATAAAATAAGCGTGTATTACTTACCTTAAATATCTATCTTACTCCTAAACTATAACTAAAGGGCTCTCAGATGTACATCGGTTTGTACGTAAGTATAGGTAGATATTGCGCAACAGATGAGTTGTATGCTTTGGCTTATTTAGAGGTCTACTAGCTCTAAAGATACCATATATATAAAATAATATGGTGTATGTTCAATACAGTAGAGGGTGCCTCATATGAGAAGACATCACAAACAAAGTCGCCAAAAGGAAGTAGAAACTAGAATCAAGAGGCAATGAAAGTTGTCATATCAAATTCTTCATGACAGGGAAAGAAAATACAATATAAAATGGTGTGTAGAGGGAATGATCTGGGAGGTGTGTCATTCCCACACAATTATCATATTTGTAACACATTTTAAACAACAACAATATTTCATCAAAAGTGAGGCTACTTTTCACATCATCTCTTAAAAATCATAGTGCTGTTGAAAATGGCATCAGGTCAGATCATGTCACCGGTAGGAATGGTATTTTTCCTACATGTGGTTTAAAATCTTTTATGTATTGAATACATATTTACAGTGAGGTTGAGGGAAACAGTGAAATAAAGATATAACACGAAAAATTTGTTTTGTTGAGAGGAGGAAGCATGAACATTTTTTACCTACACTTCACAATAAAAGCGTAGAAAATGATGTGTCTTGTTAGGAGGCGTGCGATTCGTGCAGGAGTGAAATTTTGAATAATTTTTATATAAGCCAATTATAGCATATAATATAGCCTATAATATAGCCTATAATATAGCTTATTTCTCGAAAATAGCTTATTTCTGGAAAATAGCTTATTAAATAGCCTACTTTCGAGAAATAGGCTATTTTCGAGAAATAGGCTATTTTCGAGAAATAGGCTATTTTCGAGCTCTACTGCACAAATTACTATTCCTACGTAACTAGTGCTGCTATTTTCGAGAAATAGGCTATTTTCGAGATATAGGCTATCTGCGAGAAATAGGTGATTTTCGAATTTCGAAAATAGGCTATTTCTCGAGCATAGCCGATTTCTCAAAAGTTGCTTACTTGTTTAAAATAGCCTATTTCCCGAAGAGTTATTTTTGACAGCTTGTCGCCAATAGTATCTGGTACTGCTTTATATTGCCTCTACTACGTCATTTTCTTTTCTCGCGTGATTGCAAAAATAATAATAAGTATAGCATGGTGTTGTTTGGTACAATATGGTTCGTACCGTACACCATATAAAAACGAGCAGCACCTACAGCACACACACTCAATTGTTAGTTTCCCTCAATCTCAGTTACTTTATTTCTTAAGAATAAGTTTGAAACAGTTTTTCTTAACAAAATATCCTCATTTCTAAGGGTCGCTGCTATTTTCATGAAGTGAATAGTCCTTAGAGGTACATGATGACCAATGCATGAAAGCTTGCTCATTCAAAACCCACTGTCACTAATCAACCAAACCATGATGCGCATTTAGAATGTTATCAAAGAAATATACCTCTCTAGCAAAAAAATTCTTTTCAAAGCTGCTTAATTTTAATCTGTATCAGCCATTACTAATGTTGATATCTTGTACATTAATTCTTGGTTTTGTTGACAGATCTACATGAATGAGAATGCACTATTGAACTTGAAAGAACTTCCTGCTACTCATTGGCTGTCTCTCAAAGTCCAGCGAGATCTGATAATAATGCCGCTCATTTTGTTGACACAGAAGTTTCCTAAACATTTTGATCAACCAACACTATTTCTTTATTTGTGCTTATGCTAAGCTATATTATAGTTTCCCTCAACCTCATTGCGCTGAGAACTGAGCTCCCACTTGTCTGTAATAACAACAAGGCGGCCTGAATTTTTCAGGGGCAAATTCTGGCTGTGAGTGACAAAATAAAATTGCTTTCAACCTCTCCAATTTGGGCAGAAATTGCCTTTCACCTAAGATGTTATGATTTGGCTAATAAGCTTTTGATGGCACTGAAAACTGAGATCCCACTTGTCTGTGAGAACAACAAGGCAGCCAGAAGTTTTCAGGCTGTGAGTGATGAAATGAAATGGCGTCCACGCCCTCCAAATAGGGCAGAAATTTTTTCTCACCTAAGGGGATATGATTCAGCAAATATGCTTTTCATTGCACTGAAGACTGAGATCAGACTTGTCTGTGATAACAACAAGGCGGCCTAAAGATTTCAGGGGAAAATTCTGGCTGTGAGTGACAAAACAAAATGGCTTCAAGGCCCTCCAAATAGGGCAGGAATTGCCCCTCACCTAAGATGTTATGATTCGGCTAACATGCTTTTGATTGCGCTGAAAACTGAGATCCCACTTGTCTGAGATAACAACAATGTCTGAGAGCGCGAAACTCCGTCTGGATGTGTGTAGTACTATGTACATTATTGTAAGTATAGTAACAAAAAGCGTGTTAGGAAAGTGTCAGGGAAAGTCACAGTGCTGTATGTTATTAGTTACTTTGGTGTAAGTAATTCCCGACACTGTCTACAAGTAAATACAAACAAAACAAATGTGTCAACACTTATCTCTATCTTACGTAGCTACATGTGGTTAGCACAAGTTACAACATGCAGACCTCATTGGTCACTACTTATATTCATCAGAAATGACCACTTTCATCACTGCAGTACTTCACTCATAGAAAAACCAAGTGCTAATATTATAGTACAATAAAATCCATATCATGTAACCTTGGTATATTGACACAATTTTACTTAAAAAATCAACTCAATTGTATGTCATGCAGGGAGGGTGTAGCTTTTTTCTTGAAGTGAATAATTAATTCTGAGCTGCTGTAAAAATCTATATAAAAATGAAAAAATGATTCATTGATTCACCTTCTGCCCCTGGTCCAAGCTTTCTATGTTGTTGTTGTTGTTGTTGTTGTTGTTGTTGTTGTTGTTGTTGTTATTGTTGTTGTTGTTGTTGTTGTTGTTGTTGTTGTTGTTGTTGTTGTTGTTGTTGTTGTTGTTGTTGTTGTTGTTGTTGTTTGTTGTTGTTGTTGTTGTTGTTGTTGTTGTTGTTGTTGTTGTTGTTGTTGTTGTTGTTGTTGTTGTTGTTGTTGTTGTTGTTGTTGTTGTTGTTGTTTGTTGTTGTTGTTGTTGTTGTTGTTGTTGTTGTTGATGATGATGATGATGATGTTGTTGTTGTTGTTGTTGTTGTTGTTGTTGTTGTTGTTGTTGTTGTTGTTGTTGTTGTTGTTGCTGTTGTCGCAGGTTCATGGCGTTCGCTGTCGCTGTCGCTGTCGCGTTGTCGCTTGTCGTGTGTCGCTGTATGCGAGCTGCGAGTTGCGAGCCGGTGACAGAGCTGCGAGCTGCGAAGCTGGAGCATTGGAGAAAGACAGAGCTGCGAAGCAGGAGTTGCAGAGCTGGTGAGTTGGTGAGCAGCGAGCTGCGAGTTGCGAGAGTTGGCAGAGCTGCGAGCCGCGAAATATGAAGCGAAATGCGGTGAAATTAGCCGCGAAATGGTGAGCTACGTGAGCTGGAGCCATGGTTGCGGTTAAGAGCGTTGCGAGCTGCGGTTGCGAAATGGGGAGCCGAAAGGTGAAGAAATGCAGAGCCAGAAGCAGAGCGTTATTGTGGTTGCGAGCTGGTGAGCCAGTGCCGCAGCCGAAATGGTTGCTGAGCTGTTGTGTCGCTTGCATCGCATCTGTCAAGAGCTGTTGCTGTCGCTGTCGCTGTCGTTGAAAGTTTGTTGTTGCGGTTGCTGTTTGCTGTTGTTGCTGTCGTTGTTGTTGCTGTTGTTGTTGCTGTTGCTGTTGCCGCCGTTGCTGTTGCTGCTGCTGTTACCGTTGTTGTTGCTGTTGTTGTTGTTGTTGTCTGTTGTTGCTATTGTTGCTGTTTTCGGCTGTTGGATTGCTTGCTGTTGTGGCTGTTGTTGCTGTTGTCGCTGTTGTCGCTGTCGCTGTTGTCGCTTTGTTGTCGCTGTTGTTGTCGCTTGCTTGTCGCTTGTTGTTGCTGTTGTTGGCTTTTTCGTTGTTGCTGTTGTTGTTGATGCTGTTGTTGCTGTTGGTTGTTGCTTGTTGGTTTTGTTGTTGTTGTTGTTGCTGTTGTAGTTGTTGTAGTTGTTGTTGCTGTCGCCTGTTGTTGTTTGTTCGCTATTCGGCGAGTTGCAAGCTGTAGTTGGGCGTTTGTCGCTGTCGCTGTTGTCGTTGGCCGCTGTTGCTGTAGTTGTTCGCTAGTGGCTGCCGGTTGGTTGCTGGTCGCTGGTCGTTGTTGTTGTTGTTTGGTTGTTTCGTTGCCATGAGTCGCTGTCGTGATGCTGTTGTTGCTGTTGTTGCAGTTGCAGAGCCATGTTTGTTGTTGCAGGACTGAAAGAATGAGAGTGAAAGAAAGAAACTGGAAAGAGTTGTTGCTGTTGAAAGTTTTTGTGCTGGGCTGGTTGCTGTGTGCCTGAAAGAGGTTGAAAGGCTGGTTGAGAAAGAAAGAAAGAAAAAGAAAGAAAGAAAGAGAAAGAAAGAAAGAAAGAAAGAAAGAAAGATGAAAAAAGAAAGAAAGAAAGAGGAAAGAAAGAAAGAATGAGAAAGAAAGAAAGAAAGAAAGAGCCTGAAAGAAACAGTGGAAGAAAAGAGGGAACAGAAAAAGTGAAGGACAAGGAAATGGAAAGAAGAGAAAAGGAAAAGGGAAAGAAAAGGGGAAAGAAAAGTTGAAAAGGAAAATTGTTGTTGTTTGTTGCTGTTGTTGTTGTTGTTGCTGTTGTTGCTGGTTGCCTGTTTGCTGTTGTTGCTGTGGTTGTTGTTGTTGGTCGCTTGTCGTTGTCGTTGCTGTTGGGTTGTTGTGTTGTTGCGGTTGTTGTGGTTTTTGCTGTTGGGTTGTGGTTGTGGTTGTTGTGGTTGTGTTTATTGTGGTTGTTGTGGCTGGTTGCGTTTTGCTGTGTTGTGGTTGTTGTGGCTGGTTGTGGGTTGTGTTGTTGTGGTTGTTGTGGTTGTTGTTGTTGGTGGTTGGTTGCCGTTGTTGTTGTTGTTGTTTGCTGTGGTTGTTGCTTGTTGTTGCTGTTTGTTGTTGTGGTTGTTGTGGTTGTTGTTTGTGGCTGGTTGTGGTTGTTGTTGCTGTTGTTGCTGTTGTTGTTTGTTGTTGTTGTTGTCTTTGTCGCTGTTGTCGCTGTTGGTTGCTTGTTGTTGTTGTTGTGGTTGTTGTTGTGGTTGTGGTTGTGGTTGTTGTGGTTTGCTGTTTT
>JABMIG010000131.1:207086-428601 GCA_013187285.1 Cyclotella cryptica | reverse complement strand
GACTTCTCAGTAAGTCTTAGCATTGATATCACATTACTTACTAGCAAAAAAATGTTTACCGGTGGCATGCCGGAAGTGTACAGGTGAGTTACTGGAAGTGCACCGGAGGGTAACCGGAAGTGTACTGGAGGGTTACTGGAGTGTACAAAAGGGTAACCAGAGGTGTACCAGAGGTGTACCAGAGGTATACCGGAGGTCTACCGGAGGGTTACTGGAGTGTACAGGAGGGCTACTAGGTCTGGTATATACTTGTAGACTTTTGTATATTGTAAGATTGGGTGGGGTATCTGTACTAGTATAAATAAACATACTACATCCTAATGAATTCTGGGTCCGCCCCTTCATCCTCCCAAAGAACGAGCCTTAATGCCACATAGTCCCAACTTTCAGCCCCAAACTGAAAAATGCTCCTGCGGACCATCCACACCAACACTTAGACTTGATTTTTCATACACACTATCAACATGCTGTTGAAATGTAATGGCAATAAAATGAAGTTAATTGGAATTCAGTTGAAAGACAATTAAAAACACAAAGAAGAACTTACACTTGCAGGCAGTGATGGGCTGAATGTTGGCCTTTAAGACAGAACAAAACTAACAATTTAATTGAAAATTAGCTGAATTAAAGCATTTGTAAAACTGGTTGAGCTGCTGCTGCCAATTAGTCTTGGCTACACGGCGGTGCCAGGCAGGAGGATTAGCTCAGTCTGCGGGCTGAGTTTTGGCTTTTCCTTGGTAAGCCTGTATAAGAATTCAATTAAAAATGAGCTGTGTAAAGCATGTGATTTCATCAGAACTCACCTTTAAAATTGACATGCTGCTGCCAATGGCTAACTCAGTCTGTGGGCTGAGTTTCGGCCATTTGCCTGTAGAAAATGAATTGAAAAAAACTGACATGTGCTGTGTAAAATATACTTAAAAAGGTTGAGTTCATCATAACTCACCCCTAAATTATACCCTCTGCTGCCAATTGTTCTTGGCTACTCTGCGGTGTCAGGCGTGAGGGCTAACTCAGTCTATGGGCTGAGTTTCGGACATTCCTGTAGTAGGCCTGTAAATATTTAATTGAAAAAATTGACGTGTAATGAGTAAAACTTGGTAGAAAAGGTTGAGTTCATCAGAACTCACCCTGACATTATACCTGCCGCTGTCAATTGTGGTTGGCTAGATGATGGTGCCAGGCGGGTAGACTAACTCAGTCTGTGGGCTGAGTTTTTGGCCATTTTGCCAGTAGGCCTGTAAATATTTAATTGAAAAAAAGTGACGTGTGGTGATTATAATAATGAAAAATGGGCGAGTTCATCATAACCCACCTTTAAAAATTGACACACCACTGCGCTACACAGTGGTGCCAGGCGGGAGGGCTAACTCAGTCTGTGGGCTGAGTTTTGGCCATTCCCATGGTACACCTGTAAATATTTAATTGAAAAAGAATGATGTGCACTGAGTTGAATAATGGAAAAAGGGCGAGTTCATTAGAACCCACCTTAGAAATTGAGCCGCTGCTGCCAATTGTTGTTGGCTACATGGTGGTGCCAGGCAGGATCCCAAACTATCAGTCTGTGGAATGAGTGTCGTCTGTTCTCATTATGGGATGCGTGGTGGGGTATCAGTGTAAATGAAAAAAGTTGAGGTGATGGGATAGAAGTGAGAGTGCACCCCATCTACAGCTGCTGCTGGTGCACCTGTATTGTAGGTATGGTATGGGATTGTACTATACTATTATGTAGGTATATAAGTAGTATTTAGAGTTGTGTAATTCTTGTGTTCCTATTTTTTGGCGCAGTATCAAGTGTAGAATACGTAAGCCTAGCTAGTGAAGATATACATCTGGTCTGGGAATTCTCACCATTTTCACTTAATTCCTATTTGGAGAGGTTTTGATAGATTTGGCAGATTAGGGTCCTAACCGACAGGAATTCTCAGCATTCATATTTACCTCTTATATGGAGGGTGTTCAAAAAACGACAGAACATATATAAGACCAACCAATTTGAAAATAAAACTAGGACCAATAAGCCTTCACCAAAAAAATCAAAGATCAAGCCTAGAATGGACACAAAAACTAGACCCACCAGGTGATCTTCCTGTTTGTAACTCGTGATTTGTAAAATGTCAATAATGAACCACACGAACACTTGGAAGATTTTTTTGCTTCGAAGCTTAGTGTGATAAATGGATTTGTGGCTTAAACAATGTGTAAAAGAACCGGTAACTCACCCGTGCACTCTTGGAACTTCCGGTAACCTCCCTGTACACTCTGACATTTTGAGAGTGTACCGGAAGGTTACCGGTGCTTTTCGTTTGCAGTGATAAGCATACAAATCATCAGCAGGGGCATTGAACCAACCTTCTGCATGGTCCTCCATACAGGAATACTTCCCAATTACTAGTTTTCACACAGTGAACAATACAGATGAATCACTGCAAATGAAAAACTCCCATAAGGCACTAGCAACACAGGTAACTTTGCCATTTTTAGGTGATTGGTTGTTGCTATTGTCAATACAATAGTAGCCTATTGACCAGCTGGAGTTGATTTTCTGCCCTTCTATTGACTTTTTGGTTCACATCAGCTGATAGAAATGACTCTCGTTTTTTGTACTGGTCCATATGTTGACCTCAACATTGATAGTATCTGCAGGTGAGGAAGAGATTAATAATTGGTCAACTTTTGGTATGTATAGCACAGTAATATTCTACAGTGCTTGACAATTGGTGGATAGTTGGTCAATAGTTGGTCATGCCAAGTAGTCGACAATTTTGATAAAACCTAAAAGTTGATATTTTAACCTTCTATCAATGTACTTGTCAGCACAAGTCAACATTATTGACTATGTATAGGAGGTGAACTGGTGGAATGACCGCTAAAAATATTCCTCTGATTCTTGTAAAACTTTGGGATCTAATAGCAATAGGTTTCATTATTATGTATACCAAATTTCAGAAGAAATCTCCAGGAAGTGCCTCTTCTACATGCAAAACCTTGTTTAAAAATAAATGTGAAACCCTCATGGGATAGTGAGAGTGTACATGGTTAATTTTGGTCTTTCAAGTTATGAACGTTTTTAATTGACATTAGTGGTACATCATAGTTTAAAAGGATCATACAAGGGAAATTACATGGATGATGAACCACCAGTACCATGGTTTGTTAGTGGTACAACACTGAAGAAAAACGATGGGAAAAACATTATAGACATGGTCACAATTACAATTATATTGAATGATATTGAATCAGTACTACTACAGTTACCCATGCTTTGGGTTGCATTTGTTTATGTGTACAGCAGCTATAGAATGCCCAAAATAACACCTGGAGAAAGGACAAATAAATGTATGTGAAAAAACACTTATGTAGTATATGTATGTACTGTCTAGGTTTATTATTTAATAACCATGTTAACAAGCAAGCAAACAAAGAAATCCGGTTTTTGAAATGAACTAAAAATTAAAATGTTGCATTGCATTGGGTCAAAATTTTGATGACATTCCTTTGATAGGATACATGCTTTTTCAGACACAATAGAATAGATATCAGATAATTTGTTACCATCTGGATAGGCAGTGAGACAATATTGACAGCCACAAGAAAGAACAATTTGTCAAATGTGTGTTGCATTTCATTGGGCCATTTGTTGGGAATGTTTCTTGACCCCTGATTACAGTGCCAATCAGTTGCTAGCTAGATTGAAAGTGAAAAATAGTGTCTTACTACCAAAGGCATGAAGGGTTTATACTGAATCTAAATTAGCTTAAAATTTCTCGTGCATAGATATGCTCTTAGTTTGTGAAGGATCCAACACATATCAATTTGTTTTTTCTACTTTACTTGCATTCTTAATAACATGGTCCTTGCTAACTAATTTCCTAACAAAATTGTTCATGTAGCACTCCAATGTTTTTACTAACAAATTACTAAGAAATTTTTTAAACTTCTTTCTGCATTATAGTATGAGTATTGCCATAAGTAACGTGTTTCCTCTGTCTTAACAAATAAATTTTTGACATAAGTTTTATATTAATGAACTTAATTCCTATGAACAAAATGTCAGGAAGGGAATGATAAATGATCATCTTAAAGAGAATTTAATATGTGTGTACATATTAACTTTGCTAAAGTAATGCCCAAGGAGACAGTAGAGAAAAATTTGGGATGATCGGACTTGGGAGTCGCAAAACAAGACACCACCAACAAACAATGCGTGTGCCTCAGTTGACAAGATGACAACCCCCGTTTAACTCAGAGCAATCAATTCAAATGGCAAGATGGTGTCCCTGTTCTGGTTCCCACTGAACTTGTGTTGGTTCCCCCATCATAAGGGAGAAGAATGGAGAGGAAAATTGGGTGATGGTCAGAGGTAGGCGGGAAATAAGATAATACAAGAGGAAGAGGGGGATATTTCAATGTGGAGGCCCTGCTTTGCAATGGAGCACCAATGAGAACTAGGGTAAAGATAGTATGTTTTCTATTCCAGATAGCCAAAAAGTGCCAAAGTAGCTCATGATTTATGGGAGAAAGACCCTACTTCCAACTAACTTGCAATGACAGCAGCATAACAAAACCTAGTGATCACATCAAGGATTCAGCAGCCACTATTATTGACAGCACATTTATCAATGACACTATTTTAGGAGGTATGATAGTCAACAATGCCATCAATGATTGCGCCTGCATCATTGATACATTCATCAATGGTTGCACCTCAATCATTGATGTTGGCTGATATAGTTGAGGACACTGACATCAACTGAGCAATTATTGGTGGCATGATAATTGGAGGCCCACAATTGTTAATGTTACCTGGATTAGTGATAACTGGAGTGACCTAAGCCGGAAGTAGTAAAAAATGTAGGTAAGTGAGGTAGAAACGGGTATTCCAGCTGAATGGATTTTTAATGACCTATTGAAATGATCAAAATTAAGAACTACACAATGGTGGTGCTTTTGTGTTTATCATGGAGCTTGATGCAACTCAATTATATTTGGTTTGCTTGCACCCTGTTGGATTCTTGTATGCCAATTAGTGTCTTAGTGTATCTGATCAGACTGTACATGTGATCTTACCAGTGGGTCCTTCAGGACTCCCTGGTCTTGCAAAAGAGACTTGCCAAATGTTTGGTGGGATCCTTCCTGTAGTGTTAAGAATTTTATGTGTATGTATACCCATGGCCTGATATTGGGGCCTTAATGGGTCAGAGGAACCAGTAGGTATCCTTGGCTTATGTCACTCGCATGGAGCCATAAGGTGTCAATGTACATGAAAAAGTAAAACCTCCAGAGTTTTGTCAACAGGAAAAAAAGATGGCGCACATATGATGAAGCATAAGTGTTTTGTTGAGAGTGGGGATTTATGTGTTCCTTCACTTTAGTCAAAATAAGGTGTTACTTTTCTGATATTCAATCTTTCAGATTTAGTTCCACATTGAACCCCTATGGTGCCATTCGTATGAACTGATGTTATTGTCCAAGAATCACTTTCATACCGGCTTTCTGTTTTGCAGAGGATACCGTCTTTATGCAGCAGTGCTTATCTTGTGTTTTTGTCTGTTAGTTTTTGTCTGTATTTGCCTATTTTTGATCAGTCAGCAATGAAGGGGGTATCAAACAACACGTCCTGTCCAAATATAGCTGCTCCTGGTGAGATTTTTAGCACTGTGGAGAGTGAATGACCAATGCAGCGTTTGTGAGAAAGTCAGCAATGTCACTCTTGTTGACTGTATCGGTCATGTCTAAGTCAGCTGTGTGGAGCATCACCATGATTGCTTGATGCACCCGCTTGAGTATTGCATTTGCTTGTAGGCTTCTGACACTGCTTGGCTTACGCTTCAGACCGTATGAATCATTAAATGTTTCGAAGTGACATTTGAATTCTCTTCTGTTGTTGTAGATAATGCGTTGACTATGTGGGTATAATGGCTAAATCAGGTCTTGTTTATAATAGTGCCTACTGTTGCTGAGGACTTGTCAAAGTAGGATTGTTTGGCTTGGATATGTGTGTCTTTTCCCTTTGCCCCTTTGTACCCATGAGAATATCAAGCTCATGTAGTGGTGATACCGACAACTCAACAATTTCGAACCAGCTAGTTGCGGGGTCGATCATTGTGGCGCACATAAAGTCAATTTGTGTCTTCTCCTTGCACTTTGATGATTACATACTAACATACGTATCCCTCTACCTATGTGGAGTAGGCTCCGAGAGCCATTTATTTTGCGCAACAGAAGATGTACATCAACTAAGCACTCATAAAATAGTACAACAGATTGATTATGAGCATCACCATGATGCCACCTCTTCTGTAGTTGTACTATTTCTTCCAGCGCAACGATCTACCTCGGCACGCACTGCCGCCCACACAACATTCCACCTGACCTGTACACCTCGCGACCACCCCGACTACCATGGCCAACGCGTGCTTCACCACACGAGCCACTACGCGCGATCACGTCCGGGACAGCATCGCCAAGCTCGTTCTCCCAAAAAACACGAGCGGGCAATACAACCACGAAGACATCACCACGTTCTTCACCGCCGTCACTCGTGTTCTCAAGAGCACGTTTAACCCGGCCGATCCGGGCAATGGGATGGCTCAACTCCTCGTCAGCAGCACGGCTACGCCGCCCAGCCTCCTCTCCACCATAAAATCCACGGATGTTGCCACTGTCGCTTCTGTACTAGCGGCAGCTCGCGCCGCAGCGCAGGCCACCAGCACGACCACCGTCACCACGCTACCCTCCATCACCACTCGTGCGGACGCGCAAGACAAAGCTGATCGCACCAACCAAACCAACCAGGCCATCATCAGGGCAAAAGAAGGAGTCACAGAAGCCGTCCTGCAAGTTGGCAGCGACATCACTGACGCTGTCCTCCGCTCCGCCAACAACACTGATTTGAAGAGCATTGATGACTACGAACTCTACGAGAATGCCGCTATACAAGGCGCTGACCGACCGGACACAGCCGACATCCTTAGCCTCCTCACCGCCATACTTCCCTTCAAGTTTGACTTTCAATGCAAGGTAAGTTCGAACATGGAGCTCCTTTGGGCAAAAGTGGCCGGCATCCACTCCTATGACATCACCGTAGACGACACGCAGCTCGCCATCATCCTCCTAGCCAACATCGAAATTGCAGCCAGCAAGGACTACGGACGCGAATTTTGTCCCGCCATCCAAGCCATCCGACGCAAATACCCCTAGAACCACACCCACACCGCCGCCAGCATCCAAGCCATCCTCGTCGAATGTGCAGGCGCCTACACCATCTGCAAACTCAATGCTGCACCCACCCGACACCCAGGAAACGCACACGAGGTATCTGACCAGGTCTCCTACCTCACCAAACTCCTCCAGGAGCAAACCTATGGTGACACCAACAACCCCAATGAAAAGGCAGCTGCGGTGCAGTCAGACAGCGACACCTCTGCTGAGGCCACCCGACGCCGTAAACGGTGTGACGCCACACCCACACCAAAGGGAACTCGCCGTCGTTCAAAGTCACGCAACAACACACGTCAGGACTATCGGGACAACCCCTGCCCACACTTCAAAAAATTCAAGCGGTACCGACAGCATCCCAACATCTCACACGACAACTGCTTTTGGAATAAGAAGTACCATGGGTACCGCCCCAAGGGCATTTGCGACGAGATGGAGATGAGGTACAAATCTCGTCACAAATTCACGGCGGAATTGGGCGGCTATCCAGCAGACTCCAGCGGCTCCGAAGGGGACACAGATTGACGGGGTGGGTCAGCGACAACGGCAGACGGATGGATAAAAATTAAATAGTCAAAATATGCTACACGAGTACATAATTGCACCAAAACCCCTTTTTATATTTCTTTGAGCAAAGCTTACTCCATTCTCCCAGCCTTCGCAGTAGACCCTATCCTGACACACACACACACACACACACACACACACACACACACACACACACACACACGCCACCACCACCACACTCCCCAACCAGCACAGCAGCACCTTCAAATGCAAAGCACTACGTTTCTTCCTTGAACGCCACACAAGCAAGACCGCGTCGCCACCGATGCCACAATCCTTGACCACCACATCACATGGGCCGAGGACCTCCGCACCACAGCTGCCAAAACTGACACACACTACAACAAATGCCGTGCCATCAACCTGGCACACACAACCAAAACCAGCCGGACACCCTCCCTTGCCCACCACGGCACCAACCTAACCTT
The DNA here is from genome assembly GCA_013187285.1 of Cyclotella cryptica. Lineage (NCBI taxonomy): Eukaryota > Bacillariophyta > Thalassiosirophyceae > Thalassiosirales > Thalassiosiraceae > Cyclotella > Cyclotella cryptica. The sequence goes on along the minus strand of JABMIG010000131.1, from coordinate 420,385 downwards.
GGCCCCGACAGCAACCATCAAACGCACCACCCAACGATACCTCCAAGCCACCAAGAACGTACAGTTTCACACACTCAACCAACTACGCCTCTTCCACCATGATGACATTCCCATGGTCACGTATGATTCGGGCGCTGACGGACACTACCTCAGTGAGGCTGATTGCCTTGCCGCCGGCCTTCTGATACTGAAACCCTCCACCAAACGGGTCGGTGTTGCTAATGGCAGCACCAGCATTGGCGCCCATGTCACGCGGTTACCTTTCCCAACACTCTCTCCGCACAGGCAACACAAGCCAACTCCTTCAACGACTTCCCTCACTCCCTCATGAGCGTTGGCAAAACCTCAGATGACGAGACCGTATCCATATTCACGCGGGACGGAGTCACTGTTCACCCAGAACAAGATGTACTCATCACCTGTCAAGGAACTCCCATACTCATTGGAGTGCGCGACACCCACGGACTTATCACATTCCTCTCGTCCAAACACACAGTCAATGGCAGCCTCGCCTTCCCAGCAAACGCGCCATAGCTGCCCTCCACAACGCCAACAGTGTCTACGACCTACCATCAACCGAACCGGCCATCAAATGGTTACACGCCACTTGCGGCTACCCTGTCAAATCCACCTGGATCAAGGCCATCAAGGCCGGCAACTTCCACGGATCCCTGCCCGCTCCTAGAATGGCCACCACTACATCATGATCATGGTCAAAATTGATAGGAGCACCATACTCGTTAAACCCATCGAGAACCGTAAAGATGCCGAGCTCACTCGTGCCTACACCACCCTCATGACCCGTCTCCACCGTGCCGGCATCCAACTGCGCAAACACATCTTAGACAATGAGATCTCCCAAGCCATGAAAGACCTCATCCACGACAAATACCGCATGCAGTATGAACTGGCACCACCAGGCTGCCGCCGGCGCAATGCCAACGAGGTCGCAATCCGCAATTTCAAATGCCACTTCCTCAGTATCCTAGCAGGGGTCGCTGATGACTTTCCTCTCCAACTATGGGACAAACTCCTCCCACAGACCAAAATCACATTAAACCTTCTCTGCCAATCAAATGCAACGCCCACCATCTTCACATACGCCCATCTCTGTGGGCCCTTTGACTACAACAAAATGCCCCAATGCTCCATTGGGTTGCAACGTGCAAATCCATGAGAAGACGGATCAACGCGGCACCTGGGCTTTCCACTCGGTGGACGGCTGCCATGTCAAATCCACCAACAGCGAACGACTCAGTGACACCGTCCAATTCCAGCACAAGCACATCACTAACCTCTCACTATCACTGCATGACAAACTCATGGCAGCAGTTGCCGATCTCACCCACACCATACGAGGCATGGGGTCCCACCCAGCAAAACTGCCCTTCACGAATTAGCCGCTCTCCTGCACGCTCATCCACACACCAATTCCCCAGCCCATACGGCATCGCCGCCAACACTTCCATGCATGCAACCACTTCCAAGGGTGGGCAAACACCCAGGCGGAGCCCCTGACCCGTTCATGAGCATAACCCACTCCGTGGCACCGACTGGACCACCCACCACACTCCCCACGCCCGGCCCCGGTCCACACCCACCATATCACCCACTGATGGGCCCGCACGTAACACAAGGTCACAAACAGCCGCCAGAGCGACATCTACCACACCGCGGGCCCTCCGCAACAGATCCCGGGTCTCTCCAATCCCAAAACCCAGGCCGCGACTGCCCCCACGCGCTCCAAGCGTTTCAAGCGCATGGTCAACAAAGTCCACAAAGCTCTAGCGGTTATGGACAAATCCACCGGTAAGATGATCAACTATCGTCAACTCATCCAACATCCCACTCTGTGCAATGAATGGACCCTCTCCTCAGCAAATGAATTTGGATGGCTGGCCCAAGGCGTTGGGGGATGCATCAAGGGTACCAACACCATAAAGTTCATCGCAAAATCCAACATCCCCTTCGAACGCCGCAAGGACATCACCTACGACCAATTTGTCTGCACGATACAAAACAAGAGCAAAATTGCACTCGTTTTACAGTTGGTGGGGACCACATCAACTACCCCAGCAAGGTGGCCACACCCACCGCCAAAATGATCACAGCCAAAATCCTGTTCAACAGCGTCATATCAACACCCGGCGCCCGGTTCATGACCATGGTCATATCAAATTTTTACCTCATGACTCCACTGAAATGTCCGGAATACCTCCACGTCAAACTCCGCGACATCCCGGACAAGATCATACGGGAGTACAACCTCACCAGCCTCGCCGATCCGGACGGCCCCGTGTACATTCTGGTACAACTGTACGGGCTCCCACAAGCAGGCCTCCTTGCAAATGAACTACTCAAAAAACGCCTCAACGCGCACGGGTACTTCCAAAGCAAACTTGTCCCCAGCCTCTGGCGCCACAAACAACGTCCCATCCAGTTTTCCCTCATGGTGGATGACTTCGGCATCAAATACACCGGGCGCGAACATGCGGAGCACCTCTGAGCCGTTCTCCAAGAGCACTACACGGTCACTGCTGATTTGACCCGGTAAACGATACATCGGCATCACTCTCGATTGGGACTACGGAAAACGTCAGGTACATCTCTCCATGCTGGAGTATGTGACTAAAGCCCTCAAGCAATTCCATCACCCCAAACCAGCCATCCCGCAACACGCTCCTTTCCCAGCACGCCCATCAAATATGGTGCTAAAAAAACAATATGCCAAACTACCATCCACATCACCGGCCCTCAACAAAACCGATAAACATTTCATCCAACAAGTCTGCGGTAAATTTCTGTTTCTCGGGCGAGCAGTCGATCCCACTCTCCTCTGCCCCATCAGCGACATTGTCTCACAGTCAGCATAACCAACAGAGGACACCATGAAACAGACACACCAACTCCTTGATTACCTTGCTTCCCAAGAGGACGCCATCCTCAGGTACAACACCAGCGACATGATCTTAGGGGTTCACAGCGATGCCAGCTACCTCTCCGAGCCCAATGCATGGAGCCAGGCCGGCAGCCATTTTTCCTTTCTAACAACACCGCAGTTCCACCCAATAATGGCACCATCCTCAACATTGCCCACATCATCAAACATGTCATGGCATCAACCACCAAGGCCGAACTTGGCACACTCTACATCACTGCGCATGAGGCAGTCTACCTCCGCATCATTCTTGAAGAGTTAGGACACCGGCAACCAGCAACACCCATCCAGACTGACAACGCCATGGCCGAAGGTGTCATCAACGGCAAGGTCCAACCCAAACGCACAAAAGCCATGGACATGCGTTTCCATTGGCTGTGTGACCGCGAGTGTCAAGAACAATTTCGCATCTACTGGCATCCTGGTAAACTCAATTACGCCGATTACTGGACAAAACATCACCCCACCACCCACCACCAAAACGTTCGCCAAGAATTCATCACGCCATACACTGTCGTTGAAATGCTACGCCTCGACCTCTAACTACGGGCACGGCTTGCCGCCGCCGCGCCTTAGCATGGCACAAAACATGCCCTCTTGCAAGGGTGTGATGATTACATACTAACATACGTATTCCTCTACCTATGTGGAGTAGGCTCCAAGAGCCATTCATTTTGCGCAACAGAAGACGTACATCGCAACTAAGCACTCATAAAATAGTACAACAGATTGATTATGAGCATCACCATGATGCCACCTCTTCTGTACCCTTGAGGGTGTATGGTCCTATGAGGTCCACACATAATGCCTCCCATTGGTTGGTGATTACAAGTTTTGTGGGCATGTTCCTGTACACCCATCAGAAACCAGAGGTAAGAGTACTTACCCCACGGAAAGATAATGGTGCATATTTTGGACGCATGTGGATCCAATCTAATGTTGTAATAGCCCATGTTTAAATCAAGGGCGGTGGCATATGTAAAGTCTTCTAGTTCTTGTAGAACGGTATGCTAATGTTGGGATAGGAAATGGTTTTCTCATTACACGTTTATGCCGACAACCTATACCGTGGTGTTGTCATTCTTTGGTATCATGAATGTTGGTGAAGCCCGTTTAGCATCATCTTGCCATTTTTTGAGTATACCCCTAAGTCACATAGTCTCTGTACCTCCCTTTTGGCGGTTTCTACATGCTTATTGGGTATTGGAAAAGGTTGGCAATGATGTGGCTGAGGTCCATCCTTTCACTGGAGGGAGACCAGTTTACAATCCCAGTCACCTAGTGTCTCCTCAAATAGCTCCTCAAAATCTTGTAGGAGCTCCAGTAACTTTGTTTGTTCTGGGGTACTTAGGTGTGTGCAGTTTTCTTTGACAATTGCCCGAAGATCCACTTTTCCATACTTAGCGCCTCGGATCTGTATGAGGTGTTTTGTTGCCTCAAGCAAACTTGGGAATTCTTTGGACAATTCATTGACCGCAAGCCCATTCGACTGTCACCCTGGTCTTCAGCTTGTTGATGTCTCTCATTCGTAGTGAGATGTCAAACCCTGGTTTTGTCATGTTATTCTCATTGTATTCCACAATAGCCCGGTTGGATAATACTCCTTGCTTGTAGATTACTCAAAGAATTTAATTCTGAGCTTTCCCTAGCCAGTTGTCTGGAAGCTCCCATATGACGTATGCTACGACTTTGGCACCTGTCCAGTCCGGTAGGGAAAGGGTTTGTCATATCTTTTTGGTAGGAAATAAGGTCTCCATCAGACCATGAGTCCAGTAGGACTTTAATTTTGTTACTGGGGCAACTCCTCATAGGATGTTTGTATGCTCGGGAGGATTGACTTTCAGGCATTGGTTACATTATGGCTACTAGTACCGTAAGACCAAGGCAGTCCTTGGTGTGTGGTACAACCACTTGTTTTGGTTGTTTTAGACTGTAGTTTACACTGGGAGAATTAGTACTGTTCTCAGTGGCCTCTGTGTTGTTAATGACATTTTGTTCATAGATTTTTTAAATATTTGAGGTTGTTGTTGTTTTCTTGAAATTGTCTCGATTTTTTAATTCAGACTTTTTGTTTTGGGACAAGAGTTTTTGACTTTTGTCTCTCGTGACAGTCAATTAAATGCTTTTATTTTTTTAAGTCTTGATAGCTTTACTCTGACTGGGGTTAGTGTCACTGTCAACTGCAGTACTTAATTTACATTTCTTACAAGTATATAATTCCCCAGTGCTACCTGAACCTTGCCTTCACGTACTGTTGTTTGAGTTGCTGTCACTTTCTGGGTTGTTGGCGCTGTGTTTCTTGCACTTGTGCGATGTCTTGCGGAGTGCTTTCTTCAACTCTGCTCGGACTATCTGAAGAAAGTTCGCACCCTCCGGTTTTCTTGGAGTTGCTGTCACTTTCTGTGTTGTTGGCACTGTGTTTCTTGCACCTGTGCGACTTCTTGCAGAGTGCTTTCTTCAACTCTGCCCAGACTATCTGAAGAAAGTTTGCACCCTCCAGTTTTCTTTCTTTGGAGTGGGGCTCAACTGCACCCCCATTCCTTTTGATAGGAAATTGTCTTTGTTATAACAACAGCACTCACGTATGTTGTGACTTTTGTGCAGCTCTCCATGCTTCTTGAACAACTTGCAGTGCTTCTTGGCTAGTGCTTTCCTTCATCCCCCTTTGCTTAAATCATGCCGGAAGGCTTTGAATTGAGTTCTACATTGTTCTAGATATTCTCTAGGACCAAGAGAAGGGCTCTAGTACTGACTGGAGTGGTATTCTCTGTCAAATCATACTGAGTCTGCCACCTGGCTGGACACATGGGCAACAATATGAGTTGTGAGGTTGGTGTAGTCTAAGGGTAATACCTTCTTAGTGACCTGATTAGCCTTCGGGCTGCAATACAGGCAGGGCAATGTGTCAAGGTAACTGTTGAGCTGTTCCACTTGGACAAAATGCTGACATATTGAGACCCTGTTGGCTTCTTCAATGTGTTGGTTTTATGTAGTACTTTAGGGCCTTGCCTGTGTCATGATGGAACACCTGAAGCAGATGGAACGTGATGCACTCGTGAAACAAGTCCCAAGTCTTAGTTGGTATCTCCATGTGTGGGACCCCTTTTATGTCTTCCTAAGGAGCACGAGTCACTTGGGCCTTCATGATTTTTTTCCCAAGTCTGTTGGGCCTTGTCGGAGAGGAGGTTTCCGTACAGCTTGAATGGCTTTGCTCCTGCTGTTGTGATGGCAAGCTTTGCGCTTCCATAGCATTCATAGCCTGTTCGTATGTGGTGTTTGCAGTAGCTAGGGCAGGGGTTATAGCCTCAGCAGTGGTACCTGGTGCCTTTCCTTTATTGTTTTTCTTTTTCTTCTCGGAGTTGCTCAATTGTATATACTCCCACTTTGCAATCTCAGAGTTGAGTTTAGCTGTCTCAACAGCCCTCTCAGCTATGGCGAGCTCGTGTCAAGCCCCATTTGCTTGAACGCGGGTGAATTGCAGAGCATACATGCAGTAAAAATGGCTTGGGAGCCACATTTCACTCATTCCCCATGTTGGGAAGAGTCAACTAGAAGTAGGTGGTCATTTTGTTCTTCTCAAAGGCATCCTGCATGGGATCCTGCTCGGGAATGTAGCGTATGGGGAATTCTTTCCTCCAATGCCATCTTTGCACTCAATCCACTTAAGCGCTTCGGGAAATGCCTTCGCGGAGTGCATGGCTCGTAGCTTCCCTCCTATGCTAGTACCTAGAAAAAGTGCCTTGTAGGAACTCCTTGGAGGGCCAATGAAGAAATCGCCTGCACGGTAGTGCTCAATGAATGTAGTATCCTGTGTGGTACAAATTGTTTTTCTGGAATGTCTGTGGGTTTTCGGGAGAGCCTCTTGTGTGTTGGTGTGTCGAGCTTACTGAGTTTGGCTGGGTTATCATACAATAGTGACCTTTGCTGGAAGTAGTCAAAAAATTTGTAGGTAATTGAGGTAGAAACGGGTATTCCAGCTGATTGGAAATTTTGTATAACCTATTGAAACGATCAAAATAAGGACTACACAATGGTGGTGCTTTCGTGTTTATCATGTAGCTTGATGCAACTTGATTATATTTGGTTTGCTTGCACCCGGTTGGATTCTTGTATGCCAATTAGTGTCTTAGTGTACCAGATCAGGTTGTACATGTGATCTTGCCAGTGGGTCCTGCAGGACTCCCTGGTCTTGCAAAAGAGACTTGCCAAATGTTTGATGGGATCTTTCCTGTAGTGTTAAGAATTTTATGTGTGTGTATACCCATGGCCTGATATTGGGGCCTTAATGGGTCAGAGGAACCAGTAGGTATCCTTGTCTCATGTCACTTGATGCCTGGATTAATGATGCCATCATTTCATGGGGGTCATCATTCCATCAATTGCGGGAGAATCCATCATTACTAGTGCAAAGATTGGAGAAGCCATAGTCAGAGGAGCCACTGCAAAAGGTGCTGACTATGTAGGCAAGGTTGTCCAAGGTGTCCTAGGAGTTACCAAATCCGATATGCAATCTTTGTGGCTGCAATTGTTGGATCTGCAATCTTCAGAGGCCCAAACATCATTGGCATGATTGTTGGATTTGCAATGAGTTTTGGAGAGATTTGTTGGAGATGCAATCATCATTGTCATTGGATAAATCACTGGCCCCACATCAGGGAGTCGTGCTTGGTCAATCATGAGCAAGGCGTGATATCACAAAGAGTGGGCGAGCAAAGGGGGAATTCACTCCCAAAGGAGTCCAATCCTAACATACAATGCCATGGTGCCCATCATCGATAGTGCCCATTCAACATGTTGTTGATTGTGAAAATCAGATTAGTTCACAGTGCACTCAGAAAAGTGATGGACAGATGAGGGGATGCTGGGAAGAGCGTGCCGTGTGAAAATACATGTATTGGATGGGTTTAAACTTAGAGTTTGTAAAATATAGGTGAAATTTTGGCACAGCAATTGGGTGTGCCCACTCAGTTAGGGCTAACCTCCAGACAACCAGATCAGGGTAGATGCTGTCACAGACATTGAAATCATCAGATTCGTAATCTTTCTAGCTGTGACTGTTATAAGAGATGGAGTCATCCATGGAGAGATCATTGTACACACATCGGGGAGTCTTGGTGGCATGAGGATGCTTCTTGCATGAGCCATGGTAGATACCACAAAGTGTGGACAAGTGTTGAGGGACACACTCTCACAGGAGTCCAATCCTAAACTACAATGCCATCACACCCATTGCTTGCTATCCCTATTCAATATGATGTCGATTGCATCCCCCATATTAGAGAAATAATTAATTGTGAGCATGCTCTTAGATCAAAATTGTATCAATTTGGAGAAAAATATCATTTAGATGCGTTATTTTGTAACTGGCCCAATGAAACATGTAAGTAAGAAGAAGGAGAAAGAGAGCATGCATCCACCCATTTAGGACACAACTCCATCTCCTGTTAGCTATTATGAAAGGGAAATTATTTACAGTTTAACTAACATAATCATTAGTCTTTCTTTTTCTAGCAACTTGCAGTGTGATCAGTCAGAAGTTTAAGTACATGAGCACAGCTAGGCTTCATGTCACAATAATGATCAAGACAGGCAATGAACATGCAGAGTGCTTTGGTATTGGGTGCTCTCTCCTTGTGTATGATGACATAATCTTTCCCTTCCAGGGTTTCTAACCTTATGTAGTTAGCCAGTAACCGAGCTAGTCAGTTTGCGTGAGAGCAGATTCACATTCACATTCACTGGTTAAATGTAAAGCTATTTTCTTGCAGTCTTTAGGTACTTATGGTTAATACATCCATATGGTGTGTCCAATTGTCATAGTTCAAGACAACAAAATAACCAACAGTTTGCTGTAATGAAGAAATACAGATATCATATAGGATAGTAGGTCTTTCACACATAGCAGCTGACTATTCTTTTTCAAATACGTTATGTTATTTATGTTGTGTTTATTACTAAGCAAAAGTTGCACTCCACAATTAATGTAGTAACTATGAGTTTACTTAACGATGAAGCAGAACTCAAACATTTTGCATATCAGAGTTCGTGTTTTATCTAATGCCAATCTTAGAATTAATTATTGTTGACATGTGGGTTATATTTACCTGGCCTTATTCTTTGTATGCCACTTTTAAAATTCAAAACTAAGTTTGCCTCTACGCTCCAAGCTTTCATTCATTTTTTGCAAATGTGCCCTCATTTTTGTTGTTTCCAGTTGATCATAGTGTGTTTGTTGCCCCAACCAACCAATGTCAACTCACATTGTCTTGATTGCCATGCACTCGAATCATCAAGACAAACACTGGAATAATCAAAATCATCTTGACATTGAAATCATGGTGCTTGGTTATTCTTTTGAACCATGTTGCTGATTCCGAGTCTTGCCATGGTCATCAGCATTTTTGTGCTGCTTGATTCTCAGTTTGCAGCACAGTGGGGGCAAATTTTTATAAAGTGCAATGCAATTAAATTTTCTTGTGGTGCCCCCAAGAGACTTCAGTATGTGTAAACTAAAACAGTTCTAGATCATGTACGGCGCCTGGTTGACTTCATGTGAAATGATACAGCTTGTTCAGTGTTTGGCAAAATGAAAGAGCCTCATTTTATTTATGGCCAACTAAAAGGCCCGGTCTCATTTATGGGCCCCATCTTTTTGGGTGTCTGACTAATTTAAAAAAAACGTGAAGGGTGTTGTTCATTTGAGGAATGCAGCTTTAGCTACGTTTTTTTGAATTGACACTTCATTCTGGTAATAACTACAGTTCGTATAGAGCATTAACCAGTAGAAACTCAATTGTGAGCCTCTACTTCTGTCAATGAACCCCTTCGTCTTGAAAAAAGTAATCAATTCCATTCTCTCACCATTGACATTTACATCTTCCAGATCCTGAGTTTCGGCCGTATCAATCAAATTTATGGAAGTAAAAGGTGTGTTTTGTCTGTGGTCTCTTTCCTTAGGAGACAACCGTAGATTGTGGTGTGATTTGCTGCTTTGTTGTCTAGATGTTGTGATGTTTTGGGCAAGTATATTGCATCTTTTAGTTTTACATGCTTTTGTGAAGGAGACAGATGTCAATGAATGTCTGATTTCCTGCCTTTGCTGTCATGTGATGTGGATGGCAGCAAGGAGCCAGGAGGGAGACTTCCTAACATCCTCACCTCAAGATCAGCTCCAGCAGTTGATGTTATAAACAGGCGGATTTGGTGTAAAACTAGAGGCAGCCGTTTTCATTGATTTGGAAGGAGAGGGGAAAGCTGTCGTCATGCTGAATCGGCCTGAAAATTCCTTTACAAAATTGGCCTTAGTAAATTGGAGTGATACGATACTAAATGAAATGAGCCCCAAAGAGGGGAGTGTGGTTTCCAAAGGTCTGTATACAGCAAGAGATATTAGCAGCAATCATTGTGCAGTCTTCCTTTTCTGTTACTGGCCAACTGGCTGATTTAATGAAAAATGTCTTGTTAGTATCAGCAGCACTTCCTGAGTAAAACACAATTGAGGCATCTGTTTTACTGCAATCCTCATTGTGCCCTGAGACCAAAGTTCATCACACATGTATGAAAGATGTTGCACCTTCTCCTCTCCCACATGTAACCATTTGGAATAAACCGAACATATTCATGCCGATTCAAATTGTCCTGTAGCTAACAGGCACAGAGGGTCCAGCGCACACCTCTACGGAATAGTCCGCGTCACTATATGAGGCTCAAGTTGGAATAACAGCATACTGACAATGATCCGTGGAAAATCTATTTTTTTGTTCATCTTTCATGGTAATTGTTTACACTCAAATGAATTATTCAAACGTAATAGTGGCGAAAAAGAATGTTAATCATGTGGAGTTTTGCCATCAGTACTACAACTCTGGAATAATGCATCTACATATGATGATTTAATGGCACGATTCTCGTGAAGTTGGGTTCCACTCTGCTCAGGATGGTTACACATATATTGTGCTTGCCATTCATGATGGGTTTCAATGCCAGAGGGATGATGCTGCCAATGATCCAAGCAGTGAGAGTTTCGAGAATAATTCTCATTTGATTGGTAAACGTGATGCTCGAAGGGAATGTTGTATGCATCCACGAATCCTTGGGTATCTTGAACATATTGCGCCTGTGGTATATAGCGACCTTCGTATTGTTGTTGCTCTGAATGGTGATATTGACTTCTGGCTGAATACGGATTCGTGCCGTTTATATGAGCATGATGAGGGCTTTCTGATCCAAGAGACTGATGCGCATAATGAAAGTTTAAGTTGTGCCCTTTAGGCTCGAAAGCATTGGTGTAATGCATGTCACTGTGGCCTTGATGTTGTGGGGAGTAATAATGCTGCTGCTGCTGCTGCTGCTGCTGTGCCGGATACCAGTGTGTGTATTGCTGCCCTAAATGATCATACAAATAGTCTGTAGAACAAGAATAAATTTCCTGTTCGGTGGCTGTTTCATTTTTCTGTGAAGCATCATCCCGACAAACAGAGTAGTATAATGGGTTATTTTCACGTTTCATCGGTCGAACGAATTTCTGATGAGATGGAACCATGTACTGTTGCTGATCTATAATGTTATTTTCCTCTTCCGCGTCTGCGGGCTTGTTATAAGGTCGTGTTGATTCATCCAGACCCGGAAATTTCCAGTGGCGATTGTAGTCGTCTTCACATCCAATCGGATTTGTTGGTGCATTACCAAATGGAGACTCCTGGTGAACAAAAGAGTTATTGCGTGCCAACGAGAGGTCCATGTTTTGGTAAAACCGTTGATCGTGTTCGTCAGGGTGTGAAGAATAAGACTTTAGGTGCAAACAGTCAAAGTTCTTTCGTGGCTCTGGTTGCCATTGAGTAGTTTTGTTCTCAGAGCTTCCTCTTGACACTAGTTCTGGCACTGTCGATGCATAGGACGTAATGTGCAGTGCCTCATCACTCGAACTGCACTCGTTGTAATCAAATCTAAACGTCTGTGTCTGGCTTTGTTCGCAAAGGCTTTGTTCGCAAAATGACTTGTAGGCGTGCGGGACAGTCAAAGAGTATGAGTTAGGCATCACAGATGGCTCATTTCCAATTGGAGCTTCGGATCCGCTGCTCACGTTTGCTTCTGAAAGAGGAAATCTGCGACTGATCTCATAGAGATCGGGCTCCTCAAGTTTGTTTGGAAGCCTCTTGCCCGGTTTATCTAGGCGATTCATGCGACTAGTGAGATCGGGTAACCCTCGCAAGAAAAATTGATTGTAATAGCATTTGTAGTCAGGCCCGTTACTAAAGAGACGCTGAATGTAGCATCACATAAGAACAAGGTGAGAATACATATCCCGTCCGTGCATGTGTCACGAAATTGAATTGTGATTTTCTCACCTTAAAACCCCATCCATTAACTTGCCTATTGAAGCTTTCGAATTTCTCGTGCTTAAATTGCTCCTTGCACACCACACTCACCAACAGCTCTCTGTTCCATATCTTCCACGCGCGCCCATGCGGCATCCAAGAGATGATGTGATGGTACTCAGGCCTCGACAAAATGTAATGCAGCTTCCGTGGAAAATTGTCCGTGGAGCAACGTCCCTCATTCGAATCATCTGTATTTGTGATTCGGTAGGTCGAGTAGTCAGTGTAGGTATGGTCAATGAGAGTGGCTCTGACTACTCTCTTTTTCCGCGGTAGGGAGGCTGGCAAGGGAGGGCCTTCACTTTCAGTGTCACGTTTACTCATTGTTCATCTAGTGGCACTTTTTCCCTCCGTGGATATCATCTCTGTGTGTGTGATATAAGGTGATATATTATCATTTTTTTGGTACCGTACCATACATTATTTCTTGTAGTCTACCAGGTAATACTTTTAGTAGGTACGTCATGGTACATACGGACATTGGGGATACCATACGTTGTAACGGAACTACTAATTATTTAGGCGAGACCTTGTGTGATAAATGGATGATAGTAGTCTTAATATACTGTAGAAGGGCTTTAATTAAGGACAAGAGAGAGGTGAAAATATTGCACAAGCACTTTCTTCGGTGTTTGAATATTGTCTTGAGGCCACAATAGAATGAAGAAGAATGCCACGACTCAATCAAGCCGATAAAATTAAAAACAGACGCGACAAAATGACAACGTTTGGGCGAACTCCGGTTGTGATTAGTCACTACTTGGGGAAGTCAATGAATATTACTAACCCCACATACGACTAGAATGGTACGACACCTTCTTACCGTTTGATGACAGCCAGGGTTCTATGTACGGTACAATTCATACCTTTATACCTGTGTTAGAGACGACAACAAGTGCAATACGTCATAATATTCGGAGAGGTAAATAAACCCAAGAGAAAGTCTCGTAACCCTGTGTGTACCAGCTGTACAAGCGTGATAGTTCGTTCGGCTTTCTGATTCGTTCGATATTTTTATATATATTATGCCTCGGGTCGTGTGGAGTCTTGTTGCCCGAATTGGCGATGTTCAATTCAATAGGACAGCTGAAAACGGAAAATGAAGCACCGGAAGTGTAACACCAATGGGCTAAATAAGCGGGCTACAGTCTTGAATAGCCCAACAATTTTATCTGTGCTAAAAAGTTAAGTTGGCCTTTGGTCACCTAATATAAGTAGCCCATCTGTTAAGGTAGGACTCTAAGGAAACTTGCATCAAAAACCAAAACAGTCCAACTTGATACTTGTAAAAAGTACTAGCATAGAACTTATTTCCACGTACTAGGAGAATAACAACTCTGAATGAGCAGCTATCACTTGTTGAAAGTCCTTATCACTTTTAAATTTCAAGAAGGTCAATCCACCGCTGAAACACACTTTGTACTAATTATTAGCTCCTATATGGACAGTCAGAAAATTATGCTTTCAAAGACTGGTACATTCTGGTACTGTTTTTAAAATGTCATGATTTCTAAAAATGTACTGATACATGTTGATGATACATTCTGAAAGATAAGTACATTAAACAGTAGGAACTAATACATTTTCCAAAAGAAATTGCAAATCCGTAAATTTTGAAAGATCCTAACATTTTGGTATTCATAATTAAAAATGCACTTGTCTTGCAAAATGTACTTTTTGATTGAACAGTACATTTTGAAAAATCAATACATTTTGGTACCAATCTGAAAAAGGGGCTTAATAGCTATTTCTTCCTGCTGCTGGCCATGTGTCAACAAATAGCAAATGATAAACCTGTAACATAAACATCACCCCTGGGTTGGAGTCATTATATTTGTGTAGAGTGTCCTCAAAAATATTTTTTTTGCAATCCCGGTAACTTTCTCATGAGTTATAGTAGTATTAGCACTAACGTGCATACTTTCCCTAAAGTCCTAATTAAAAATAGGAATTGAAATCCATAGGTTTTGGTGTACTTGATTGTTGTGCTTTTTATTATTTGCTTGTGGTGTTGTACATGATTATTAGTGCCATGCTACTATTCTTTTGCTGATTTTTACACTAATGTTTTGGATTATGTGTTGTAGTCACTATTTTCTGTTACATCTATTGATTGTTGTGTGATGCTTTTTGCTACTGCACTTGACATTTTCTATTGGTTTCCTTATTTGTGCCATTTGTGATGTATCATCCTGTGGCTGCATTTTTCTCGTGGTTTGTAGTAGTTGCTCTGATTGTTGCAGTTGTCATTAGTGTTCTTTTGTGTCCCATTTACCTACTTCAATGGTGTTGGATTCATAATTTCATCACTAGAAGTTCATCCTGTGACAAATCGTTGTTTAAAATGAGAGGATCTTCATTATGACAAGCCATGATGAATGTTGTCAATGAGTGAGAATGTAGCAATTCTGGGATTGTTTGTTGCAGATTCAACAATTTGTTAAATCTGCCACAACTAGACTTTGGGTGTTGAAATTGAAAATGTGGCTGTGAAGCATCAAAATTTGGTCAGAGGGTTCTGCCCAGCAAAAATGTTTGTGCTGAAAAGTGTGTTTTTGTCCGAAGGGCTAAGAAAAGTGGGTTGGGGAAAAAATTGGGCCAAAAATAACAATGATTGTTGGGTTGCATAGCCATCCCCATTTTATCAATTTTTAGTTAATGAGTACAAAAATGCATTTAGCAAGAGATTTAGCCCTCTGTATTGAGTTGTCTTACATTAAGTCTCATTTTTATGGAATGTTCATGTACAGTGCAATAGGGGTCGGTTATATGGAGCCCCCTGGGTATGTCAGACGAAACAAACTACTTCATCAGACGAAGCATTTTTGTCAGTTAGGTGTCAGTTAGATGTCCAACTGACACCATTTTCAAGAAAAGGAATCCACTAGATTTAAAAACAAATTCAAACTGAAAACACATTTCGTCAGACGAAATCACCAAAAAGTCTTAGAGAAATAAAAACTTGCATGCTTACACTAGTAAACATGGTTTCGTAAGACGAAATCGTAAGTCTTACAGAAATAAAAAAAATTGCATGCTTACACTAGTAAACATGGTTTCGTAAGACGAAATCAAAGTCTTAGAGAAAAAAATTGCATGCTTACACTAGTAAACATGATTTTGTAAGACGAAATCATGCATCGACTATAAGACACAAGAGAGAACCTAAACCCTGTCCATAACATAACACATTGTAGCCATTTACCATATAGCCTTAACACAGCTGAAAAGCTTAGATTTCTTTAAATATATAGATACTAAATGTTAATTCGTAAGTTTAGCTAAAACGATCTCCGGTCAAATTGGAAGCAAAATGGGATACCTTTTATCTTATATTCACGTCTGTATTTGAACATACCCTCGATCCTTTTGTCAGACAAAACACCTAACTAACTTGGTTTCGTCTGACGGACCCAGGGGGCTCCATATAACGGCCCCCTCTCCATGAAGAAATAAACCATGCTCAATATGATAGACGATATCGCATTGTTATCTAGCAATCACAGAGGAAAGAATCTATGATTTATTCAAACATCAAAATATCCTTGGTTGGTAGATATCATGGAGTCTTGGAGGATTGTTTCAATAGCATAGATTTGTTCTATGACAAATCCCAATCCAATTGCTGGTCTTAATTATACGTCATGTTCTGTTTTCTTGCCCTTGCAAAACTAGTGAGCTGGTTGAAACTGTCATCAAAAAATAATTCACACACCCACACATCACAACCAACTCAATCACATCCACCAAGAAGACCATCTCATACTAACCTTCCATTGCATTACTTCTCATCCCCTGCACAAGTACTCGAACCATCATTACCATATTATTGGACACCTATCCTTGTGCCCTCACTGGGTGGCACTGTATACAAGGCCAAATACGCCCTGAAGATTGTCCCACAGATACAATGACTGTCATTATCACGGGGGGAAGATTCTCAGTTCACCACCAATGTCCTATTTTTCCATACAGCATCAGGGTATATCTGATGCAAGTCACAAGGACTATGGCAATTGATCATAGCATTATTAACTGGCTGTGGCAAATATTCTGGTGTTTATGATGCCAAATGTTGTTGTGAATATTGAATTTTGTGCTGATCCATCTATGTATTACTTTGATTCTGATGAGAATGATTTGAAGCATGTGGGTCTCAATCAACAGTATATTCTTGCTTTCTTGGCTTCAATGAAAGAGAGACAGATGCCATCTTGACGACATTGTTCACCATGCTGATGAAATGGCCAGTGCATGAAAGTAATCTAATTGTTTGGACTTCTGGCATCTTGATGTGGCCTTGGTTGCAAATTACCCAGTAAGTCCCCAGTAATTTTGGATTACCGGGTAATGTTGCCTTTTTAGAGAAGGCGGTTCTAGTCACAGTAAAGTTACCGTCCAACTAAAATCAATTTAGGGTTGGGGTTAGAGAAGTCAATGAGACTCATCCTGCCACATTACTGGGGAATATACAGTAATTCTTGGGGAAGCAACATGATTACTGTGACAGTAATATATTGGGGGTTTTGTTGACAGTATCAAGTAAAAAAAGTAATTTGCAACCTAGGATGTGGCATCTTAACAGTTTAGCCCTCCACTCCATCAAGTGGGATATTTCTGACTCCATCACCCTGAAGTATGAGTAGAAAAAGGTAGACAAAACAGGTGTCCTCATGACTGTTTTGTCTTTGTGTTCACAGCCCTTTGCTACTATCTCGAGGTATCAATTCAGTCGTGACTGATGGTATAGAGCATGTCTTCATTGCCAATGGTACTAGTTGCACCACTGCATCACAGAACTTTGCAAACCAAGTTGCTGCCATGGGTGCTAGGTATCCACACCAAATAAAGAGTTTCATCTGTCTTGTAAATTTCAATGTTTATGGGATGAGAAAGGGCAGTGGCACCCATGCCGCCTCTGCCACAACCTGCTCACACCATTAACATTAATATCATGTTGTGGAGAGTGGTCAATGGACAAGCTTCTTGATATTCACTTTTGTTATGCTACAGGTGGAGATTATTATCTCAGCATGCTGTTGTCTTTGAAGCACTCAACAAAAGCTGACTTAGAAACTCCATGCCCTCCTGGAAGGATCCTTCAGCCATTAAGTGTATGAGGTTATTAAGCTGACTTTTGACAAGGTGCTTTGAATGATGAGCACACATAATATGATTCCTTCTGTGGTCTCTTAATGTTGCTGGTGTCAAACCACTTGCATTGGATAGTGGAGGTAATTGGATCTTGCCCTTCCTACCATTTTAATAAGATTACTCTTGTGAGCCTCTTTTTGGAAAAATAAAGGAACCATGTTTGATTTTTTTTACTGAACATGTACCACAAGTCAAAGGCATCCCACCTCATATCAAGCACCTCTGCATGATTGAAGATGTTTCCTCTTGAGTTCAAGGAATGCCTTTGACAAGGAGGTTCATGCATACGGTGTTATTAACTCAACAATGTTGGATAAGCAGCTCAAGAATATGGATGCCTTATTCTTGCAAAGGATGGATGATCTGGACAGTTCAAACACTTGCCCTGTGGCAGCTGCACCATGTACTGATGGAGATAGCTTAGATAAGTGAAGCCTGCAAAGGAGAAACTTGCTTTACTGTGATGGAAAATTCTGATGTGTGCCAAGAATGCATTTGTCTTCATCGCTGGAGGATGTGGTTTATGGGGAAGATTTTAATGTGTGATGGTAAGCTGCTGAAGGTCAAACCATTCTGGTTGACAACATGTTGCAAGCTGATAACAAAAAAGCTTGCAACTGAGATGGATACAAACTGGAAGCCTATTTTTGCGAGATGATGGTAGCACCAGGGGTTCAATCTCTACCAGATTGACTAAGCCACAAAACTTAGTAAAAGACTTAGATAGACAACACATACATAGGTTTGATGTGAAAGTAAAAGTGAAATTATGAGTATTGCACTATATTGAAAATGACAATTGATGACAATCAACTATCATGCATTTATGATGTAGGTGGCATCAAGGTGAATCCTACAGTATGTCTTTATGTACAACATAAGGCACACAAGATCCTGTGGTTTATTTGGTCACCTATGAAATACTGTGTAGACATCTTTTCCCCCTTCTGCAATTAATCTTAACATACCTTTCTGTAAGGATTTTTAAAATACACTTCTTTGAGTCAACAACATCAACATTATTGTACTGAAATCAGAACAAGAAGAGTGCTATATCCATCATCAACTTTTTGGGTCCCTGGCTATTTATTATACAAGTCATCACATGAGTGGTGGCAAATTATGAAGGTGGCACATCATGCAATGGTCGAATTTCTCTTTCATGCCAACTAAATTTGCGCACAAAGTTTAGAATTTTCTGGGATCAATTTATTTTTGACTTGCTTATCACATGAGGTTTGATTTGTTATTTGTTCTGGCATCTTTGATTATCGAAAGAAGAGAGGAAGCACAAAGTTGAGTGGGTTTTATGTTCTCATGCCAATTCTAAATGGAGAGCTTTTTGCAAATGTTTGTTTGGCACTAGGTTGTAAATTAGTAGAATTCCGTTTTCTGCTGGAATTACTGGTCATTTTAGCCTGAACCTGATCATTGTGCAATGAAGATTACTGTGCAGATTGCAAAGTAATTAGATATTTTTATGGAACTATTGAGATTTAGATTCAACACATTTAATCTCTCAGTAACATCCCATGTCATAAAATAAGTATCCAGAACATGATTTCAGTGTCATGCACTGTCAACCTCTCTTGCCTAAGCTGCCCCATACTGATGTCTGGAGAAGTCCGTGCCCATAACAAAAATCTGCCGCTGCTTACGCTTACAAGGCTTCCATTATCTCAAGTGCTACCTCTCCCATCAAGGGTGCCCTGAACTCTTGGGTAGCCATCCCTGCCATGGATTTATTATCACCCACCTTGTGTTATTAGTCCTGTTGTTCTCTTTGTTAAAATGTAATTTGGCTCATCTCCCTCATTGAAAAATCTCTCCCATCCACGCCAATAATTTGACCTATAGCTCATTCCTAGCAACCCCAACAACTCATCTTGAGATGTGGTCACTGTAAGCACAAGTTGAGTGGGTGGAATCACAACAAGCCTAGGATGTTGTGCAGCAAAACATTGTCATATCTTGCAACAGGAATCCAAACACTGATGTCTTTGACAATAGCTCATTATCTTGCTGCTCACTCCTTTTCCTTCCCTCATGCAGAAGATCCCCTTTTCTATCAAGTCTTTAAAAAGACCTGTTCAACTAACCACAAATATGAGCCACCAAAAAGACACCAGGTAGGTGGAAACCTTCCTTCTCAATGCCCATTTTCAGCCAGCCTATCAGAAGAATGACTCAACTCTTTGCTTACAGATGGAGACACTTATGGAATTAGAATCTTTGGAGACAGTGCCACAAAAGTGAGGACTCCCATTGATGAAGATCCTCCCAAGCTTTCCCAGCAATCCACATTGCTTTGTAGATGTACTTGACTGCAGTAAGCACATGACATGATGTGGTTAAAATGATGTTTGGTTCATTGTCAAAAATATTTAACCCATGATGAAAAGATTGATCCTCACAATGATGGAATTAATGTTCTAGCCTTTGATGAATCTTTGGTATGAAAAAAAGAGAAAGAGAAAAGAGGATAAGTTAGCCTAATGCCCCAAAAGCATCATACTTACTCAAAGGGCACTTCCCTGTTGTAGCTGTGATGCAGGGATCTGAGCACACCATTTCTAGAATGATTGGGAGGTGGATTGGACATTGCAAAGAAGTTAACCCTCAGCTTTGAAATATCTTTGGCAACACCCGCCACACCCCCAATCCAGTCTTTTCAAAGGCATCAAGACTCACAACAATTGTAAGAAGTTCGAGTCCATGAAGCCATCAGTTGCAGAGAGAAAGGCAATGCTAGTCAGTTGTTGAGGGTCCCGATGTAATGTAAAAGAATACTCTCACTGAATGTGTTGCAAGCAAAGCCTCAGACAAGAAACTCTTGCTATTATGGAAGCAATTTTGTTGCATGAGGGCTTCTGGGACTTACTGTGGTATGTGTGCAAAGCTTTGTCTCCAATGCATTGTCAATTAAGACTGGCTAATATGAAGATTGGAGTCATCGACAAAGTGAAAATTTCCATGCATCAAACTGGCAATGTCCTCCTGCAGTTGCAGTCAATTGATGAGGTTTGGAAAAGTGGAACATTGATAGCTGTCAAGCTCTAAAGTTGAGACTATCATGTGACAGAGACTTGGACTTAGATCTTCTGAAGACCAAGGGTACACATCCTTTTTATTGAATGACATTGTTTGTGTGTCAAAGTTGTTCAGTCCTCACCCCACTATTCATGATTATGCTTCAGGTTATTAGAATGTGGATCCGAGGACAGGCTGGCATGTGACACTGCAAATGCAAAACACAGGTAACCTACCTGTACACTCTCAAAACATCAGAGTGTACAGGGAGGTTACTGGAAGCGTAAAGAGTTTACAGCTGCGTTATCTGATTGTAAAACAATGCTTAAGCTGTAGTTTTGTTTATCACACTAAGCTTTGAAAAAAATCTTCCAAGTGTACAGGTGGTTCACGAATGACATTTTGCGGATAACAAGTTCCCAACAGGAAGATCACCTGTTGGGTCTAGTTTTGGTGGTGATTCTAGGCTTGGTTTTTGAATATTATTTTGTGACGGCTTATTGGTCGTGAATGTTGAGAATTCATGTCCCACAAGTTTGCCGTTCACTGGCTAGGTTAGGACCCTAATCTGCCAAATCTCTCAAAACCCCTACAAATAGAAATAAAGTAGACATGTTGAGAATTCCCAAACCAGATGATTGTCATTCACTGGCTAGGCCAAATAATATTTTTACATAATGATTACTACAATATTCTACATTTGATAGTTATGTATAAGTACAATCACAAGTGACTGCGCCAAAAATACAAACACAAGTAAATACATATCTAAAGGTAGTATTTATATTCCTACAGAACAATATAGTATGGTACAATGCCGTACCATACCTACAACCAAAGGTGCTTGCACCAGCAGCAATTGTAGAGGGGGTGCACCCTCACTTCTCTCCCTTCACCTCCATCCTTCATTATTTTAAATTACATTGATACCCCCTCATCCTGATATGGGGTCGGTTATATGGAGCCCCCTGGGTCTGTCAGACGAAACAAACTACTTCATCAGACGAAACATTTTTGTCAGTTAGGTGTCAGTTAGATGTCCAACTGACACCATTTTCAAGAAAAGGTATCCACAAGATTTAAAAACAAATTCAAATCGAAAACACATTTCGTCAGACGAAATCACCAAAAGTTGCCCGCCAATTTTTTTAATCACCAAAAAGTCTTAGAGAAATAAAAAAAATTGCATGCTTACACTAGTAAACATGGTTTCTCTCAGGCAAGACAGAACATCAAAAGCCTTGAAAATCAAAAGTCTTTAAAGAAAAAATAAAAAATTGCATGCTTACACTAGTAAACATGGTTTCAGTAAGACTAAATCAAAAGTCTTAGAGAAATAAAAAATTTGCAAGCTTACACTAGTAAACATGGTTTAGTAAGACAAAATCATGCATCGACTAAAAGACAAAAGAGGGAGTCGAACCGGTGTCCAGAGGTAACATATTGTAATCATTTACCACATAGCCTTAGCACACCAAAAAACCAATGTGTTTTTTAAATTTATATATAGCAAATGTTAATTCGTAAGTTTAGTTAAAACGATCTCCGGTCAGATTGGAAGCAAAATGGGATACCTTTTATCTTATATTCACGTCTGTATTTGAACATACCCTGGATCCGTTTGGTCAGACGAAACAACTAAAAAACTTGGTTTATCCTGACGGACCCAGGGGGCTCCATATAACTGATATGAAAGTGTGTTCTTATAAACTTGCCTTTTTCCAATTGTTCAACTCAGCACATGCCAATATTTTTCATTTAATATTTACAGGCCTACCAAGGGAACGGCCAAAACTCAGCCCACAGACTGAGTTTGGCATCCCGCCTGGCACTACCATGTAGCCAACAACAATTGGCAGCAGCGAGTCCATTTTTAAGGTGAGTTCTTGTAAACTTGCCATATTTTCTGTTAATATACTCACCACACATCAATTATTTTTAAAATAAATATTTCCAAGCCTACCAAGGGAACGGCCAAAACTCAGCACACAGACTGACTTTGGCATCCTGCCTGGCATCGCCATGTAGCCAACAATAATTGGCAGCAGCGAGTCAATTTTTAAGGTGAGTTCTTGTGAACTTGCCCTGTTTTCTATTAATATACTCACCACACATCAATTATTTTTCAATCAAATATTTTCAGACCTACCACTGGAGCGCCAAAACTCAGCCCACAGACTGATTTTGGTATCCTGCCTTGCACCGCTGTGTAGCCAACAAAAATTGGCAGCAGTGGGTATATTTTCATGGTGAGTCATTATGAACTTGCCCTGTTTTCTGTAAATATATTCACTACACAACATTTTTTTTGAAATGACATATTTTCAGGCCTACCACAGGAACGACCCTCAGCCCACAGAATCAGTTTGCTGGCACCACTGTGTAGCCAACAACAATTGGCAGGAGTGGGTATATTTTCACTGTGAGTCATTATGAACTTGCCCTGTTTTCTGTAAATATATTCACCACACATTATTCTTTTCAAATGACATATTTACAGGCCTACCACAGGAATGGCCAAAGCTCAGCCCACAGACTGAGTTTGGCATCCTGCCTTGCACCACCATGTAGCCAACAACAATTGACAGTGGCTGGTATATTTTGAAGGAGAGTTATTATGAACTCAAACTTTTTTACAATTGTTTTGCATACAGATAATTTTCAATTAAATATTTAATTTTGTTCTACCTTGGTGTGGATGGTCCGCATTAGTGTTTTTTAGCTTGGGGCTGAAATTGAAATTTGGCACTATGTGGCATTAAGGCTTGTTCTTTGGGAGGATGAAGGGGCAGGCCCATAAGAAATTAGGATGTAGTATGTTCAATTATTCTAGTCGAGATAAATTTCACAGCGGAGTACTTTTACACTATACACTGTAGTCTAACAGTACCTACCAGACCCAGTAACCCTTTCGTACACTCCAGTAACCCTCCAGTACACCTCCGGTAACCTTCCCGTACACTCTGGTAACCCTCCAGTACAATGCCATTTCCCCCGTACACTTCCGGTAACTCAACATTAGACTTCCAGTATGCCACTGGTTATCAATTTTTTACTCCTAAGTAGTGCAGTTATAGCCACTCGATTTTAATACTAATACTAATTCCCATTGTAAGTAGAAATAAATCCAAAGACTGGTTTAGATCTGGAATTCCTGGTAACCCACCAGTACACTGTACACTAGTGTATCGAGTGTTGCAGAAGTGTACATGGTGGTTACTAGAATACACCATTCTAGGTAACCCTCATGTACACTCGAGTGTACAGGGAGGTTACCAGTGTCTTTTATTTGCAGTGGAATGGTCAATCTCCAAGTTGTTTGTGCCCAATCACTTTCTCTGTCAAGAAAAATAAGGCAATGCTAATTGACAAGTTTTGGCAAGAGCATAAGGACTTCCTGACTAAGCAGCGGTGCTTCAAGTCAAGGCACGCATGGATCACAGCTGAGGATCCAGATTGCATTGTTCATGAGTGGCACAATGACTTCTTGAGCTCATTCACTAAGGCACTTGACAAGCTTGGAGACACCTGTCAACGGATATGGGTATAAGTATTCAATTTTTTCCGTGTTTTCCAGGATTTGATATCAATGAAACCATACCACAGGCAGCATCAAAAATGCTGGAGTCTAGAAGAATTGTACAAGGGTTGTGATATTCACAGCATGGTGGGTTAGGGTTAGTGCTTGTGTCAATATCAAATTTTATGTTTGCCCAGTATACAGTGATGAGGTTTGTGGTCTTTGCCATCATCATTTCCTTCTCATCTTCATCAGAGTCACAAAAATCCGTGTTACCTTCACCACTGTGTGGCCAGTTGGAAATCATTCAATTGAACTGTACAGTCATCAATTCCCAATGTTCCTCAACATTATCTACAGGGGCTGGCGGCATGTGACTCACAGATTCATACGACAATGGAAGTCGTCTAGAAAGAGAAGAAGGCATATAGGTAATTGAGGCCGCAACAGGAAAGAAGATGGGAGCATTCCATTTGTTAGTAATCATATGCCATACCGATTCGACCCTTGCTTCTGATGTGTTATCATTTTCTTAAGCCATGCATCCCCTATTGGAATATTCTTCCAATTGAGTAAGGCTAGTTTTATGCCATTATGATCAATGAGAGCATGGATCAAATGCAGCATGGGGTATTTCCTAGTCCAGTTTGCTCCCTTCCCCACCATATCACTTCATTGTTTAGACTTGTCCTCTCTTGCCTCTTCTGCAATCTGTGCACCCACATTAATTGTAGTTTTGATGAAGTTCAAATCATTTTCACCAGACAGAGGATGATTTTTCAACCATTAAATGTCTATAATATAGTCCGAGTCCAAGCTTTTGGACATTTGGCAACTTTGATGTCATCAAAGATATTTGATCTCCAAGAAACCACATCCCTTAAATCAATGATAGTTAGCTTAATATGTCTTTGGGGGTACCAAACTCCACAACTATACATAGGTGTCAACAACAGGATTACCTTTGTCTTCAGTCACACCTGACGTAAATAAGGAGGGCCTTTAAAGATTGTCCATTCTCAATGTAATATATCTTGGATGCAGAAAAAGATGACGACATTGACAAAGAAATGCAGTCAACAAATCTGTAGCTATATTTTCTGCCTCAGTATTGTTGGTAGGACAATCAGAAGCGTGTTTCCAATATTGGATAGTACTGGCTGGTTGCACATTCTGGTATAGCACAGAATTGTGGATATCATGTTCAGAAGCACTGAACACTGGCCAAAGTGGAGAGGTTATGTACCTAAGCCTAATGCAAAGGATATGCACAAAAAAGGGGTAGGCAACTGGGGAGAATGCAATAATACTCTCTTGTCTTTAGCCAAGTTGGAGGTCGCAATTTTTTGCATACAGACCCCCTGATATAGATGTTTATAACATATTTAACAGATTGTAGTATGTGTATGGTTGGGGTGGTTATTCACAAAAGATTGCCTATAGAGGTGACCTGAACAAGTTAATCTCACCATGACAGAAATTTTCCAGGACTATAATCATTACATAAATGTGTTATCTAACTATTTTGAAGATTTAGTGGCCCAGCAACACAGGCAACTTTTGAAAAATTGACCAAAAACTTGTCGTGAGATGGTCCTTTGGGCTGTCGTGAGATGGTCGTGAGCTCTTCTCACCATATTCCCACGACCATGTCACAACAATCTCATGACAAATCTCATGACATGGGTCACGACAAGTCATGCATATCTCACGACGTGTCACGACCAACTCACGACATATCTCACGACACTGTCGTGGTACTCACGACATATCTCAAGACATACTCATGACAGGTTTTGAATATGTCACAACACCATCTCACATTCTCACGACAGCTCATGACATTCTCACGACAACACAGAAAATCTCCTCACCCTCATGAACAACTCGCGAGGCTATAATATCAGCATTGAATAATCTTGGGATTGTCCACAAACGTTGGGGGGAAATTAGGAAAGGCTCTTTCGTGTTATGATCGAGTACTGCCATCTCATGTCTTTTGGTCGTCATCGGGGGGAGAAACTTCCATCAAAGTGGCAGATTCTTGGATCAACATGGGAAACTGTCCACAGAGAAAATTGGATTGGGAGGGGTCCGAGGAGCGTATGCCCAAGCTGTACAGATATATCGTAGATAGATTCAGGAGAATGACCACAATTCCATATCCATCGTCCTACGAGTGCATCGCGCTTTGTTGGGGGCATTGTGCAATCATGGAACTTGTTGTTGGAAACAAAGAAGGATTCGGATGCCATTGACTATTTTTGGGAGGCGACGTTGGTCAACGAGACTATCGTGAGACGTTGGTCCACGGGTGTTACCGACCTCGCTGCAGTGGCGGCCGCCGTGGGAAGTCGGGATGGGATTCATCAAGCAAAATTGTCCATGGCACAACTGTTGTGTTACATAGGCTGTCTGTATCGTTTCAAAAATCCAAGGCTTCATTTCAACGACCGATACAACTTCATTTTGAAATGGGATTTATGGCGTCGCACCCCTCCATTGTTTGGGCAGGAAATAATCTATAGTCGGTGGGGGTTGTGGAGGAAAAGGCAAAGCATTTGCCACCGCCTCCTCCTCCACCACCGGCTCCTCCAAAGAAATGGGAGAATGGTCCGTTTAGTGTGCAGACTCTTGTGTCGAAGCCGGAGTCTTTGATGTAGGCTATGGATTATCATCAAAGAGCACTGCTTCTTCAACAGTCAACTAGCAACTCTGCTAAGGCCATGACTGCTGAAACGTTTGCGCTCATGGCCATGACCAAGGCAAAGATGGGCGAGTATCAATAAGCTCTGGACCTATATGAAGATTCATTGCTCGTGCTCAAAGCCACACTTGGCGACCAACATCTTAGTGTCGCTCACACCATGGTCCAGATTGGTGCCGTTCACCTTAAATTGTCAAATTACAACACGGCCATGACCATTTTATCTAAAGCAGAGGAATACCTGCTAGTCACAGTTGGTGAACATCATAGGGACACCTTGAAACTCAAGCATTACTGGGTTGTTTGCTTTTGGCGACCGGAAAGTACGATTTGGCACTTGTGAAATTGACCAGTGTTGCAGAAAATCAAGCTCAAATGTCTGGCGAAAATCATCCATCGGTGAGCAACAATATGATACCGTGTTAAATCATCATGTATTCTATGCTTAATATTATCTCAATGCCCCCACAGATTTCGGATACCAATCAATACATTGGTGAATGCTTCCTCAATCAAGGCATGGCTGCAGAAGCACGTGCCATGTTCCTTGGTAAGTTAAAACTTTGATCACCTTCATCCTTTTTCTTCCCCTTTGTTCAACCCCAATTTGTTCATTCCGGCATTTTTTGTTAGATTGCTACAATATGAGAAAACGATTTTTCTCAATGGACCACTATTGCAGAGTCAATGGTTGACATTATAAGATCAAGGAGTGGTCACCCCGAGAGGTCATTGGCTATTTATGGAAATGCAATGGAAGTGTATAAGGAATATCTATTGGACAATCATGATCAAATCGGCAACTTTCTTGTGTATGAGGGCAATGCTCGTGCCAAGCTGCTTGACTTTCGACATGTGGATCGGTATCACAAGGCCAGTGTTATATTTTGCAAAGTGTTTGGCAAAGGCCATATTGTACAAGCAGACATATTAGGTGAGCACGTCCTGTTTTTCCGTCATTCAGTGTACAATTTTACTTGTCTAACTATTTTGCTCTGCATAATATTTGAACAGTCAACGACGGGAAAGTTCTTTCACAAAAATGTGATTACAATGGAGCAAAAGCACAATTTTTTACAGCATTGGATATTTACCACTCAAAGTTACTGGAAGGTCACTCCAAAATTGTCGCAGCTTCTCAGCATTTGGATCGAGTAGAGCAGGAAGAGGCACTCTGTGTATAGATTTAGCAATGATGTGATAATTTGATTCACAAAAATCATCTCCTCTTCCTAAAAGTTTGAGAATCCCGGTACTTAAGGCTTATGTTGTTAAACAGACTTCTTTATTGTTTAATTATGTTCCAACAATGCACCTTTTCACCTCAATGTGTATCCTGCTTAAACTTGAGCGATTTTAAGGTCTTTCTACATAATTGTGATTGTAACCCTGGAATACATTACAATCTACTATCGTTCATGCCCTTGATGAAGTAATGAAAGGAAACAATTTTGTTTCAAGCCAGAGATATAGTTTCTTGAGAGTGTTGCAGAGAGAGGGTTCATTTTGAGTTTGGTTTTGAGTTTGGGAGTCGCCTTTAGGTAGATAACCTAAAATCATATTTAAGTACTTCACTTATACGTACCTAGAGAGATGTGAGTTTGCTTTTGAGTTTCTTGTTCCCTGTATGGTACTATACCCAGAGAGAGGGGTTGTTTTGGGTTTAGTTTTGAGTTTGGGAGTAGCGTCTAGGTAGATAACGAAAGAACCTAAAATCATATTTACGTACTTCACTTATACGTACCTAGAGAGATGTGAGTTTGCTTTCTTGAGTTTCTTGTTCCCTGTATGGTACCAAGAGAGAGGGTTTGTTTTGGGTTTGGTTTTGAGTTTGTGAGTCGCGTCTAGGTAGATAACAAAAGTACCTAAAATCATATTTAAGTACTTCACCTATACCTACCAAGAGAGATTTGAGTTTGCTTTTGAGTTTCTTGCTCCCTCTCCCCATAATATGTGGGGACTCATAAACCATGATATACGGTAGAGCTACCGCTCAAATATTGTGAAACACAAATATTGCGACAAAATAATACTGGCGCAACATGGATGATCTCAGCAGTACAATACTATAATTTCACTCATTCTCCCG
This sequence comes from Cyclotella cryptica, assembly GCA_013187285.1. Classification (NCBI taxonomy): domain Eukaryota; phylum Bacillariophyta; class Thalassiosirophyceae; order Thalassiosirales; family Thalassiosiraceae; genus Cyclotella; species Cyclotella cryptica. The sequence continues at coordinate 391,570 of JABMIG010000131.1, read as the reverse complement.
ATTCAGCAATTTTATCTACCTATAATATATTATTATAGTGCATAATTTTACGAGGCATATTATGTGATCATATATGCAGTCTAAAGGTAAGTACTTAAGGGAAATTGCATGAAAGTCAAGAACAATCTAATTCTAGTATGATGTTTTATAATAAAGAGTTTTAGAGGTACATTGGCAACCCTGCTATATGTGCATCGTGTGTGTTGGCTTTTTGAAGCACACATAGCTGTAGTGCACATTTAGCCATTTTTGCATGCTTTGCATCTAGTGACCTGGTGGTCCAATTGCAAAATACCAGTACAAGCAGTGACACAAGCAAAGCAATAGGGCAGTAATAACATAAATTGTGTGTGAAATTTCCATTAAATGCATACACTAAGTTATTTATTGATAAATGCTTGTGATTAATGTTTGATGTGCAGCCTTCAGTTTCCTTGATGATTCTCTGTTTTCATTCTTGCAATTGATGGACAAGAGGTTATCATAATCAGTACCAAGGCCAAGAGCAACTGCATGGTATTGTCCTCCAAGTTGACTGATTTGGACCCAAAGAGATTTCAATTAGACTGCCAATGCTTTTACCTCATCAAAAGTTACTTGTTTCCTAGTTTTGTCGTCCTCTAAAAATCCTCATCCTTGGAATCCTCATCATTGCCTTCAATTGACATTTATTTCAACTGACAAAGTACTTCTAAATCCATCAACTGAACAATTTCATCTGTCAATAAGCTGTTTCATTGTTGATTGTCTTTCATTGAAACCCACCCCTCAATCAAATCATTCTTGGCTCGAGCACTTGTTTTGCATGCCCGAACTGCCAGTACCAGTTCCCATATTATTTCATCAAGTTCATTGTCACGTATTGGTATGCAATCATGACTCTTAACAAATACAATAACCTCAGCCAATACATCTTCCACATTGATGTCTTTTCATGATGAACCGCAAGAACTACTTTCATCAAATATCAACATGGGGGAATTGGTTTTAGCCAAAATGAATGATGATGATATTGTCAATGAGAATGATGACAATTGTGATAAAAAGAAAATGCACCAGACCAATCGGATGAACTCTCCTACTAAATTCAACCTATTGCAGAAAGCAGTTAATGCAGTCCAGGATGGAGGAGATATATCGGAAATATAAAAAAAGATGAAAATCCCATACCACACTTTATGGGGACACAAGGACACCAAGAAGTTGGTCCACAAGAAGAGGGGAGGGTCAAGGAAAAATCGCATTTTGATAAACTATAAATCTCTACACAGTTCCATGGTAGAACACATTGCCGAGATGTCTGTAGGTGGTTGGAATAACAACAATGATCTAATTAAACATGCATTGAAGTGTCATCACATGCATAACAGTAACAAGCTCGTGGTTGATTTAACTAACGGAGAGGGACAATTTACCCCTGCAGGCTATTGTTACCCAAGTAAAGGTCCTCATATCAAGAGATTTGACAAATACAAAAACAAATTTGTGGATGAAGTTCTATACGTTGATGTTATGCCATATGATGACGACATTAGGCCATTAACCATCGAGCGTGCTAAACGCTGGGCTAACACCTTTTTTGAGCTCTTTACCTATTTTTAAGCCCTCGCTGGTCGTGTCCACGTCCGTGCTCGCCCAGTTTTTTTCGATTTTTTTTTCGCCCGGAGCGCTAAATCCGATTTCCATGCGCAAAAAGAGGCTTCTTTCGCCCGGAGCGCTAAAGCCGTCGCCCACTCATTTTTGATCTGCATCACTGCCTATCACTACGTATCACACTGTGTCAATCCACATTCCTCTCCTTTCTCGTCGACGGCCCCAGTTTCCCCGCTGACATTTCTGCCGTCGATGCTGTTGTTCCCTGCCAATTCCACTCAGTCATCGTCGAATAACTCTGCGCTGACGGCAACAACTTCTGCGCTGCCCTTGCCGCTGCAAATTCCACCTAGTCATCGGGTCGAATAACTCTGCGCTGACGGCGACGACTTCTGCGCTGCCCTTGCCACCGCCGGGCAATCCCCAACGACGCCCCAACGACGCCACCGCGTTTCCATACAATGATGCCCCTGTCGACGCATTACTTGGCCAGACACTACGACTCATAGAGTACGCTCCTTGCAGGCCTGACAAACGGCTGGGAAGGCAGATGGCATCGAACAATTGAGGTTGTCGGTTGACAACCATGCTATCCGGGCCGTCAATGACCCGGTTGCTGGGTTTAATCTGTCGTTTCATTGATGCTAAGCAGGGGATTTGAAAGAGCACTGCAAACGATTCGACAATCAACCAATTAAACTCCAAACTCAACAATTCACCGAGTGTTTTGTTGATTGGTTGAACTCAACAATAAACCAGAGTATTATGGAGGAGTTGTGGGGTGCAAAGCTGGATATTGAGTGTGCGATTTGTTCCTGCACTTGTTTTTGCTCTACGGGTTCAATAGAGAATGAATTAAGAACAATTCAGAACTGGAAATGAGAAGAAGTATTTGTTAAACAGCTACGTCTCATTAACTACTAACTAACTTCATCTGCAACTAACTAACTTACAAACTAATGAGTGAAGAAGGAAAGAACCAACAATATAATTGGTGCGCTTACAATAAAATCCACACTTTATTTATGACTATAAATAAAATGATGATGAAACTATCATACGGTGCAACTTGGTCTGAGAACACATTTCATACGTTGCTGTCAAAACCATCTTCCACCATACATCATACGATGATACTATCAGCCCGTTTACTGATGTTATGTTGTTCTCACGAATGAAATCATCAACCATATCCCAGGCAACATCACGTGGGACTTCGAAGTCTTCGGGGAGAGTGGCAGCAGCAATCGCGACAGCAGCTGCTGCCGCGACATGTGGAAAGGTAGAAAACACAACCCAAAGATAGGAATCTACGTTTGTGTTGGACATTCTGGATGGTTGTTTTGACGACGATGAGAGATTTGCGAAAGAATTGAAATGGAATTGTCAGATGTGTGGTGAACACAAAAGGGCTATGTGACTTAAGAACTAACGCAGACAGAAATTGAGGCGGGCTATCAAAGCGGATAGCACACTGGAAATAGCATGGTCGAAGACAAAACATGCAGCGGGCTAAAGAAAATCAATTTTTTAATTAAAATTTGGGCTAACGAAAAATTAGCCCATGGACAGTTAGCACACTCGATGGTGAATGGCCTTATGAAGACATTTTATATCCAGGTTGATGTCGCAATGTATGATCCACCTTATGCTTCTATCCACAGGAAGCACAACGCTCAAAATTTTGTATTCAAGAAATCTCAAGGTCAATTAAAGTTCAATGATGCATACGGAGTCAATTTCTGCTATACAGACACCCAGATTCATAATTTCTCAACTGCTCTGAACAACTATCATGAATATGTGAAAAAGTGTGTTGTGGATATCAAGTTTGGACCGTTAATGGAGCGAAATTAATTCATGGGTTGGGTGATTCTAGAGAAATGGATGTGAGTATACCCAAAAGATTCAGTGACGCTATCGAGAAGTGCACAAATGAACATGGTAAGTGGTACAAAGTATTTGAAGACAATATGTTGAAGAATATACTCAAGGCATCCTTGGATACTTTGCAGGATAGAGCACTGCTTATCCATCGTATCGAATTGGATCTGAGGAATTATGTGTCTTTGTATGGGAAGGAGTTCTTAAGAAGAGTAAAATTAAGATTGAGATGAAGGAAAGCCGTGATGAAAAGAAAGCTCTCACGAATCAAATCACAGGTAATAAGAAGTTTGCAAACGCACTGAACAATCCAAAAAGTCAATCTCCGTTTATTGAGAATTTAAATCAATTGAGAGAGTCTATAAAAATGCGAGGAGACAATTGAGCAGATATATGTTGGGGTTTATGTGTTAATATAGTATCATGTTTGGTAAACTTTATATCTGTTTTTTGCGCTTCCACCGCTTTCCAAACAATTTGTTTCTGCTAGGGTGACAGAGATCCTGGAGAGCATGAACCCTAACTATAGATGACTCTAGCCCAGGGCTATGTTCAGCTAATGAAGCAAAAGTCTGGTCATTGAGTGTGGCATCCAACTCATCCCGTCGTAGATGGGATGGAAGCTAGATCGTATTCCGTTTTGGAGAAGGTGTTTTTTTGTCTTCGGTCTTTGTTGTTGCAATTCGAATTGTATTCATTTTCTTCTTTGTTGTCTTCTTCTTCTTTGGTGGCGGCACGGAGTATATCCCATACCTCATGATACAAAACTATGGTCGAACGATCGTCGCCCGTTCGTGCTTGAAGTGAGGCCAATGCATTGAGACTTGCCTATATGGCTCGTACACGTGAGTTTTCTGTGGGACGGAGGAAGGAGAGTTGAATCGTTTGTTGGTGGTTGCAGCTGCTGCCAGTGGTTTTGTGCCTTGCATTGTTGGTACCATGGTCAAAGAGAGAGGCATCGACATTCCCATGAATTGACAACAGTACACCCTTGTCATATAGCCTTGTCTCCTCAACATCTTCCTCGATCGAATCATCGTCCATGGTCTTTGCATGGTCCTCCTTGTCTTCCTTGTCATTGTCGTTGACCTTTTCATCTCCGTCATCAAAAACACCCACCAACAATGAAACGGCATCATCATGATATCAAATCGCCAATTGGACATCCTTGCTCCTTTCACCGCCGTCATCTCCCCCCTTGCAAGAAGTAGTAGACATGCAAACGCACGCCATGAGACAAAGACACGCTGCCATTTGTAATTTCAAATTCACCTCACTGGAAATTTATGACGGTACGCCACCGCCGCATCGTTGTGATTGACAACTTTCAATACCAAACAACGACACGAGCGATAAATTGCATGAGCATGAATGACATCCTGGAGTATACTGACACGAGATGTTTCCTTTGTGCTGTCATGATGGGAGGACGTGGTTGTTGTAGTTGCTGTTGTGTGCAGGGTGTGGAATTGAGATTGAGCACGATGCAAGAGGGTGGAAGCTTGGCAGATTTGATTCCAGAGTGTGACATCACTGTCATTGTCGTTGTCGTTGTGTGGGGACAAGTGATTCATGGTGGGCTTTTTGTTTGGAATTGTGCATGAGAATTATTCTTCAATATAAAATATTATTTGATATGTGTGTTTGCTGCTCTAGGCAATTTAACTAGGACCTCACCCCCTTTTTCCCTCACGACGGTGGTGTTCAAGTTAGTGGTGTTCTCAGCAGATATTCTTCAACTCACAACATTCTCACGACATCTCACGACAGGACGTCGCAATCTCAAGACACATGTTAGGATACTCACTACATCTCAAGACATTTCTCACGACATTAACAACACTTCTCATGACCGAGTCACGACAACTCACGACATTTCTCATGAAGCGGTTACGACAACCCATGAATTTCTCACGATATTCTCACGACATTCTCATGACATTCTCACGACACTGCTCACGACTCTTCACAACAACTCACGACATGCCTACAGTCAAAATTCAAAAAAATGCCTGTGTTGCAGTACTACTTAACATACATTATTGTCGATTTCCTGTCTAATTTGGCAATCACACGCATACTGGGGGTGGTTCCATTATGGATGCATTACCTTTTCAATCAATTTTTTTATGAGCCTTCACATCACAGCCCAGGATCGTGTCATGTTGCTCTGCACTTCTGACTGCAAGTGGATGGTGAATAGGTGGTAGTGTTTGGGGGATGAGTTGGCAAGACAGCTATGTAGATTCCATTCCTAGGTTCAAATTACTTTTTTGTTACTGTCACTAAAACCCCCAAAACATTACTGTCACACTAAGTATGGTAATTCCCCAAGAATTACTGCATATTCCTCAGTAATTTGGCAGGAGAAGTCTCATTGACTTCCGAACCCCAACCCAAAATTGATTTTAGTTAGACATTAATTTCACTATGACAAGAACCGCCTTCCCTCCAAAAAAGGCAATTTTACCCAGTAATCATAAATTAATGGGGACTTACTGGGTAATTTGATACTGACTTGTCCAGATTCAGTGTTATAAACATAGTCATGCATGGAGAAGAGACAGATAAGAAGCTGCAATGATGGGTGCTAAAATGTGTGATCAAAATGGTTCCTGGCAAGTTGTTTTGCTTGTGTGGATTTTAGGGGTCATCTAGATGGGAGATGACACAGCACATTTTGAGACATGAGAAAGTTAAGGCAATGATCATGAACATTAACTTATTTGGTCATGGTCATGATTGCGAACATTAAGAAAAAATGATGTAACAAAATTGGAGTAGATCAAAAACACAAATTGCAAATTGCAAATCGCATTTCACATATTTTTGTGTTTTGGTGGGAAAAAATGTGCTCCCCCGTCTTCTATCTTCACACGTAGTGAACACTGCTGCACTCCCATATCTCCCCCTCTTTTTATTTTTCACCATGTCTCAAGGCTGTGGATTCTCTGCCGCCAAAATTGATCGTCTCCTAGAGATAATTGAAGAGATTCTCCCTATTGGTCCCAACAATTTGGAAAGGGTGACTGAACACCACTGTCCATATTACCCGGGCTTCGGAAGGACGCGAGAGAGTCTTTGTCGCAACTTTGCTTCCTTGTACAACCATAAGAAGCATACTGACGACCCCAATTGCCCGGTTTATGTGTGCAATGCCAAGCAAATCTGGGAGTGCATTAAAGAGGAGATGGATGTGTCTGATGGCAAAAATGGAGGAGGGGATGTAGAGGGCGGCAAGGGTGGTGGGGATGACGATGAGTTGGCCGTTGCTGCTCTTCTACCCATGGATGGTGCAGAATCCGGGAAAGATGGCTAGAATGGTAAAAAAGCAGCCAGTATAGGTGGAGATACAAGTGCAGGAGGCAGTGTTGCTGTTGAGACCACACTTTCAGGCAGGCCCATAAATGTGCCCACCAGCCCACGTGTGGACTCTCTGTCACCGTGAGCTTGTGACGATGTCATGTGTTCACAATCATGTGCACGCAGATTGTGGAACTCTGGGCACGCACCACGAGAACTTGCCGCCGTCCATATCATCACGTGTGAACGACAGTCGGTCACGCGCAAAACACATTTTGTGCTTCCATCTCTTTTCACCCATCGGCAGCACCAATTGAGCAACATCGATCGGCATAAATTTACGATGTAATTATTACCAACCGTGTTGCTCTTTTACATACATTGTTAATCATCAACTAGAATTAATTTTAGCTGCTTTTTCTATCTTCCCTTGCAGCGCCCTCTGCTCACCGCCATGACAACTCCCGAGGATGCCAAGTCGCTCGTTGCCAACGCAACCGCCAATTTCCCCGCCATCGCCGGCGTCCCAATGGACGAAGACGTCAAACGCATCCGTGAGCTCCTCACAATCTCCTCCAGTTGATCGACATCGCTGGAGGCAACAACAGCCTCTCCGGCCTCATCGACGAACCCACAACCTACCACCGTGAATTCGGCCACGACTTCGACCATCTCAAAACCGCCCTTGTTGCCTACGACCCCCACATTGCAACAGATGCCACCAATGCCGTCCGCATCAGGGCGGAACAAGCATGGACTGCCAAGCTCAAACGCCAATGCTTCATTCAGACGGTCATGCGGCAACTCCGCATCTTCTTCGCCACGGTCATTGAAGACATGTGGCTCCTACCCCTCAAGGACCCTGCTACCTATAACAAGGTACCAATCCGCACCGACCTTGACCATCTCGCCTCCAGCAGCGGCGGACTCAAAGCCACCGATATCGTCAACCTTAATGCCCCCATGCTTGGTTGGTGGAGCGAGGATCCTTGTGTCCCCGAGTACATCAACCGGCTTGAAGACACGCGAAAAAGGCGGCCCGAGCCAACCTCCCCATCTCCAATGACTGGCTAGCCGCCGTAGCCACCATGTCGCTACTTGCCACAGGTCGCTTTCCCAAACTCCGCCTGGACTGGGATGGCCTCACTCATGAGACAAAACATGGCCAGCGTGGAAGTCTTGGGCCCTCAATGCCCAAAAAACATTGGAACATAAACAACGAGCCTCCGGCAACCGCAGCGACGTCTTTGGCAGCGCCTCTTCTGCCATCGCCGCCTACGGCACCCTCACCGCCGCCTTCCACCCCTCCAACTTGACCCCATCCAACAATCAACTTCCCACCCTCTCCGAACTAGAAAGCCATCTCGACAACATGGCCATGGCCGTCACCAACAAAAAAGCCGTACTTGAGTCTCTCGTCGCATCCAATGCCATTCTCACCAAAGTCACCTCTGACAAACTCTCCAAGCTCGAAAAGCTTGTCCTCAACCTCAAGCCCAGTGTGCATTGACCAGCACAGAGCATCCAACCTCCACCCTCCTCTGCCGACTCCCGCAGCTTATTCCAACTCCGTGCTGCCATCAAGCACAAGTGGGTACCAGGAGGCTTCTGCTCCACCCATCGTTGGGGCTTCAGCGCTGGCCACTCAAGTGCCAACTAAGGCAAACAACCCGGCCATGTTGACTCCGCCATCCGCACAAATCCTAAGGGGCCAGGTGCCTCCAAGAACAAAGGATGGGACGACTTCCTTACCATCTGACAACATGGGACAACAGCCAATAAAAATAATACCCTTCTTATTATAACGCCATGCCGCAGTCCCCTTCTTCCTCTTCTTCCTTCCACAGCGACCCCTCATTGCCTGAACACTCAACCACCAGACTGTGCACCACCTTGGTCCACTGTTCCCCGCTCCTGCATGGCCCGCCAGCCACCCACCTCCTCTCTCTCTCTCTCTCTCTCTCTCTCTCTCTCTCTCTCTCTCTCTCTCTCTCTCTCTCTCTCTCTCTCTCTCTCTCTCTCTCTCTCTCTCTCTCTCTCTCTCTCTCTCTCTCTCTCTCTCTCTCTCTCTCTCTTGACCTCTCTCTCTCTCTTGACCTCTCTCTCTCTCTCTCTCTCCTTGCTCTCTTGCCTCCCTTTCCCTCTCCCCCCAATCTTCAATAGGTGCCTTTGCACTACCTACATGCAGCGGCTGGATTCCCTGTCAAGTCCACCTGGCTTGCCGCCATCAAAGCCGGCAACTACACCAGTTGGCCAGGCCTCACCTATGCCAACGCCGTCTGTCATTGCCCAGACAGCACCGAAACCATCAAAGGCCATCTCACTCACGCGTAAAGGCATCCGCTCCACCAAATCAACATCAACGCATCCTTTGCCAACACCTCATCCAACCCCTTCACACGAACTGCATGTAGTGAATGAACCTGTAAGCAAGCTCTACACGGACGATATGGGCCGTTTCCCTACTCGCTCTTGCAGCGGCAACCAATACAACATGTTAGCCTACCACTGCGACAGCAACGCAATCCTGGTTGAGCCATTCCAGTCCTGCCATGACCGCAACCGCATTGCCGCACACGGACGCATCATGACTCATCTCCGCAACCAGGGCCACCTTGTTGAACACCAAATCCTTGACAACGAGGCCAGCAAGGACTACCGCCATGCCATCACACAGGAATGGAAGGCCACCTACCAACTAGTCCCCCCTAATGCCCACCGCGCCAACGCCACAGAACGAGCCATCCGCACCTTCAAAGCCCACTTCCTCAGCATCCTCGCCGGCATCAACCCCACCTTCCCAAACTACCTTCGGGACAAACTACTGCCACAAACTGAACTCACACTCAACCTCCTATGCCAATCCACCCTCGCCCCTGCCATCTCAGCCTGGGAAACCTTCAATGGCCCACTCAATGCGCAACCCCCCTTGGTCCCATCGGTTGCCCTGTCATCATCCACAATAAAGCCTCCACCCGGCTTCAGCATAGGACCGGCCCTACACCACCACTGCTGTTTCCAAGTTGTGGACTCTGCCACCAACTGTGTTGTCATCTCAGACACAGTCGAAATCTGCCACAGCTATCTCAAACAACCTGCCATCACCTATGATGACCGCCTCCTCCATGCAATCAACTACCTCTCCTCTGCCATTGCAGACGCTCCCGCCTCTTCCCTTGACTCACAACTCCAAGCCATCACTGCCCTTTGTAATCTCTTTGCCAAATGGGCCACCACACCAACAGCCAACCCGCCTATGCCACCACCGCTCCAGTGACCAGCACCGCCCGCCCAAGCGCCTGCCGAGCCCCAATCTCCAAGGGTGGTACCCACCCCTGAACCCACTCAACCTCATCCTCCATGCCAAACACGGCCATCACCCCAACCCGCCTCCATTCCAGCGCTTCCGCCTCCCGTTACCACACCGCCACCAAACCCCATGCCAATTGCCCAACGCACCCGCTCGCAACGCCGCCTCATGTCGCCTCATGCAACCAGCGCGGTCGAACACCGCACACGCTCCAAACTAGCAGTGCTCCTTGCCAAACCTAGCTGTCAGCAGCCAACGCGTCTCAGCCTTCAATCCAACCAATCTTGCCGCGTCTGTCCTTGACCTTGACACCGGCTTGCCTCTGGACTACAAGCAACCCTGCACTCACCCAAAACTTGGCCCCAAATGGAGCAAATCCTATGCCAACGAACTCGGACGACTCTGTCAAGGCGTTGGCACCGACGACTCTGGCACCGACGACTCTGGCACCAACCAACGCGTCCAAGGTACCGAAACCTTCTACGTCATCGACTACGACGACATCTCCTTCGACAGATGCTCAGAGATCACCTAGTCTAAAGTCGTCTGCAAAGTCCGCCCAGAAAAATCAGACCCAGACCGCACCCGCATCACCATTGGCGGAAACCGCATATGCTACCCGGGGGATGTAGGCACCAAAACGGCCCCCCTCGAGCTCGTGAAACTCATGATAAACAGTGTCCTGTCCCGACGCAATGCCAAATTCTGCACATTAGACATCAGCAACTTCTACCTCGGCACCCCTCTTGACCGCCCGCAGAATACGTCAGAATCTGCATCAATGATATCCCTCAGGAGTTCATTGACGAATACGACCTCACCCACCACGTACGGGATGGCTGGGTTTACTTCCAAATTGTAAAAGGAGTCTACGGCCTCCCCCAATCAGGCCTCCTAGCCAACAAACTCCTTGAAACTCGGCTCAACACCGTGGGGTACTACCAGCTGGATGCCACACCTGGCCTCTCGTGCCACAAATGGCGACCCGTCATGTTCACTCTCATCGTCGACGACTTCTGAATTGAATACGTTGGCTTATCACATGCCCATCACCTGCATGACATCCTCCTGACACACTATGAGAAATCACCCAAAATTGAAGGGCGATCTCTACAACGGCATCAACCTCACCTGGAACTACTCCTCGCGTTCCTGCCGACTCACCATGAAAGAGTACATCACGACCCTCCTCTTCAAATATAACCATCCCCTTCCCAAAAAACGCCAACTCTCTCCCTTCAAAGCCACCCCCATTGTCTACGGCGCCAAGACCCAGTTCAGCCCCGACCCCGACAACAGCCCCGACCCCGACAACAGCCCTCTGCTATCGGCAGAGGGCGTCAAACGCGTCCAAGGCATTGTCGGCGCCCTCCTCTACTATGCCCGCGCTGTCGAACTTCTCCATGCGCACAGTGACATCGGCACCGAACAAGCGTCTGCCACCTGCCGCACCAACAACAAAATCAACCATCTCCTGGACTACTGCGCCACATACCCCAATGATGGCATCACATACAGATCCAGCAACATGATCCTCACTGCCCACTCCGATGCCGCCTACCTCAATGCCGGCAAATCTCGCAGTCACACGGGCGCCCAGATCATGTGCTCCAAAAATGACCCTGTCCCGACCCCTCCTCACCATCGCACAAATCATCAAATTTGTTACCTCATCCGCTGCTGAGTCTGAACTTGCCGCTCTCTTCGTTTGTGCCAAAGAAATGGTTCCTCTCTGTCAGTCCCTCCTCGAAATGGGATGGCCTCAACCCCAATCTCCAATACAAACAGACAACACCACTGCCCTGGGTGTTGCCAACAAAACCATCATTGCCAAAAAAATGAAGTCCATGGACATGTGCCTCTGATGGCTCCGCTGCCAGGAATCCCCAGGAAATTTCGATACTACTGGGGGCCCGGTCCCTCCAACCTTGCCGACTACTCCACCAAAGCCCACCCGGACATCTACCACGAATCCCAACGCCCGACACACGCCTGTTAACCTCGCCCCTATGCTCACTGCAAGGTGTGTTGAGACCACACTTTCAGGCAGGCCCATAAATGTGCCCACCAGCCCACGTGTGGACTCTCTGTCACAGTAAGCTCGTGACGATGTCACGTGTGCACAATCACGTGCACGCAGATCGTGGAACTCTGCGCACCATGAGAACTTGCCACCGTCCATATGTTCACGTGTGAATGACAGTCGGTCATGTGCAAAACACATTTTGTGCTTCCATCTCTTTTCACCCATTGGCAGAACCGATCGAGCAACATTGATTGGCATAAATTAAAGATGTAATTATTAGCGACCGCGTGTTGCTCTTTTACAGTTGCAGGCACAGCAATGACTGTTAATGCAGTTGTGGGTGTCCGAGGCAATCAAGGGCCCAAGGTTCTTCCCAGTCCTTTAATGCATTTTATGCTAGTGCGGGCTGAGATGGAGTGCGCAGTAGAACAGTGGCGCCGTCAGGAATGGGAGGAAGCCGAGGATTGTCGTCGACATGAATGAGAGTAGGCAGAAGATCAATACAGGTGTGAACATGAGGAGGACGAGGAGACACTGCAAATGAAAAACACCGGTAACCTCCCTGTACACTCAAGTGTACAGGGAGGTTACGGAAGCCACCCTGAGTGTACAGGGAGGTTACCGGAGCCACCCTGAATGGTATATAGATACACTGAGTCTACCGGTGGGTTAACAGACCTAAACCAGTTTTCGGAATTATTTCTAATTACAATAGGAATTGGTATTTTTACAGGAAAACAGACTTCTGAGTAAGTCTTAGAATCGATATCAATCTAAGTAGAAGCTATAACTGCATTACTTAGTAGCTAAAAAGTGTTTACCGGTGGCATACCGGAAGTAACGGGTGAGTTACCGGAAGTGTACGGGAGGGTTACAGGAGTGTACGGGAGGGCTACCGGGTCTGGTATATACTGTTAGACTACAGTATAGTGCAAGATTGAGTGGAGTATGTGCAATTACTCCCTACTAGTAAAATTAAACATACTACATCGTAATAAATTCTGGGCCTGCCCCTTCATCCTCCCAAAGAACAAGCCTTAATGCCATATAGGCCAAAATTTCAGCCCCAAGCTAAAAAACGATACTCTGGACCATCCACATCAAGGTAGAACGAAATTAAATATTTAATTGAAAATTAGATGAAGACAACACAATTGTAAAATAGGTTGATTTCATAATAACTCACCTTAAAACTTGACATGCCGCTGCAAGTTGTTGTTGGCTACATGGCAGTGCGAGGAAGGAGGCCAAACTCAGTCTGTGGGCTGAGTTTTGGTCATTCCTGTGGTTGGCCAGAATGTAATTTAATTTAAAATTTGATGTAGTCAAAACAAGTGTAAAAATGATCAAATTCGCAATGACTTACCTTCAAAGTATACCCACCGTTGCCAATTGTTGTTAGCTACACAGCGGTGCCAGGCGGGACACCAAACTCAGTCTGTGGGCTGAGTTTCGCCGCTCCTCGTGGGGGCCTGTAAATATTTAATTGAAAAAATTGATGTGTGCTGAGTTGAATAATTGAAAACAGGATGAGTTTAGAAGAAGCTACCTTCATATTGCAACCACTGCTGCCAACTGTTGTTGGCTACACAGCAGTTCCAGGCAGGATGCCAAACTCAGTCTGTGGGCTGTGCTTGGGCCGTTCCTGTTATGGGATGGCGGGGTATCTATGTAATAAAAAAAGTGGGCATGAAGAGATAGAAGTGAAAGAGAAGCAAGAGGGCGCCCTCCCTACAGTTGTTGATGGTTCAAGCACCGGTGTTGTAGGAAGGGTACGGTATTGTATCATATGCTATACTGTGGTACCGGTCAATATTGTGAAGACCTCTGAGAGGTAGAGTGAGGTACGGTGATACAAAGGAATAAGTATCAATTATGTAGCCACAAGGTACCAAATTTCAGCCCTGATGTGTTATTCTTCTATTCACATGTTTTGGCGCAGTAACTTCTGATAGTACTTATACTTCCTAGGCCAGGACAGTGAAGGCATACATCTGGTACGGGAATTCTCTAAATTTGTACTTAATTCCCATTTGGACACCTAGCCAGTGAATGACATACTTGTGGGACAGGAATTCTCACCATTCATATTTAATTCCTATATGGAGGGTGTTGAAAAAGTGGCAGAACAGATAATAAAAACCAACCGATTTGAAAATATAAATAGGACCAATAAGCCATCACCAAAACAATTCAAAGACCAAGCCTAGAATTGTCACCAAAATTAGACCCAACAGGTGATCTTCCTGTTTGTAACTCGTGATTCACAAAATGTCAGTCATGAACCACACGAACACTAGGAAGATTTCTTTTTGCTTCAAAGCTTAGCGTGATAAATGTAACTATGGCTTATACAATGTATAAAAACCGGGTAACTCACCTGTACACTCTTGAAATTTCCGGTAACCTCCCTGTACACTCTGACATTTTGAGAGTGTACCGGAAGGTTACAAGTGTTTTTTGCTTGCAGTGGAGGCGTGAGCATTGGATTGAATGCCAACTACAAAACCAGTCTGACATGATGCAGATGTTCATGATGGGTATGATGCAGGGTCGTTTGAAGAGAAACAGGGGGATGATGAAGATAAAGATGATCAGGAATGAGGATACAACAATATGAAATATGATCATCTATGTGGATAACTGTTTTGCATGTTTGTTAACTGCTGTTTGGTCGTTCCATTAATTTAAGGAATATATAGTTGATTGACATCTTCCGACAACGACGGCATGTAAACATGCAGAACTTGGTTGATTCCAACCCTCCTTATGCGTAGAGTGTACAGTAGAATAATAAACTTCATCATAAGGTTGCACTGACCTCTAAACTCAAGAGGAATGCGATCCTTAATTCTAGAAAATGATGCTTGGAATGCTCTCATTCCCCATTCTGACAATTGTCTCATAGATGTTGCATCCCTCACGATTTGTATCTCATCAATTGTCATGTCCATTGAAGGTTTGCACCACTTTATGAGAAAAAGATACTCTCTTCACACAAAGGCGAAATCAATGGTGCATCGTGCACCAGTTGCTTTACATACCATCTTTAGCTTACCTTATACTTTGTCAATTGATGCAAAGAAGACTGTCATGAGCAGTACCAGACGCATTGTAACAACACATTGGGATTGTACCATCTGGACAAAACACAAGAACTGCTCCAATATAGTGGTCACAGGTCCAGCCATTATAGAACCTGTCCGGCTTGTTGTCGTCGCCAGAATATTCTACCATCAACTTGACTCCCTCCATGGCGCAGCAAACATCACCTAAAAATGAATGATGATTGTACACTGCTTACTGATATTCCACGATCTTTTCAGGAGTTGGATGGCTTATTTTTGCATCAGCCCATCCCTGCAACACATGAAGAAGAAGTAGTCAGAAATACTTGACTGGGTTATGCCAAATATCAATTGGAAAACCATGGTCGGGTCCTCATCCACGTCAAAACAAGACCCAGGCCATCAGCAGCTGACATCAATTGTGGCCGACCTTTAGGAGCAGTTTTGCCACCAAGCAACCAGAAGATTAATCCATCCTTCGAAAAAGGTGAGAACTTGTTTTAGTAAAACTTGAATTCTTGCAGAATATCTCTAAAGGTTTCGCAGTCTAACCCAGTCATGGTGATCAATGCCTGGTCATTGCTTGATTCACACACTTGTCTCTGTGGACTCTCCTTGGGAGATAAGAGCACACATCTTGGAATATGGTGGTACCAACGAATACACTCTAATTGGGACAACTTCTTGTAGAAGCGCTTTTGATAACGAGAATGAATGAATAACTTCTTGTCCTTGACTTCATCAAGGTGAAGGGCAATAGCCCACAGCACTGTCTCCCATGTGAAGCGCATGTTGAAGGGTAAGTGGGGGTGGTGCGAGGTATCATATGGTACATATAGATACCTCCAGGATGATCGGGTTCTTTTCTTTCTTTCTTTCTTTCTTTCCGTCTGTCCTGCATATTTTGTTCTGAATCTTCGGTCTGTCCATCCAAGCCTTCTTCAGAGCCATACATTCTAAGAATTCTGACACCAGAATTCTTCTACTCGGATTGCTGGCGCGCTACTCATGGACAAGAATCTCTGATGAGCTATATATACACATACATGTGATGTCTAGCTGATTGTTATGTAGTCTTTTGCGTAGCAATTAAATTCATAATTTCACTTTACGAATTATCGAATTACAACTCTACGCAACTTCCTTTGCCTTCCAATTACAAGTCCAAGTCCAAGGTACGTGGACTTATCGATCTCTTCGGCGGATTGTTACCGTGAGGTTATGACGCCCCTTCACGCTTAGCGTGAGTTTGCGCCTTCGCGCGGTTCTGTTCCTCTGTCTCCTTTTGATCGGGACCTTGCCACCATCTCGCTGTGCGAGCTTCTCCTATCTTCGCTCTGTGAGCGCATTCGTTTCCGCCATCATGGTTTTCTCTATCCTTGCGCTGTGCGCCACCGTCTCCTTCTTCGCGCTGTG
This sequence comes from Cyclotella cryptica, assembly GCA_013187285.1. Taxonomy (NCBI): domain Eukaryota; phylum Bacillariophyta; class Thalassiosirophyceae; order Thalassiosirales; family Thalassiosiraceae; genus Cyclotella; species Cyclotella cryptica. Next base: position 374,970 of record JABMIG010000131.1, on the reverse strand, counting down.
CGCCATCACTCTTCTTCGAGCTATGCTCGCTCTTCTTCGGGCCACGCCCGCTCTCCGAGTTCTCGCACCTCTTCGAGCTGAGCTCTCCGACTATCATCAAACCATCATCAGTCCTTTTCGCGATTGCATTACCTCGTCTCCCACACCATATAAGCCACCTCCTTGCGTCTATTTTGGTTTATTGTCGTGTTCTTCTTCTGGACCGACAAAACGATCGTTGGCATCACGTGGTACGGTCTCTTCCTCCTTGGTGATTCCGGACTTCGCGCCCTTTCCAACACGTTGGCAGCGTCCCTGTCCACCCAGTTCTATCGGACCTCTTCGATCCTCCTTTGCACGCTCCTCTACCACCTGCCTTCGCGCCAGCTTCATGATCCTCGCTCGTGGTTGATTGTCGCATTGCTTCTGCCTCTGCCACTGTTGCCCGTCGGCGCCACTCACCTTCATCTTACTCGCATCCCAGCCATGGCGAAATCCACCTCGCCTTCTCAAGAGACCAAGCCGTCCCTCCCAAGCAGCTCGGCTCCTCGCGGTGCCTTTGATCTTCCTGATGCGCCGCGTCCCTCAAGTCCCTCCGCTGGCGACCGTCTTGCGACGTCGATTGCGCTGGCCCTCAAGAGCCTCTTGACTCCGCCTCGTCGGTCGAGTCGGTGTCCTCTCCTTCCGAGAAACCCTCAGTTTCTCTTCGTTCCGGCCTTGCTCTTCGCGCCGGTCCTCGCTCCGAAGCTGAAGTGGCAGCCGGCCGCGTTCTGGTCTCTCGTTTGATCGTGGTGCCTCTCCAGATGCTCGCACGAAGCTTCGGCGACCGAGTCTGCGTCAAGCTAACTCACACCCTCGCCGCCCCCGGACTATGCGGCCCTTCTCGCACCTGATTCGACGACGGACCTTGGCTCTTCCGCCATTGATACGCAAACCGCGATCAACGGTGTGGTCGACTGGGCGATTATGCATGACATTTTTATGTATGCAATATCCCGTTGGAGTGGATCTCACAGATCTTCGCGCGGTCACCCACGCAGAGGACTTTGTGAACCTGCTTACGTGCTACAAGGGGGTCACTTTTGAGCAAGTGGCCCGTTACCAAGCCCTAGTGAATACTCATGGGGTTGAAGTTGGCGTTGAGAGTAGCACCTGGCTTCTCTCCGTCCTCATCAAATCCACTGAAGCAGCCCTCCTAGTTCAAGTCAAGCAGACCTATGATACCCTTCAAGACTCCGAAAAGGGTGGCCTCACATTATTCAAGTTGCTGGTGGACCGTATTGACCACCGCTCCTTCGAGTCGACTCAAGCCCTCATCAACTTCATCACGGTTCCAGCTCAACAACCCGATGGCGAGCATGTACCCACTGCTATCGCTCGATTCAAGGCAGTGGTTCGCCTTCTACCCACGGCATCCATCCCTCCTAACATCATTGAGTACTTCCTGAATGGGATGTCAGTGTGCTCCTCCGAGGATTTCAAGGAAGTCTGTCGTTCCCAGATGGGGTTCCTCTCTAACCCTATCTACTCTGACTGGGCTTTGGGACGAGACCTCCTCAGCCAATTGGATCGTTTTGCCTCCACCCTGGAAGGCAAATACTCGGCTCTGTCTACTCTCAAGAAGTGGGATGGATCCTCTCACAAAGCCAGTGTCTTCAAGGCTTCCACCCGTGGTTCGCCACAGTCCTCTCCTCGCCAGCACCAATATCCCTCCTACCGTGAGTGGTTCATCAACCAGACCTGTGCTACCTGTGGCAAACGTCACCCTACCTGGGCCCATGGTAAACCTGATGCCCTAGAGAAGCGTGAACGCCGTCTGCAGCAGAAGAGCGGGTCTTCTCCTGATGGTCGACGTCCTTCCCATCTCCGTTTCAAGTCCCCATCCGCCAAGACAAAGTTCAATGCTACAGTCCACCAAGCTATGTTGGACTGTTTCGATGGTGACCTTGATGACGATGAGCTCTATGCACATCTGGGTCAGTCAGACACAGCTGCAGACTTCAGTGACGACCCATCCCAAGACATGGAATCTTCGGCGATGTTCCTCCAGACTCCGAAGATAACTTAGGTGTTTCGGCACTTGTTGCTGAGAGTCTTGGCAACCTTCTGTTAAACTAACAGGCGGCGGGTCTTGGTTTGGTCCCCGTGAGCGCCCTTGGTTTCAAATGTCCCAAATCACCTGGTTACCGTGGTTCTTCGTGCCTGTTTTCTTGGTGTGGAGTGGCTTCTTCTTTTCCCTCCTGCTTCTTACCTTCACGCCGTTACTCCCCACAAGGGTTCTACAACTGCCTCGGCAGGCCCTTGAGTTTCGTCGTCCTCCACCGGTCGCCCCCACCGCTCCCAGACCCTTTGCGTTGCTCTTGGCTCCTTCGGGTCAGTTATGGCGTCCTGGCCTGGTTCTCACTCTTCCCTCCTCCAGCTCTTTTGCCTCCTTGCCTTTTATGGTATGGGCTCCTAGGTCTTCACCTTTGGATCATCTGTTGGCGGACTCTCTTTCCTTTCCCACCTCCAGTGACAACTATGTCAGACCCTCGCCTCCTTCGCAAGAGGAATGGTCGTCTATGGCAGGATTTTACGTGGCGTGTGTGCAGCTTCCTTCTCCCGTTTGTATGGTCGATCAGTGCTGCCACTCTTCCATTCTCCACTTTTGGGGTGACCAGCCAGCTTTTCTTTCTCCTGCTGAGCGGTGATACTTCTACGTTCCTTCAGTGCCATCATGTGCTCCTTTGGTCGGTACATGGATTTTATTAGCAGCTCCTCCCCTCGTCGGGAGCTCATTCTAGCCCTTGATCCTTTGGGTCGGCCTTCGCTGCACCTACAGTATCCTGTGGCTTCCCAAGACCTTTGCTCGACGATTGTCCATCCTATGCTCCTTTGGCTGACAGATCATTTGGGTTACGCCCTTCGCCAGTTGGTTGGGTACTGTCTCTATCTGGTGTGTCTCTCTTGGTCTTTCGCTGAGCGGTTTCTGCTCCAGCACACCTCTCCTCCTACGCTGTTGGTTCTTCCTTCTTTGTTGGGGTGTCCTTTCTGGTCGTTGGTGGTGGATAGTGGCGTACTTTCTTTCTCTGCCACATCGGTTGGTTCTCTTTGCCAAGGACCTCTTTCAAGAGGATACCACTGGCTTTCTTCAGGACATCCTTCCTGACCAGTCCGCCACAACATCATCTTTTACCCTACCGGACGACGGACGCCTCCACTCTTGGCTTCAATCTTTTGGTTCAGCTTGGTCACACCCGGTGGAATGCTTAGGCCCATCTTCCTGGGGCGACCTCTGCCAGGATGTGCCCTTTCTTCCTATCTCCCAGTCTGTCCTTGGCCGACATTCATGGCGGCTCCGTCGGCACTTTCGTCATGTTGCTAAGGCGGTAAACCTTCGCCTAGGCGCTGGCATCTAGCGCCACCCACACCCTCCTCTGAGGCGTCATCTACCCCAACCCCGCCAGTGCCACTCTCAGCCCTTGATCATTTCGTGAACAAGTTCCATCCGGCTTTAGCCGGACTTCAGATGCTGACAATGGAAAGGATTGACAGACTTCGCTTTCGTGCCATTTCCCGTCCACGATCGGTTGCTGTCGATTTAGCATCCTGCCGAGCAAATTTGCTTGCCCCATCTGTCGACTACTTCATGTTTCCTGCAATGATGGAAACAGTGTTAAGCGCGGTTGGTGGAGCCTCCGCCATACCTCTGATTGTGGATTCCGGTGCATCCTGTTGCATCAGTCCCTGCCGTGCCGACTTTGGCCCGGACTACTCCACCAGTGACGTGAAAATCACCGATCTCTCGTCAACTAACACAGTTAAAGGACAAGGGCTCCTCACCTGGCGCGTTCTTGATATCCACGGGAAAGAAGTTGAGATACAGCTTCCTGGTTACCATGTTCCATCCGCGTCCGTTCGCCTCCTCAGTCCGCAGTGCCTTCTCTCTGTAGATTCCATCGGCGGCGGACATGCCACCCAAGATGCGTCCCGGTATCGTTTTCATCTCAACAATGGGATTATCCTCGAGGCTCCGTATGGGCGCCAATCTGCCTATCCTTCCGCTCAGCCAAGGTGCCGACAGAGAGATTGGTTTCTGGGCGCGATGCTTTGCCTTTTCAACTACCGAGAACAACACTTGGGCCCGGAGCATCCTCGATGCCGCTAACACCAACCTTTCTCCGGCACAGAAGGAGCTCCTTCTATGGCATCATCGGCTATCCCACGCTGGGATATCTACCATCCACAATCTTATGCGGGTGCGCCGCACACCGCCTGTCCGTTCCTCAGCAGACCTGGTTCCCCTATGCCGCGGAAACCTCCTCCCTTGCAAGTTCAAGCCACCTAGCTCAGCCAGTGAAAATCTCCTTTGTGCTGCTTGTGAAATTGCCAAGGCCAAACGACGACGTCCTTTCGTTCGCTCTGTTGGTGGACAACCAGTGGAACATCTTTCCTCCCTGAAGGCAGGTCACACCAACCCAGGGGATTGCTTCAGTTGCGACCACTACATCTCCCCACTCCCGGGCGTGTTGTCTCACACTCAGGGCACAGTTCCACGCGCCATGGATTCGTGGGGGGCACCATTTGGGTCGACCACGCTAGCCAATGGATCTTTCACTCGCCTCAGCATTCCCTCAATGCCGCCGACACCATTCGTGGCAAACTCCTGTTAGAACGCGAGGCTGCTGACGTTGGAGCTACCATCAAGGCTATCCACACCGACAATGGAGTGTTTAATTCTGCTCTCTTTCGCAGTCACTGCAAAGACCGCAACCAGGGATTGCGTTTCAGTGGGGTCGGTGCCCACCACCAAAATGGCGTCGCTGAAAATGCCATACGCACTATCTCCAACATGGCCCGAGCCAATCTCATCCATGCTTCTATTCGCTGGCCAGAACGATCTCTCATTGATCTTTGGCCTTTTGCTATGTCCTACGCTATCTGGGTCCACAACCGTCTTCCTCCACACGGTTATGGCGGGTCTCCTTTAGAACTTTGGAGCCAGGTGAAGTCTGCTCATTCGGATATCTCCCGTGCGCATGTCTTCGGCTGTCCAGTTTATGTGCTAGATCCTACCCTCCAAGACGGTAAGAAGATCCCTAAATGGGATAGTCGCGCGCGGCAAGGCATCTTTGTTGGTTTCTCAGATGAGCACTCGTCCCTGGTCCCTCTAATCTTCAATCCTCGGACCCAGCGGGTGTCTCCGCAATATCACGTCATTTTTGACGATGCTTTTTCAACCGTACCTTCCCTCTACTCAGTTGAGGAACGCAACACCCGCTTTGAGGACATGTTCCATACCTCCAGGGAATCCTTCCTTGACCCATGTGGTGCTGACTCCGTTGCACCTCCCCTCGATGGCGACTGGCTCTCTCCCTCCGAATTGGCGCAGCGGCCTAACGCAGCCCCTCCTGCCCCTGACCTTCGTCCTTTCGACCCCATGTCGCTGGTTCCACAGCAGGCCACTCCTCCCGCTCCAGAGGGAGCGCCAGCTCACCCTATTTCACCGCCACCCATCGAACCAGAGGGAGAAAGTCTGCCTTCTCCTCCGCCAGCTTCCTTGCTCCATCCAGATGACCTCCTTCCACCCACCCATGACCACCCTGACAACAATCCGTCGTCGCCTGCATCGTGCTATCCTCGTAGGGTTCGCACCGGGACTTGGAAAGACGGACCTGCTCTCGATCGCTCCCATCCTCTCACCAAAGGTCGATGGATTACCGGGTTTCTGTCCTGCCTGCTCACCGTTCCAGAGTTCGCTTTGTCAGCTGCTTCCACTTGGAGTCAGCCTCCACCAGCTGTCGCCAATGTAGGGTCAGCAACTGGTCCTCTCTACTCCTCCATTCGGGTTCGGCGCTCCCATCTTGCCAACCTGTCGGTCCTCCAAGATGATTGGAGTGATCTGGGTGTGGAAATTTCTACTGGCATCTCTCCTGCGTTTACAGCCTACCTCCAACCAGATCTCTCTGACGACCCACTTTACAACACTGTGACTGACATGCAGCCCCATGTCCTGGCAGCCAAGGCAAGCAAGAGTGACCCAGATAACCCTTCATGGTCGAAAGCCATGAATAGCACCGGCGCAGACAAGTGGTGGGACGCTATGTCTACTGAGATGGAGACACTGGAAACTGAGTTACGAGCATGGAAACTAGTCAAACGCGAGCCGTGGATGAAAGTCCTCCCTTGTACTTGGGCTTTCCGCATCAAACGCTTCCCTGACGGGTTGGTTAAGAAATTTAAGGCCCGATTTTGTGTGCTTGGTGATATGCAAACAGAAGGGGTTGACTTCTTTGAGACTTGGTCTCCGTCGTCCAATGGAGTACAGTCCGAACCATGATGGTCCTCTCCACTAAGCTTGGCCTCCGCACCGCGCAAGCTGATGTAACTGCTGCTTTTGTCCACGCAGAGTTAGACCCTGATGAGCACATCTTTGTCCATCAACCCCCTGGTTTCCGCCGTGGAAATGACCTAGTTCTATCTCTCAATCGCTCCGTTTACGGCCTTCGCCAAGCACCGAGGTACTTCTTCCAACACCTCAAACGCCACATGGAGAAGCATGAACTCCAGCAATCCAACCTCGATCCCTGTCTCTTTGTCGGGAAGTCAGTCATCGCCCTTTGTTACGTCGGCGACATCCTTTTCTACGCTCGCACGGACGATGCGATTGATTCTTTAATCTCCAAGTTGAAGCGAGATGGCCTTATGATAAGGAAAGAAGGTTCGGCGGAAGGTTTTCTAGGCGTCGATGTCAAATCCCTTGGTTCCGCCTCAGCTCCTCGCCTCCACCTTACTCAAGCTGGCCTCGCCAAACGCATCGTGGATGCTCTTGGGCTCTGCTCGTCCTTTTCCACTGCTATCAGCACACCCGCAGAGATATCACCCCTTCCCAAAGATCTGTCCGGTGTCCCCGCCAGTGGGACATTCAACTATGCAGCTGTTGTGGGTATGCTGCTTTATCTTTGTGGTCATACACGTCCAGACATCGCCTTTGCAGTTCATCAATGCGCTCGGTACACCTTTTGCCCAACTTCGCCGTCACGAGTTAGCCCTCATTCGCATTGGTCGATACCTCAAGGGTACCATGGACAAAGGCATTATCATGTCACCCAGTGATACTCCCTGTGTAGACTGCTACCCGGACGCTGATTTTGCTGGGCTCTACGGTCATGAAGATTCCCAAGACCCTCACTGCGCTCGTAGCCGCACTGGGTACCTCATAACGGTATTCAACTGTCCGGTCCTTTGGAAGTCCAAGCTCCAAACAGAGATTGCCCTGTCGACCATGGAGGCTGAATATGTAGCTCTCAGCACATCCTGTAAAGACCTGTTTCCTATCGTCGATTTGATCCGTGAACTTGGAGCTGCAGTCGGGTTGGATATCTCTGCCGTCGCTAACATGCACATCAAAATCCATGAGGACAATGTTGGCGCCCTCACTCTTGCCAGCCTAGAACCTCAGCGTATGACCCCTCGCTCGAAACACTACGCCATCAAGTATCACTGGTTTCGAGGCATGTCCATTCGCGTCGAGTTCGCCTCCTCAAAATTGAGTCTCGCAACCAGCTCAGCGACCTTTTCACAAAAGGGCTTCCAGCACCAGCATTTTCTCATTTGCGATCCCTGCTGATGGGCTGGTAACATCCCCTCCCAAGGCTCGAGAGGGAGTGCGAGGTATCATATGGTACATATAGATACCTCCAGGATGATCGGGTTCTTTTCTTTCTTTCTTTCTTTCTTTCCGTCTGTCCTGCATATTTTGTTCTGAATCTTCGGTCTGTCCATCCAAGCCTTCTTCGCGAGCCATACATTCTAAGAATTCTGACACCAGAATTCTTCTACTCGGATTGCTGGCGCTACTCATGGACAAGAATCTCTGATGAGCTATATATACACATACATGTGATGTCTAGCTGATTGTTATGTAGTCTTTTGCGTAGCAATTAAATTCATAATTTCACTTTACGAATTATCGAATTACAACTCTACGCAACTTCCTTTGCCTTCCAATTACAAGTCCAAGTCCAAGGTACGTGGACTTATCGATCTCTTCGGCGGATTGTTACTTCGTAGGTGGCAACAAGATGTGATTGGGATGAAATGATGGGGACAAAATGATGGGGACACAATCTAGAGAAAAAGTGTCAGAGCTATTCACACGCCAAAAAATGGTGCATCTTAAAGGAAAGGCAACTTACGATTTGTGTTTTAGATTAGAATGACAGTCGATTCACACAAATATACGCAAATGCGAAATGTGCAAATGCGATTTGCGATTTGTGTTTTCATTCTGCTCCGTTATTATTATGTCAACTTATTGATTTAAAAGGACTCGTCTCCCCAACAGAAAAGTAAAAAGGTGTGAGAATATGACAAAATAAAATAAGAACAACATAAGCTTCACATACCAGAGCAGTATGCCATGTCACGAAAATAGAGGCAGTCAACCATTTTTGTCATTCTCATTATCATGGACAATTGTTTGACAACCAATATTACTTTACAACATTTCTATGACATCAACCCTTGTCTCCCTTTTGGGATGTCACATTAAGTTGGATGTTGTTGCTTTGCCTTTTAACCGAAGACTTTTCCTTCCAAACCGAAGTTGCTTGCGCAATGACCCTTTCTTTCTCTTCTCTTCAATCAGTTTCTGATCCTTCTCCTTTTGGCTTTTAACTGATGCAACAGACGAAGCCATTCCAATTCTGCTGTTGGCTTTGTCTTTGGATGCAGTTTTAATACAAGCATGTTCTTCCCACATTTCCAATGCCTTTGCATGAGCACCCCAATTGTAATACAACCAATATGCAGACACAAGATAGTCCTGACCTATAGATATCGAGTTGTCTTGGCGGCATAGATATAAACCATAGCGCTCTTTTGCCATTGCTTCCAAGTGGGGAAGTGAAGCTTCGGCACACGAATCTATGGCCAGCTCAAAAGATTTTATTCCTGGTTGTTTCATGGCCAAAAGAAAGTGGTACACAGGTGTTGCATTTACAGAGCCAAGCCTGGATAGAGAGGAGAAGTGAGCCAAGCACGATTTAGCTACATCCTCGATAGTCTTGTCCCTACTTGTCTGCAGTAGTCCAAATGCAGATAGTCCCATGAAAGTTAGTCTCAGATGAAATCTTGGCACGGAAATATCTGTCATGGGGTAGTTGCGGAGTATATCTAACATCTTCCTCATGATGATTTGGTCATTAAAAAGAAAGGCCAGCTGCAACCGATATGTGCTTGTGTCACGAAGAGTCATAGAGTAAACCTTGCTAGTCGGGTTGAGAGCTGCAAGAATCTCCTCCTCGTCAAACGCATCACCCTTCAATTCTGTTGGGTTGTCTGAGGGCTTCCACAGGTTCAAAACGAACTGTCTTTGCATCTGGAAAATAGTGGCAAAAGAATTATTCTCGGTCTTTCTTGCGAATTCTTCAATAAGGAGGAGCTTCGACTCAACGAGGGGACCGAGTGGAATGCCAGCAGCGAATATTGTCAAAAAATGAGCCATGGCACTTCCCAGAGCTGGATCAAGTTCACCCGCAAGTTTAAGATCCTTGTAGCATTGGAGCATGACATCCATCCCACTACGAAATGACTGCAGTTGCAAAAGTACACCTTGATAGGCAACGAGTTGAGTGTAAGCATAATTCCCTCTGTCTTCACGATGCTTCTCTGACAAGTGAACGGCAACAGTGGCAATTTCGAATGCGACTTTAATTTCACTTTTTTCTTTGGCCATGGAACTCCCGAGCGTGACTAAAATTGTATGAAAGTGATGATCTATGCCCTTTGTCAGGGCTAAGCGTATAGCTCTCCAGCACAGGATTCTCAATAATCTATCATTTCCTGAAAGCAGGGCAAATCGTGTCAAATTTTTGAACAATTCCATAATGGGATTTTTAGCAGTTGGCCGATCCAAAAGGCATGAATAAGGGCGATTAAGCAGTGCAAGCTTCACTTTCATCTCTTCTTTTACAACATCCTTTACCGTTGGCGACGAGGGGAAGTCGAACCCATAAATATTCAACACACGGATACCCTCTTCGAGACTTTTGGCATAATCGCGTGTTTCTGAGCTTATGCATAGAATTCGATATCGATATGCAGTCAACTTGTCATCGAGAGACATTGCACAGTCGAGGACTTCGTCTACATTTAACTTAGCCTTGTCGTACAATCCTGATAAGGTGAGGGGTTAAAATTCATTAGATAATTCCAATGGAAAGACAACGAACATTCCAGTAAGAGGGGCAATCAGCATTATGAAAACAGAAAAAGAGACAAACAAAGCAGAGGGACAGCCAATGAAATGCCAATGAGGACACACAGAACCTCATTCCATGACAAACAACAGTTTTAGTATCATGACGTCCAAAAGCTCCAACCGCAGATCATCGAGATCTAGAGGAGAACAAACAACGAAATAATAACAAATAATTGTTTACAAGCCAACAACACGCACAACCTCAAACAACAACATTCACTCACCAAGAAAGCATTCCGATTCAATCAAACAATTGTACATCTCTAACGTAAGCTCATATTCATCCCATAATTTATTTGCCAAAGTCAAACACTTGATTCCATTCCCAAGCAACTCGTACGCTTTCTCTATCGCACCCTTCTCATGTGCACTCTTGGCAACCTTCAAATTCAACTTGGCCAATTCTAAAGCATCCGCTTGCGATTTCGGGTCGACGGAATTGAGGTAATCCACGGCCACGAAGACACACCATTCAGTGTCGCGTTGTGAACCTTCTTCCGTATCATGATAGAGCTTGAGTAAACTATTCGCCAATTGAGAAAGCAGCTCGTCACGAGCCTCTCCCTCGATGCATTCCTTGGAGGCCTGCCGTATCCGATCGTGGGCAAAGATATGTGTCCCACTTTCCGACGAAAGAAGCATCATCCCTTCCTGTACACCCACATTCAATACCTTGACAAGTTCGTCTGTGGTCATTTCCATCCCTGTCTGTTGTAGCAGTAGACGCAACGTGGATACATCCAAGGCATTATGGGGTATATACGCCATAACGATGAGAACTCGCCGCAACTCGGCGGACAATTGATCAATCTTGCCCTTGACGCTCTGCACGACATCCTCGGAAATGTAATTGGCGAGCAATTCCTTCCTTCGGGAGTCTCCTCCTACTCCGCTTCTACCACCTCGAGTAGGATCGGCAAAGGTCCAGGAAAAACACATGACATCGTAATACAATGCATTCTTTCGGACCAATTCCTCCATGGCTTGCATGACAAAGAATATGTTGCCCATTGTCTTTTGATAAATGACGTGAGTCAGGTCTTGAATGTCTTCGAGGTCATCTTCGCGTAGGAGTGTGTCGGCGATGAATTGTTGGATGGCAGAGGGGGAGAGGGGGTAGAGTTCTAGATGATGCATGGAGTTGTTGTTCGTGTACTTTATGTCTGTGTTATTGGTGTGATTCTTGCACATTTTGTCGTCACTGCACTTTTTGTTGTCGTTTTCGCTGTACTTGGCATTGGTTACATTGGTAACATCCTGTATCACACGTCGCAGGGGATGAGTTGCATGAACTTCATTCGATCGATAGGCACAAATAAACATCATGTTGCCAAGGGTAGTTGTTTCCGACAATAAGTGGGATAACATGTCGAGTGAGGGTGGGTCGGCCCATTGCATATCGTCAAGAAATAAAATAAAATTTGGTTTGTTGATCGTTTGATGGTCCCTGGAATAAAAATGTTTGTCTTGGCTGTTGCCGTCGTCGTGGTGGTCGTCGTCCATATTGCTACACAGCAACGAAAGCAGCGCTAGCGTGTACTCCTTGACAGAATTCATGGTAACGGTAGAATTCGCCACGGATTGCGATCGCTCCCTCCGCATAACAATGGGGTCCGCACACCCCTCCTCCTCTTCCTCCTTTTTCCATGTCCCATCCAACAAGGGACGCAACATGGGCCAAGTATCACGCAATACCCGTCCCCCCTCAGTATTGGGACCAATATTTCCCGAATTCGCCACGGCCATTTGAAACCTCCGTCTCCACTCCTCCAATTCCGACGTGTGCCTAATTTCACAAACCAATTGTTCCAAGAGTTCCATAAAGGCCGAAAAGGGAACACATTTCGAATTCTCATTGAATTTTCCACAGGCATACAGCAACAAAACACGCCCTCGTCTCTCCTCCTTCGTTCGACGAACGAAATATCGCACCAACGCCGACTTGCCCACCCCACTGTATCCCGATACAAACATCACTCGAGGACACGAAGCCACACGATTTCCTCCCCCCCGCCCGCCGCTGACACCGTCCTTCGTTCCAACACAGCAAAATCCCTCCCACACGGCCGCAAGACGGCGCACCTCCTCCTCCCTCCCGTACATACGACGGGGGAAATCGATTCGACCCTTCGTGGCATCGTCGTGACAATTGGGTCGTGAATCGTAGTGTTCTTGATTCGTGATTGCGGCGCAGGTGCCGTGGGCGCCCGTGATGGAGTAGTCGGATTCGGAGCCGGTGGAGCCGCTGGATCGGCCCGTCATTTTTGTGTGGGTTTGGTGAACTATTGTTTTAGTTTTGAAAATATATTTGGGTTTTGGGTGATTGTGTATTTCTGTGTGGAGGAGAAGGCTCAAGGTTGAATCGTAATTACGTTATAATAATGTAGTAAATGAGGAAGATGGAGGAGTGCTTTGTGTAATTATTCGTCTGTGGAATGCTGACGGGTGCGGGGATCGATCGAGGTCCAAAGAAAGTATTTTACCTTGTCGATGATGGTGCACAGCCATCAAAGACGGTCTTGCGGCATGGTGTCAATGATTGCATACACAGACGGGAATGAAGCAAGAAGTGTGCAGGAAGTATCGTATCGGGTTGTTGGAGGGGAGGGTTCTGGAAGGCATCCACGGCTTGAATCACCGCGGGGACAAAGAGTGCACAAGAGTTGAGCTGGATTTTTTTAGAGTACGTCCAGTCCGCCGCCAAACAAGAAACAAATGGAAAATTTTATGTCGAGAAAAAAAAAAACTCGTGAGTTAACCAAGACACTATGGCGTCGACCCTCCGTCGACGGGGTCTCAGTGCAATTGTGACGCCTTCATGCAGTCTTTGACGGAGACGATGACTGCGCGTTGTTCCCTCCGGGGTTACCGTAGCGAGGTATTGTACTGAGTGAATGATCTTGCTCTTGACAGCAGAAAACGATACGGCGATGTATACTTTTATGGCTACTGTCGTATCGTGTTCCTCTGACGTGGTACAAGGAACTATTATTAACGGATTCACAAGAACGTCGGACGGAGGAGTGGTGACACATCAATCACGTTCACGAGGTATCCTAAAAGATACGGCGCATCAGCGTTCGGGTTGGGAGAAGCCGAACACTGATGTCAAGATTATCTGACAGTGTAAGCAGTTGTTGAAGCACTGTTTGCATGGTCTTGAGCGCTTCACACATTATTGATTTGTGCTACCAGCGGACCACTATTGATGAAGCTCTACCTTCAATGGCAGAGCCAGTTAATAAGTAATTTTTTTTTACAGCGTGTTGGCGGGTCTCTTGTGCTATTCTCGACGGCGCGATTGGCTGTTTTTCATTGATAGTCTGCGAGCAATACGGGTGGGGTTTGTTCTACCATTCGGCACGAATCAAGATTCGTAGGAACCGGTTGAGGCGACTGCGGATCACCCATTCGATTCTTCTACGACAGGATGAGTCACCCTCCGGCTACAGCAGGTATGGAGGGAGAGATGGACCCGGTGGAGCGGGTTGGTTTGCGACTGTGGAGGATGTTGGGGATTGGATCGGAGGAGGAAGTGATGGAGTGTGTTCGGGAGTTTCAGGCCATCAGGTTGGGGCGTGGAGACCGGACTCCTTCGACGGGTGCGACAGGAGGGGCTTTCTCCTTTGAGGAGGTGACTCCACCTGCGGCGGCTGGCGGAGAGTCGAGCGGTTTGAGGGACATGGGAGGTGAGTATGCTGTGGGTGGCGATGCATATGTGGTGCCTCCGGACACTCCGTCTTCGGTTCGTGGATACTGGGATTCGCCAAGAGTTACACGGGCGATTGTGGTCGATAACGAGTACTGCAGGGCCAAGGCGTCGGAGATGGGGAGTCAGGACTGGATCATCTGCTTGATACGTCCGTGCGATCTGCAATCCCACAACGACCAGAGGGCTAAGAAGACGGAGTTCAAGGGACCCACCCTTGTCATCGAAGTGCCAGCTGCATCGGCTGCAACGAAGCGCAGGGGATTCAACAGACCCTCTATTGCTTTGGAAGACTTTCCCGAGAGCTTTCGAGAAGTTGGAGGGGTCGACCATGTCCTGGATCTGCGACTCCCACCTGTGTTTCTAAGGGCTTTGTTTATGCTATACCCCGGACACAATTTGATGAGGGTACTCCTGCTGGACGGTGTGGAAGCGGTGATTTCACACAGGAGGCGAGAAGCTGAAGGTCATGTCCCGGAGCCGGTGCCATCGGCGGTACCGACACAAGGTCAAGGCCTCTCAGATGAGGACAGCTTCCTTTCCTCCTATCCTAATTGGGAAAATCTGGGTACGGATGCTTTCCATTCTCGCGAGGAAGGGCCACGGTCTGCAGCGACTTTCCCGACCTATCCGGCCCAAGCAGCCACGGCTTCCCATCGTCTAATGCGGCAACTCTCCGAGGTGCACGAGAAAGTCAACAAGCTTGAAAAGCGTTTCGACTTCAAGGATATCGCTTTGGCTGGGACGTTTCGGAAGGTTAGAGCCTATGTGGACCAGGAGATTGCAAAAGTACTAGCCGCAAGTCAAGAGTATGCAAGCAACGTTCTAGGATATGATCCAGGTGCTGCAGGCAGATTTGCAAGCAGCGCTGGCCGAGGGCGCCCCGGGGATCCAGTTACAAGTGCATCACTGGGCATGCAGTGCGGTGGAGAAGACCTAGAAACTGCTATCAGGGAACAGGTGACTGAGACTTTGAGATGTGAGTTTGAAGAGAAGCTTCGGGTCAAGCTGCAGGAGGTAGAAAACAAGTATAAGCTAGAGTTTCAAGCGATACTGTGACACGGTAGACTTAGCAACCCGACTGCAGCGAATTGAGAATGAATTCCAGGACCCAAAGGGGGCAATCAAGCTCTTGGAGAAGGCAGTGGAGGCATTGGAGGATCAGCGCTCTGAGAAAGCTGTTGTGAGGGCCAAGCAGGTGTTCAAGTCAGAGTCAGATGTAGAGGCATGGGCATCGGCGTTAGGGCACCAGAAGGACATGCACAAGTTCGTCCCAGACATGGTCACCATCATCATGTTAACTAATCAACCGTTTGCCACCTTTGAAGGAGCTATGGCAGTCTACGGTTCGACGGCCAAAGCACAATTCGCCGACCTCCTGGAAGCGCAAGTGAAAGTCTCGCATGATGTGATCTATCCTGAAAATGTGATCACTCTTAGCACGAGCAAGGAGGCGGCATCGGTTGGTGGCTTGCGGTGGGCTCCCCCGTTCATGACCCCGGGGATATTTGAAGGAGACTTGAGGAATGGGACCATTGTCCGGATGAAAGATGACATCCATAGGGTGAGGGACGGATTCAAGGCGACCTATGCGGTGATTTTTCCTCCTGACAGGTTTCCTCTAGTGCATGCTATTCTGATGGAGCAATTGACCGAGGCTACTGCACAGGCGCTTGGCTGGCTGGAGGAAATGCAACTTCCATTCTACAGAGCTCTTAGAGCTGGGGGTATGGCCGAAAAGGAGGCCTGGACTAGGGTGCTGCTGGTCAACATTGAATTCTTCAAAGACATTCGCTCTGTGAGGTCAGTAACTGTAACACCCACTGCATCCAGCATGATCTATGGCTCTTTCAGAGCCACTGACCTTATCAGTGAATATGATCGGCATCACTACATTCAGCACCCTAAGATTGCTGCTACCCTCGCTCTTAGCTCAATGGAACGTGAGGGCAAGGCCCTCTCCGCAGCTGCTGCGGAGATCAAGGTGGAAAGGGAGCGTGTGGATCGGTTGGAACATAGGGTTGAGCAAGCCGAGGGAGCAATGAGGAGTTTGAAGCAGAAGAATCCTTCCTTGCAGTGACCAGTGTGCAGGGCGGACAGGGAGATCACCGCTTTGTCCACGGCGCTGGGAGGGGATGGTTTAATCGGGGAATTACACGGGGATATGCCCATCAAGCTCAAGCCTGGGAAGGGAGAGAAAGTTATTATCCAATCGGTGAGAGCTGTTGGGCGGCGGGGGCGCAGTAGAGTTCAAGTTATAGTTGTCGGCTGGGCATCACTTGCATGGGTTGAGGCGGCGGAGCTTTGGGGGGCCTCCATCGAAGGATTCATCGTGCAAGAACGAAACAAGGATAACAGCCTAACGCATCAGTTATTTCCTACCATTCCAATTATCCTTCCAGCGCACTCCGATCCACCAGTACATAACCGAGATTGGTCAGGCGCGCTTCTGGCAACGATTACTTCGACAGGGGACAGCAAGCTTGTCGCCAAGTGTATCAAGGCATGGAATCCTACGCACGCGATCCTCACAGTGCATGGAGGCCTGTCAAGACGCGAGCTAAACAACCTATTGCCCAGCAGACCGGCGGCTTATCACGAGTACAGTCTAGTTTGCAGGCACGGCCGGTTCGGAGGGGTGACCACCTCTAACTGGCGGGTGCAACACTGGACCAGAGAGCATACTGTCAGGATTTCCTTAAACAGAATGACAATGCTGAAATTTCCAAGAGTCCTTCAGACGGCATTGGATGACACGCTGGGAGCTTACAGGTTCAAGACAGCATTTGACCAAGAATCAGGAAACACCGATGGCATACTAGGGCGAGTGACAAAGTTGAATAGACAAGGGCAGGTCCAGTTCACGGAGCCAGTTTTTACAGCGCAACAGGCGGCTCCTGATCTGACGAAGGCTCTACCACATCATTGTGGCCTGTGGGTATCGGCCGAGAGTATATACTTGAAGGATCCTGTGATCAGGCCATTGGAGACGCATGAACTGCATGCGGTATGGGACTATGCAGGCAAGTTGTGGGTGCATCTGGGCCCTGAGGGAGAGCGCCGCCTTCTGAGGGCGAGGATTCGTTCACCACCCGCAAAGATCACCCGATCTGTCCTATTTACTTTGTTCGAGCAGATGTTGGGAGGTAATGAGGCATGTCACTGTCCCACTCAAAGTCATGAGACGCGCAGAGGCAATCAAAATCGATCAGCAGACCCTACCAGTTTGGAACTTAAGGCTAAGACACGAGTTGAGGCCAAGTTGGCTGACGATGCCGAAGTTGATTTGAATCAGTGGGCGATGCCTGGTGAATCTAAAGCCGAGGCTGCCGCACGGATAGTACTGCGTTGATTTGCAATTCTATGGTGGCGCTCCAATCTGGAACGTGAAGCATGGAATTGGTGGCATGCCAATGGTGCCACTGCCAAGGACAGAGAGAACATTGAGGAGTGCTTATTTCGCACAAGAGCAGCGACGTATTGGGAATGGAATCGGGGTAGCCAGTACTTCTTCTGGCGATTTCCAGAGGAGTGGTTGGCGGACTTCAGAGATGGAGTGGAGTTCTGCCATTTGACAGATCCTCCCAAGGGACATTTCCATAATATACCATGCGAGTCCAGAGAGGCTGAGCTGCTCAACCGAAAGAAAATATTTAGGGCTATCTTCCGAGGATATATTGAGAAAGGCTTTGCCGATCTCATTACTCCAAGGTTCTCTATAACAAAGACCTTAGTACCCTACGACATCAGGACGGTTTGGGACTGCAAACGGAATGGCTTGAATGCAACGCTGTGGGCAAGGAGCTTTATGCTCCCGACCTTCGCTGACATTGAAGTGCTGGTGGTGAAGTGGCTAGTTTGCTCAGTGCTAGAATACTTGTTGGCAGGGTCACCTGCCGTGGATTACACCCAAGACGAGAGTGTATACATCAAGAGCTTTCAATTTGATATTGATGTTGCCGAACATTTTCATAACACCAAGTTACACAAGAAGGAGCGGCATTCGCAAGGAGTGGTAGTGTATCATACTGACAACCGACCCGGTGCGCAGGAGACCTTCTCTATCTACCGTTGGCGGGTCCCTCCTTTTGGTGCGACCCCTTCTCCGTATATTGCGTGCCAAGCCCAGAAACGAATCATGGAACTGTGCAAGGGAGACCCCGATGACCCAGACAACCCCTTCCAGTGGGCCATGGTGTGGGTCAACCCTCCAGCAGGTCAAGATTATGATACCTCTATGCCTCGCGTGATGTTGCTCCGGAAGGATGGAGAATTGGCGACGCAGGAGGAGGACTATGTTGATGATATTCATGGGGTTGGGCGTGGCGAAGAAAGGGCCTCATCAGGAATGAAGCGGTTGGCATCGAAAATGAACTTCTATGGCAATCAGGACTCGCCTAGAAAGCGCCGTAAGGTGACTTGCTCACCGGGCGCGTGGAATGGTGCCATCCTCTCAACTGACCGGCCTTACCCTACCAAGTCTACCACCCAAAAGAAATGGAAACGTTTTATTGATGCACTCACTTGGCTCCAAGACAATTTTGGCACGACCGATGAGATTGATACAGCCGAACTCAGACGAATAGCTGGCATCGGCGTGGACATCACGGATGTTTACCCAGAAGGCAGGCCGTATCTGAAAGGCTTTTACAACGCAATGGAGGCTTTCAGGGGTGATCGTGATGTAGATGGGTGGCGGCTGCAAGAATTAATGGACAGCTGCCAGGATCTTGAGCGGAGGGATGCCTCGCGGACGACGGCACAAGAAGGGTACCCAGCAAAGACGAAAGTCACCACTGAACTCAAGATGCATGTGCTTGCCCTGAGGAAGTTATTCTCGGGTGACACCCCGAGGGTGGTCCCGATTCGTCCGGAGCATAAGGACGATATTAGGTACTTTATCGGAGATGCGTCGGCAAAGGGCTTTGGCGCAATTACTCAGTACCCGGATTTGTCGTTGGAGGTTAGGGAAGGGCTGTGGGAGGAAGAGTTTGCAGCCGGAGGTTCCAACCTGAGAGAAATGGCAAACCAAGTCAATAATCTGAAAAGAGACATACAGGAAGGAAAGCACGATGGCTGTGAAGTCTGGATGGTGCTGGACAACTCAACCTGGTCTGCCGTTTGGACCAAGGGTATGTCAACGGCACCCCACCTCTTCTATTTGGCCTTGGAATTGAGGGTGGTTGCCTATGAGCATAGGGTCTTCATTAGAGGGCTACATGTCTCAGGAAAGCGTATGATTGCGATCGGCGGGGATGGAGTGTCGAGGGGTGACTTGGATGCCGGCGTTATGTTGGGCCACGATGCCCGGCTATTCTTGCCATTAGACGTGTCGGCTTTTGATGTTACAAATAACCACTTGGAGAAGTGGTGCAGGAGCTGGATGGGGTCGGATTATTCCCCACCTCTCAAACCTAGGGATTGGTTCTGGGGTGGACACAAGGCAGGTGTCCATGTTTGGGCCCCCCCACCCGGTGTGGCCCTAATTGTACTCAAGGAATTGGCAAAAGCCAAACACAAGCGTCCCTACGACCAAACCCACGTTGTACTGATACCCAGACTCCTTTACCAAGAGGAGTGGCGGAGGCGATTTGAGAAGGAGATGGATTTGTGGTTTGCATTGGACACTGGTGTTGTTTGGCCTCACTCTGCGTTTGAACCCTTGATTGTGGGCATTTCCTTTCCTCTGTACAGGTCCTACCCTTGGGAGGTACGCATGCAGCGGGACAAAGTGGTGGGAATTGGACGCGCCCTGTGTAAAATGTCAAAAGACTGTCACTTTCGAGTCGGGAATTACTTGCGCCAACTTTGGCGCGACCCGAGGGCGCTTCCCTATGTGTCAGAGTGCATGGTGCGCTGAATGCTTCACACCCCACCACATGGACGTATCGGAGCAGGCGGTGCCGAAGGACTTTCATGGTGTCACCCTGGACGAGCTGGGAGAGGGAGACCGCTTTATGATGGCACGACCGGGTGATCACTTATGCTGTCCTTTTCAATGCCCTGACTGCCAGTGCCAAAACATTAAGGGTAGGAGCTTGAGGAGGGAATGGATTGAGGATGCAGCCTTTGAGTGCACGGTGATTCGAGCCACGCTCGATGCATTCTGGGCAAGACAGCGAGGTACAATTAAGTCTCATGTTAGGGAGGTAAAGAACATTAAAAGGATGGCTCGGGCAATGGGATTCGATCCTTTCCCACCGCTCGGGCCATACCCTCTGGGTGAGCACTTAGGAATGATGCAAGCTACATTGATGGAGATGCGTGGTTTAGATAAGGGTCAGAAAGGCGGAACGGTTCAGTTCGGAACGGCTCGTGGGGTGCGATCTACTTGCACCGTGCTTTGGGAGTCTTCTCCGGCTGGAGGAGGCGACATGGTGCTCTCCGCCGGGAATGTTAAAGGGCGATATGTTTTGTCACGCAATCCCACCGAGTCAAGATGGTTTGAACTATTTACCAGAGGCATGTCAGTGCGCAAGGGTGACGTAGTGGAGCAAGACAGGGCCTACTCCATCGAAGTCCTCCATGAACTCATTCGGATGTATGAAGATGAATGGGAGGAGGCACAAGGGGAGTTGTCCCTGGAGAAGACAAGTTCAGCTATGTTCTTAATTGCATCATGCACTGGCGGCTTTAGAGGGTACGAGACGGTTTGGACTGATTTAGCGGCTCTACGATATGACCTCGAATACTGCAAAGCAAACGGTGACAAGTCGGCCGTGTCATGGCCGGTGGTGGGTAGATTCAAGGGGAAGCATGGGCTCCCTATGAATTATATGATACCTATAGCGGGCAAGACAAGATCTGGAATTGAGGTCTTCAAGTGGACGGAGCGTTTTGTAGAGCAACTGGAGAAGGCGGGTCGGACATCTGGATGGGCTTTTCGTGGGTATGATGGTCAGCGAAGCAAGGCCTCAGATTATATGGAGGACATCTATATAAAATTGGAGGCAATCCAGAAGAGCACCAACCTCATTGATCCTGCCTGTAATATTCGCCAAGATTACGGCGCCATGCGCTCTGCTAGACGCTTCTTCGACACCGAGTGCCTCAATCAAAAGGTTTCGGAAACCGATATTGCTTTTCAGTGCAGATGGTCGACAGACAGGGCTAAGGGCGGGGCTACAGTACAACGAAATATGGTGCATACTTATGCAGAGATCAGGAATATGAAACCGACGCTAATCCGGCCTTCCAGCGTTCTCTGAACTAGAAGGCTAGGTGGGTACCTACGGGTCCAGTCTGTACCTAAGGCGTTCTGGATGGGAACTGGGCATTGGCAAGTGTGTGGTAACAATGGTGGTGGGGGTAGCCTGTCGTTGTGACAGTACCTTTGAAACACAATGGCGACTGGCTGAGATTCGGAGCCATCTCCCTGGCGTACGGTTCTATGCTCGATGCCTATCCGACATGGAACTGTTCTACCGTCTCTCGACTGTTGTTGTTGGCTATGCACAATATAGTATCAAACTAGAAGTGCATGGATCGAGGTGTGAGGCGAGCCCCTAACACACATTGCTATCTACATACGAATGCATAAATTAATCTGTCGCTTGACCGAATCTTAAAGATATCTGTGGATCGATTTCTCTTCCTGTCCCCTTATGCTACCATAGTATCAGATGGGGACAGAAGCGACATCTGTTCACGAGGTATCCTAAAAGATACGGCGCATCAGCGTTCGGGTTGGGAGAAGCCGAACACTGATGTCAAGATTATCTGACAGTGTAAGCAGTTGTTGAAGCACTGTTTGCATGGTCTTGAGCGCTTCACACATTATTGATTTGTGCTACCAGCGGACCACTATTGATGAAGCTCTACCTTCAATGGCAGAGCCAGTTAATAAGTATTTTTTTTGCCCACCCACCCTCCCTGGGTAGCCTGTCGTTGTGACAGTACCTTTGAAACACAATGGCGACTGGCTGAGATTCGGAGCCATCTCCCTGGCGTACGGTTCTATGCTCGATGCCTATCCGACATGGAACTGTTCTACCGTCTCTCGACTGTTGTTGTTGGCTATGCACAATATAGTATCAAACTAGAAGTGCATGGATCGAGGTGTGAGCGAGCCCCTAACACACATTGCTATCTACATACGAATGCATAAATTAATCTGTCGCTTGACCGAATCTTAAAGATATCTGTGGATCGATTTCTCTTCCTGTCCCCACATCAATCACGTGACGACATTGTGCCAGACCACTCAGTCAAAAACGTCTGGGAAATGACCAAGAAGTTTTGTTTGGCTGCCGATTGATGCCAATGGAGAATATAACAGCTTTCACTTCACATTCTCATGGTCTTATAGACATGATGTAAGAGGAGTCTCTTCTCAAAAGGCAAGCCTTTTTGGTTCCAAGCAACTATGGTAAACTAGTAACTACATTAGCTACAGAAATAATCTTGGTTGCGTGTGTTACGCCAAGTGCTTGGTAATTTACAATTGCTGAGCAATTGCCCACAATTGCAAAAAGCACTTTGCAATTCCTCGTCGACGTTAGCACTACCAAGGAATTGCAATTCTGCCGGGAATACGCTGAACGATTCTTTGTCCACTGGTCCACTGCCGAATTACGTTTGAATTGTGTGAAAACCGCCAGTTTGGTTGCATTTCTAGCCAATTTTGGTGCCAAAATGCATTCAACTGACAGTGATTTTAATAGTACCAGTGCCTACGTAAATTAATATCTTCTATACGAACGAGTGAAATTGCTAACGAATTGTAATGACGAAAAAACCTGGACAATAGTGAAATTACTAAGGAATTGTTAAGACGAAGATACTAATTCTGTATTGCAATTCCTAAGGAATTGTAATTTGTAAGTTATTTTACAAATGACTACTGTTGAGTACTGTCGAACGGAAAAATTGATGTCAAACGGACATGATATAGTACTTTGATGCCGATCAGACGTGTCACACTACAGAATTGATGCCAAACGAGGGGTCGTTGCAGAAATCCCGAGCCAAACCTAGGTTGTCGAGGAATTGAAAACACGAAAATTGCAATTCCTTGGTAGTGCAAACGTCGACGAGGAATTGCAATGGGTTTTTTGCCCCATTTTGCAATTGCAAATTACCAAGCACTTGGCCTAACACATGAACTGGGAGAAAGGAATCCTTTAAATGAACCAAGTGAAGAGAAACTCCAGGGTATCCTGAAAACAACTTTGGTACTGCAGCTAAAATAATGTTTGTGGAATCCTCTGTATGAACCAAGTGAAGAGAAACTCCAGGGTATCCTGAAAAGCTGGCAAAGACATTACAAGATGTATGATGATCCAACAAGACAGACAACTTGGCAACGTATCCATCAACTATTGAGCAAGTATCTACCCTATCAACCATTTGTGGAATTCTTCGTATGAACCAAGTGGAGAAACTCCAGGGTATCCTGAAAAGCTGGCACAGACATTACAAGATGCATGATAATCCAACAAGACAGACAGCTTGGCAAAGTATCCATCAACTGACTATTGAACAAGTAGTATCTACCCTATCAACCACTACCAACCAGATCGAAAAATGTTGATAGTATCAACTCACCTGTTCATAATATCAACACGATCAATTAAGACTCCTCCAAATTTGAAGTACTACACATTCTACATTTTTGAAGAGAATACACTGTATATGATGGGGTAGTGAAGGCATTTGATTGCTCCTAAATTATTAGCAATAATCCAACTTGACCATCAAGTGTTAGAACAAAGTTCAAAGCAATATTGCTCTTAAGTAAAATGAAATTTCAATGAATAAAAATAATTTTTCATTAGAATTAAATTAGTATACCATGTTCTTTAAATGGAGTCAACTGTTCCGTATTCTCTGATCTGCTTTGGATCTTACCTCACTTCGGATGCAGGTGTCAAGGGCTATATCAGGGTGAGGGTATCGGCTGTGGGATGTCCTCAGAATAGCACTGATTCTTCTGTCTTGTTGTCTTGCCACCATGGTGCGCCATATAACAAATTGTCATGTTTTCACTCGATATCCGCGATTATTCACAAGCTTATTTCGAATGTCTGGCATGGGAAGTTCACATTCTCCTTCTTCCACATCCGCCATCTCCGGGCATTGCAGCCGAAGCTCGTTCATGGATTGGCGTACATCACTGGGGTCTAGGTTCAATGCCAATCTAAGAATCTTTTTGTAGTTAACTATTTCATTGCAGAGTTGTGCGCAGACTATTCGTCGCGATGCTGGCGAGAGGTGTTTGTCTCGTTCCGCCTGAGGGTTTCTGTTTACATTCATTCTGTCTAGGGTAACGTTGAGGGGTATGATGTCTTTTTGTCCTCCGATGAAGTGTTCGATTGTATTCCAATCCTGCACCATGTGCTATTGACATTAGATGCAAAGAATGAGTCGACTTTTTTCATTTAATACAAAAAAGAACAATTTTTCTCGTACTGATTTCCAACAACCGATGACATGCACACACCTCATTCCTAATCACCAAAATCCTGGCATCCTTCGGTAACCCCTCCAAATGAAACTGATAATTAAAATAATGATGACACGCAAAATGCTTCGTTCCCCACAACGCCGTATACGCTCTCATTTTACACTCCTCTCTGGCAGTACTATTCATCAGTAAACCATACCGCACAACATCCTCCATGGTACGAAATGGACAATCCAAATAGTACGACTTGCGATTTTGGAAATACTCAGGAAAATACTTCTTGAGAATTCGTTCGTTCAATGGACGCTCGTATAAAAAATCGCTTTGGATCCGTCTCACGGGATCTCGCACCACAAACATGAAATAGGCACTATCATCGAAGCAATCGTAGGTGTCAGCGTGGAATAGTCGTGTGGTGCGACGCGGGAGCAGTCCACCCATGACGCGAGAGGAGTTGGTACAATGCAGGGAGAACCCCAGCGAACATCCTATGGAAGATCCGCCGGTTTTTCCCACGTGTACGAAACATATTCGTTCATTGGGTGGGATGTCATTTTCG
The DNA here is from genome assembly GCA_013187285.1 of Cyclotella cryptica. Classification (NCBI taxonomy): domain Eukaryota; phylum Bacillariophyta; class Thalassiosirophyceae; order Thalassiosirales; family Thalassiosiraceae; genus Cyclotella; species Cyclotella cryptica. The sequence goes on along the minus strand of JABMIG010000131.1, from coordinate 350,075 downwards.
ATGTCGCGCAGTTCTGGTTGTTTCTTAGCCCAGCTGGGAAGTTGCGAATTGACCCATATTTGTTCGTAGGGTGATTGACAATGAGAGAAGGCCGGTTCCTCCGATTCCGATGTGAGGTTTTTGTTATTCATGTCGTCGGTGTTGTCATTGGCTGCAGTGCCGATGGCTTCAACAGGAGTATCAAGGACCATTTGCTTGGCAACGGACTCGTCGGTTTTTTCACTGAAGTATAATTGAGTCAATCCAAACAGGGCAATGAGAATGATGACTGAGACAAAGTTAGGTTGTTGTGGTGATAGCTTGTTTCGATTGCGAAGGAATCGAAGTGTGAAATTGGAGGTTGAAACCTCATTGTTGTTGGTGGAAATGGAAAACGTATTTAGTAGATTTTCTCCGTGGTTGCTTTCCATTTTCAACTTTTGCTGTTTCATTGAATATTTCTTGATGCTCATTGAGCAATATAATGTTTGATTTCATGGACATGATGATGATAATATGTGAAGGATGCCAATGTACAAAAGAAGTCCGTGTTAGGTGATTGTGCCTGCTATTAGATGAATCGTACATGATAAATGTTGGTCCTACCTCACCTGAATTATAAAATGGAATGTTCTGCGATTCCTACCAAAAACATAGAAGCTATCTGAAGCTGTGGTATTCTTGCCCGAGAGAACCTTTGTCAGGCGTTGGGCTTTGCGAGGAAGAGGCTCCAAAAATTATGAAAATGGAATGTTTTTGGCGAAAAAATGTTTGTTGTGGAAGCCCCATTGTAGGATTCTTGCCAAAGAGAACCATACTATAGGTCTCATAACCTTTTCACCTTTCAAGTCACACCTTTTTTTAGTTTAAATTCTTAATGTTATTAGCCCTTTCCAGAGGTACTTGATGTCCTCGTCTCCTAGCCCAACAATAATCCCACAGGTGACTGCCATGACAACAGAATCAATAATCTACAATACCATGAAGCGCCAAGCTCCTCCCCCGGCGACAGACTCGTCCTGCTCCAATTCCTCCGCCAGCAAAAGACCCACATCCGCACCAGACTACGGGTCCAAAAGCTACTGGGAAGCACGTTACAAAAGTCATCTCTCTGCCCTCACGCCTTCCGCCGACGACCAAGAGGAGACAAGTCACGTTGTCGATGGAGTCGAATTGTCGAACGAGGCGATTCTACCGGGTCACGCTTGGTATTTCACGTATGATGAATTACGACCGCTCATTCTTCCCTTGATTCTTGGCGAGGCTGAAGCACATGAGGAAGAGGCGTTGTTGAATGATTTTGATGAAGATGAGGATTCTTGGGAGGAGGCATCCAGTGAAGGAGGTGGTGAGACTGGCTCGAATGCCTGTGAGGAAGAGGAGCCACAAGAGGAGGAGGAGAGGGAGAACGGGGACGAGGATGAAAAAGGTTTCAATACCGAGGGCAATGAACAGTCCAATGCTGATCAATCAGACGATGAATCTATCGATCCTCTTGAATCCTATCTGACACAACAACAGCCGCGTTCATCACCAAAATCCATCTTGGAAATCGGATGTGGGGATGTCCCCCTCGGTTCATCTCTAACCACTGAACTGAATCAACTGCAATCATCTACCGGGTGCAATGCTCGAATGGTCGTCAGTCATGTCACATGTATTGATTACAGCGAGGTGGTGATTGAGAATTTGATTCGACAACAACAAGAACAACAACAACTAGACATGCAAAGGCATCAAGAAGACGAGAACAAAGAACCCTCCACAGACCAACAAACCACAAAAGAATCCACACAGCATCCACCAATCCATCCAACCTACGCAACAGTCGACGCCCGCTCCCTCCCCTACCCCTCAAACTCCTACTCTTTACTCTTAGAAAAGGGTACAATGGATGCCATGCTCTCTCATCCCACCGAGGGGATATCCAATTCTATTTCGATAATGAAGGAAATGGCACGTGTTTGTGCCATCAATGGAGCTATATTGATTGTCAGTCATTTGAATGCACGGTGTGAGAAGGGTATGGGGTGGGTAGAAAACGTGGTTATTCAGGGGTTGAGAGAGGAGTGGTCTGAAAGGAGGAAGAAGAAGAAAAAGTTAGAGAAGAAGCAAAATGGTTGTGAGTCGGAGGAATTAGAGATACTCTGGTCAATAGAAGTGCATGGTGGTGAAGCAAATTACAATGATGACGAGGGTGTTGTGAAGGTGAAAGAGGACGCAGAAGGTCCATCTTACGGACCTGCAGTGTATATACTCAAAAAGAAGGGTGTGGCAGCTTCCATTGTTAGAGAGATCACGGGAAAGAAGAAAGATAGGAAAAGAGAACTCCAAGATGAAAATGAAACCAATGTTGTGGATATGGAGGAGGAAATGCCTCCTGTGAAGTTAGAGTTTTTAACTTACAGCTAGAAGTAGTGCTTCAGATCAAACTGCTATGAAAATAAACTGCTTTACTTTTAGTCTTGACATTGAAATTTTATGAGATATTCCTAAAAACGTAGTACGTTGTATTGACACGTCTCTGTGAATCCAGAGTAAAGATCCAATATCATTTATTTCAATTTTCATTCATAAGACTGGGGCTCTCGAGTGAGTAGGCACAGACCAAATTCAACAGCGCATATTACAGCTCATGGAGAGCTTCAAGCATTGATTGTGAAAAAAGTTCATAGGTAACCTTGTTTTTTGGAGTTAAGGTTGTCCTGTTACTTATTTTTGTTGACTATGTATTTGGTCCAGTTTTTACAGTGGATACTTAAAGTTAGAGCTATTCTTGTCACATGGCCCAGTATGATTACATTTACAAATGAATAATTGATATGGCCCTCTAAGTTCATATTCTTACCTATACTACTTGCCGCTCTTTTACCAGCATGATGGGATTGAGTGAGGACCACAAGATCGATTTCACCTCCATACAATTCTGTGCAGCTGACAGCTGATTGTATGATCTTTATCATCAGTGCCTCAGTTGGTACTACCATTGGTTAAACCAAGTCTGTCCCACTCATACTTCACTCCATTTTACTCATCCCACAGTTTGACTTGTCATTACATCAATCTTCTGCCTCACTTGTGGCATCTTCTGTTGCAACATTGGTTGAGAAAATGCATCTTGCCATCAACAATCATCTTAGCTATCAACAAGTGGAGGAATCATTGCATGTACCATGTCACCAAGAGCAATGTCCATGTGTTGGACTTCTGTTTCGGCAAGCAACTTGCCCCTTCCCACAAGATAGGGACCCCCACTCAGTTGCTTGACTGAGCATTAACAATGAAATGAACTTCAGGCCACCATTGAAGTCACACCTCACCACAATGCTACCAGCAGAATGGAGTCCATTGCTACCCACACTTGAAATCAGATGGCTAAATAAAATAGGAGCACTAGGTATCTTAGTTGTATCATGACACTGGGCTGGCCGGATGGTGGATTTGAAAGAACTGATACTGAGTAATTTAAAAAAAAGCATTTGGTGTAAGTGGAGTAACTTTGATGTCTTTAGATAGATACATACTAATTTTCTATGAGGATGAAGGGATCGGATTGTTCCAATCCATCATATCCAACTGACAATAACTCACAAAAGTAAGCTCAAACAAAAACAGACAAATTCAAAGCTCAGAAGAGATCTTGGTTGTAAATATTTTACTCTACCAGTGACCTCATGAATGTCAGTCAAATGGACCACAGACAGGGTGGGCGTTTTCCAATTGCATTTAGCCATATCATTCTCAGTCAAGGCTTTAACCCCTCCCTTCCACAGCAGCTTGATGCCCACATAACCCCATTGAGATTTCCACTGCCAAGATCAATGCAAAGTGTGATTATCAAGATTTCACTTTGCTTCAACCCAGATCATTTCATTCTACTTTGCCCAGCTGCATCATCTAACAATCAAATAAATGATCCCCATGACAACAATTCAAAAGATAGCCTTGAACAGGGTATCTCTCCATCCAAGATCAACATTTACAGGATTGCCAATTAATTTTCTTGAGAGAAACTCCACTGTTTGGAAGAGGTCAGTCCTTTTCTCATGGGAACTTGACGGGAGGAGCCACAGCATTTTACCATGCATGAATAATGTACCTCTTGACTTACTGTTGTTGTTGCTTTCTTGCAACAGGGGAGAAAATAACACTTTGTTTGTGCTGTTGTTCATGGATGGATGCTTGCTTGAGGTATGGGATATTTGCTCTCAATGAAAGGGATCATGCCAATAGGGACTGAATTGGTATACCAGGCCATCCACACCATTACCTTTCCAACCATTAGAAAATGATCCACTATCCCTCAGAAAACCTGTTCACTTCTTAGCACTTCATTGCAACACTATCTCTGTGTACCTTTGGGTCATACTGAATGTCCCAGCAAACACTGCATATTGAGCAGCAAGACAGGCAACTTTGCCAAAAATCAGTCACAATTGACGCAGTTTTGACATTATCAACAATTATTGATGGGATTGAAAAAGTGTTGACAAAAACATTGTTAGAAGGGCACAGTATTGACGTTTTTGTCAAGACTGGGTGAGTTGATACTATCAACCCTAATATCGTACAACTACTGACTTAATTACATTTGGTTATGATACAATATCAATCATCTATCAACTTTTTTCATTTGTTAATATAATTGATCTTGTGGTTGACCTATTGACTTGATTGTATCAACTTGTGTCGACCATAAAGTTGATAGTAAGGTAACATATATCAACTCAAGCAGTCAACATGCTATCAACTACTATATTGACCAGAAAAATATCTATCACCAAATCACCAAAAACTTGGCAAGTTGTTGGTCTTACAGTGCCTATGAATTTGATGACCTAGTGGATCCCTACCAACCTGTTTTCAAACAATGCCTTTGGTACAACCCCTCACAATGATGTGTGTTCCACTCACTGCCCCTATTTGATGTTTGCTGCTCATCACATGAACTGATGAGTCATTGGCAGTCATTTGCTTCAAAACTTCTATTCCACTTCCTTGTGACCCCAACAGTAATTATTGTGATGACTTATTGTCAATAGATGCCCACAATGTCAATTTCAATGCTGCACAGATAATCTATCAGCAGAGACTGATAAGCAACATATTGAAGTGTGTCTAAAAGAAGAAACAATGCAGTCACATAATTGGAACTTGCACTGGCATAGGCCGAAATGATGGGATGCTAGATCAAGGGTAAACTAAACCCTCGATGGCTGTAAAGTTGTAGTGTGCCCACTACAATGTGAGTTTCCACCAAACCCAGAGTGATATGACCAACTACAACTGGATTGACTTCCTTGGGAAATAATGGTTCTTTGATGCGCCTCACATGATGAATTTTATGTATTCTTTCTGGGATATGTTAATTGTTCCAACAGATGAAAATATTGATTGTGTCAAAAACAGAACTGCAAACGAAAAACACCGGTAACCTCCCCGTACACTCGCAAACCGTCAGAGTGTACGGGGAGGTTACTGGAATTTCAAGAGTGTACCGGTGGGTTACCGGTTTTTTTATACATTACTTAAGCCGCATTTTTGTTTATCACGCTAAGCTTTGAAGCAAAAAAAATCTTCCGAGTGGTTGTTTGTTTCATGACTCACATTTTGCAAATCACGAGTTGTAAACAGCAAGATCACCTGTTGGGTCTAGTTTTGGTTTCAATACTAGGCTTGATCTATGATTTCATTTGGTGAGTGCGCTTTGGGCCTATTAATATTTTCAAAACAATATGGTACTATCAGAAGTGACTGCGCCAAAAAATGAGAACACATAAGAATAATAAGTGGGGCTGAAAATTGGCGTAGTGTGTCTACGTGTTTGTTACGTATTCCTTTGTATCACATCACCTAATTCTTGTGTGGCGTATTTGTATGATAATACAGTTTTAGTACATCTACGTATGGTACCATACTACAACAATGGTGCTTGACCCAGACACAACAGTATGGTACAATAGCAGTGCGCCCTCTCACTGCTTTCACATCACACAATAATTTTTTTCAATGACATCACTGATACCCCACCGGCCCATCATGGGAACGGCCAAAACTCAGTCCACAGACTGAGTTATCCCTCCCGCCTTGCACTGCCATGTTGCCAACAACAATTGGCAGCGGCGCATATATTTTGGGGGTGAGTAATCACTATTTTGTCTTGTTCTACAATATTATACTCACCACACGGACAATTTTTTTTCAATTCATTACTTGCAGGCCTGCCGGCAAAATCGCCAAAACTCAGTCCACAGACTGAGTTAGGCATTCTGCCTTGGACCACCGTGTTGCCAACAACAATTGACAGCGGCCGGTATATTTTGTGGGTGAGTTTTCATGAACTCAACATTTTTCGCACTATAATACTCACCACAAGTTCATTTTTTTTCAATTAATTAGTTACAGGTGTACTGGCAAAATCGCCGTAACTCAGTCCACAGACTGAGTTAGGCATTCTGCCTTGGACCGCCGTGTTGCCAACAACAATTGGCAGCGGCGGGTATATTTTGGGGGTGAGTTTCCATGAACTCACCATTTTTTGCACTACAATACTCACCACACGTCCATTTTATTCCAATTAACTAGTTACAGGTGTACTGGCAAAATCGCCAAAACTCAGTCCACAGACTGAGTTAGGCATTCCGCCTTGGACAGCCATGTTGCCAACAACAATTGGCAGCGGCGCATATATTTTGGGGGTGAGTTTTGATGAACTCACCATTTTTCGCACTATAATACTCACCACACGTCCAATTTTTTTCCAATTAATTAGTTACAGGTGTACTGGCAAAATCGCCGAAAATCAGTCCACAGACTGAGTGAGGCATTCCGCCTTGGACCACAGTGTTGCCAAAAGCATTTGACAGCGGTGGGTATATTTTGGGGGTGAGTTTTGATGAACTCACCATTTTTTGCACTATTATACTCACCGTACGTTCATTTTTTTCCAATTAATTAGTTACAGGTGTGCTGGAAAAATCCCCGAAACTCAGTCCACAGACTGAGTTAGGCATTCCCATTTGCACCACCGTGTTGCCAACAACAATTGGCAGCGGCGGGTATATTTTGGGGGTGAGTTTTCATGAACTCACCATTTTTTGCACTATAATACTCACCGCACGACCATTTTTTTCGAATTAACTAGTTACAGGTGTACTGGCAAAATCACCAAAACTCAGTCCACAGACTGAGTTAGGCATTCCGCCTTGGACCGCCATGTCGCCAACAACAATTGGCAGCGACGGGTATATTTTGGGGGTGAGTTTTGATGAACTCACCATTTTTCACACTGTAATACTCACCACACGTCCAATTTTTTTCCAATTAATTAGTTACAGGTGTACTGGCGAAATCGCCGAAAATCAGTGCCCAGACTGAGTGAGGCATTCAGCCTTGGACCACAGTGTTGCCAAAAGCATTTGGCAGCGGTGGGTATATTTTGGGGGTGAGTTTTCATGAACTCACCATTTTTTGCACTATTATACTCACCACAAGTCCAATTTTTTCCAATTAATTAGTTACAGGTGTACTGGAAAAATCCCCGAGACTCAGTCCACAGACTGAGTTAGGCATTCCCATTTGCACCACCGTGTTGCCAACAAGGCAGCAGCGGGTATATTTTCGGGGTGAGTTTTCATGAACTCACCATTTTTCGCACTATTATACTCACCACACATCCATTTTTTTCCAATTAACTAGTTACAGGTATATTGGCAAAATCGCCAAAACTCAGTCCACAGACTGAGTTAGGCATTCCGCCTTGGACCACCATGTTGCCGACAACAATTGGCAGTGGCCGGAATATTTTGGGGGTGAGTTTTCATGAACTCACCATTTTTTGCACTATAATACTCACCACACATCCAATTTTTTTCCAATAAATTAGTTACAGGTGTGCTGGCAAAATCGCTGTAACTCAGTCCACAGACTGAGTTAGGCATTCCGCCTTGGACAACCATGTTGCCAACAACAATTGGCAGTGGCGGGTAAATTTTGGGGGTGAGTTTTCATGAACTCACCATTTTTTACACTATCATACTCACCACACGTCCAATATTTTCCAATTAATTAGTTACAGGTGTACTGGCGAAATCGCCGAAACTCAGTCCACAGACTGAGTTAGGCATTCCGCCTTGCATTGCCATGTTGCCAACAACAATTGGCAGCAGCGGGTTTATTTTGGGGGTGGGTTTTCATGAACTCACCATTTTTTGCACTAAAATACTCACCACACGTCCATTTTTTTCCAATTAATTAGTTACAGGTGTACTGGCAAAATCACCAAAACTCAGTCCACAGACTGAGTTAGGCATTCCGCCTTGGACCGCCATATTGCCAGCAACAATTGGCAGCGGCGGGTATATTTTGGGGGTGAGTTTTCATGAACTCACCATTTTTTGCACTATTATACTCACCACACGTCCAATTTTTTCCAATTTATTAGTTACAGGTGTACTGGCGAAATCCCCGAAACTCAGTCCACAGACTGAGTTAGGCATTCCCATTTGAACCACCGTGTTGCCAACAACAATTGGCAGCAGCCGGTATATTTTGGGGGTGAGTTTTTATGAACTCACCATTTTTTGCATTGTAATACTCACCACACGTCCAATTTATTTTCAATTCATTACTTGCAGGCCTGCCGGCGAAATCACCAAAACTCAGTCCACAGACTGAGTTAGGCATTCCGCCTTGGACTGCCATGTTGCCAACAACAATTGGCAGCAGCGGGTAATCTTTTGGGGGTGAGTTTTCATGAACTCACCATCTTTTGCACTGTAATACTCACCACACGGCCAATTTTTTTTCAATTAATTAGTTGCAGGCCTGCCGGCGAAATCGCCGAGACTCAGTCCACAGACTGAGTTAGGCATTCCGCCTTGGACCGCCATATTGCCAACAACAATTGGCAGCGGCGGGTATATTTTGGGGGTGAGTTTTCATGAACTCACCATTTTTTGCACTATTATACTCACCACACGTCCAATGTTTTCCAATTAATTAGTTACAGGTGTACTGGCAAAATCGCCGAAACTTAGTCCACAGACTGAGTTAGGCATTCCGCCTTGGACCTCCGTGTTGCCAACAACTCTTGGCAGCGGAGGGTATATTTTGGGGGTGAGTTTTGGTGAACTCATCATTTTTGACCCTATTATACTCAACACATGTTATTTTTTTTCAATGAAATAGTTACAGGCCCATTTCTGAAATCCCCAAAACTCAGTCCACAGACTGAGTTAGGCATTCCGCCTTGGACTGCCATGTTGCCAACAACAATTGGCAGCAGCGGGTAATCTTTTGGGGGTGAGTTTTCATGAACTCACCATCTTTTGCACTGTAATACTCACCACAGGGCCAATTTTTTTTCAATTAATTAGTTGCAGGCCTGCCGGCGAAATCGCCGAGACTCAGTCCACAGACTGAGTTAGGCATTCCGCCTTGGACCGCCATATTGCCAACAACAATTGGCAGCGGCGGGTATATTTTGGGGTGAGTTTTCATGAACTCACCATTTTTGCACTATTATACTCACCACACGTCCAATGTTTTCCAATTAATTAGTTACAGGTGTACTGGCAAAATCGCCGAAACTTAGTCCACAGACTGAGTTAGGCATTCCGCCTTGGACCTCCGTGTTGCCAACAACTCTTGGCAGCGGAGGGTATATTTTGGGGGTGAGTTTTGGTGAACTCATCATTTTTGACCCTATTATACTCAACACATGTTATTTTTTTTCAATGAAATAGTTACAGGCCCATTTCTGAAATCCCCAAAACTCAGTCCACAGACTGAGTTAGGGATTTTGCTTTGCACCGCCATGTTGCCAACAATATTTGGCAGCGGCGGGTATATTAACAGAGGTGAGTTGAATAGAATACAATTATTTCTACAAATGTCCTTACTACATCATATTTTGAATTATTTTATTTCAGGCCAGGCACGGGAACAGCCGAAACTCAGTCCACAGACTGAGTTAGGCATTTCGCCTTGCACTGCCGTGTTGCCAACAACGGTTTGCAGAGGCATGTAAATTTTTATGGTGAGTTATTGAAGTCAAACTATATTACAATTGTTTTCATTTCAGCTTAGTTTCAATTAAATAATTAATTTTCTTCTGCCTTGGTGATAATATTGTCCACAGTATCGTTTTTCATCTTGGAGCAGCTTGGGGCTGAAATTTTGGCACCTGTGTCATTTTTGGTGGGCTCGTGGTGGTGGGCGGGCCCCAAAAACAAGTTAATGTAGTATCATATTATTAGTGGAGATAAATTACACATACTCTATTATTGTAGTCCAACAGTAGGTAGCCCTCCCGGTAACCTCCTGTAACATTCCGGTAGCCCTCCCGTATGGTTAAACATACTACATTAACATATTTTAGGGGCCCGCCCAACACATTGCCCACCAAAAGGACACAGGTGCCAAAATTTCAGCCCCAAGCTGCTCCAAGATGAAAAACGATACTGTGGACAATATTGTCACCAAGGTAGAAGAAAATTAATTATTTAATTGAAACTAAGCTGAAATGAAAACAATTGTAATATAGTTTGACTTCAATAACTCACCATAAAAATTTACATGCCTCTGCAAACCGTTGTTGGCAACACGGCGGTGCAGGCGAATGCCAAACTCAGTCTGTGGACTGAGTTTCGCTGTTCCGTGCCTGGCCTGAAATAAAATAATTGAAAATTAGATGTAGTCAAGACATGTGTAGAAATAATTGTATTCTATTCAACTCACCTCTGTTAATATACCCGCCCCTGCCAAATATTGTTGGCAACACGGCGGTGCAAAGCAAAATCCCTAACTCAGTCTGTGGACTGAGTTTTGAGGATTTCAGAACTGGGCCTGTAACTAATTAATTGGAAAAAAATTAACATGTGTTGAGTATAATAGGGTCAAAAATAGTGAGTTCATCAAAACTCACCCCCAAAATATACCCGCCGCTGCCAATTGTTGTTGGCAACATGGCAGTCCAAGGCAGAATGCCAAACTCAGTCTGTGGACTGAGTTTTGGCAATTTCGCCAGTACACCTGTAACTAATTAATTAGAAAAAAATGGACGTGTGGTGAGTATAATAGGGTCAAAAATAGTGAGTTCATGAAAACTCACCCCCAAAGTATACCCGCCGCTGCCAATTGTTGTTGGCAACATGACGGTCCAAGGCGGAATGCCTAACTCCGTCTGTGGACTGAGTCTCGGCGATTTCGCCGGCAGGCCTGCAACTAATAAATTGAAAAAAAATTGGCCATGTTGTGAGTATTATAGTGCGAAAAATGGTGAGTTCATGAAAACTCACCCCCAAAATATACCCGCCGCTGCCAATTGTTGTTGGCAACATGGCGGTGCAAGGCGGGAGGGATAACTCAGTCTGTGGACTGAGTTACGGCGATTTCACCAGTACACCTGTAACTAATTAATTGGAAAACATTGGACGTGTGGTGAGTATAATAGTGCAAAAAATGGTGAGTTCATCAAAACTCACCCCCAAAATATACCCGCCACTGCCAATTGTTGTTGGCAACATGACGGTCCAAGGCGGAATGCCTAACTCAGTCTGTGGACTGAGTTTTGGCGATTTCGCCGGCAGGCCTGCAACTAATTAATTGAAAAAAATTGGCCGTGTGGTGAGTATTATAGTGCAAAAAATGGTGAGTTCATGAAAACTCACCCCCAAAATATACCCGCCGCTGCCAATTGTTGTTGGCAACACGGCGGTCCAAGGCAGAATGCCTAACTCAGTCTGTGGACTGAGTTTCGGCGATTTCGCCGGCAGGCCTGCAACTAATTAATTGAAAAAAAATTTGGCCGTGTGGTGAGTATTATAGTGCGAAAAATGTTGAGTTCATGAAAACTCACCCACAAAATATACCCGCGGCTGCCAATTGTTGTTGGAAACACGGCGGTCCAAGGCAGAATGCCTAACTCAGTCTGTGGACTGAGTTTCGGCGATTTCGCCGGCAGGCCGGCAACTAATTAATTGAAAAAAAATTGGCCATGTCGTGAGTATAATACTGTAGAACAAGATGAAATTGTGATTACTCACCCCCAAAATATACCCGCCGCTGCCAATTGTTGTTGGCAACATGGCAGTGCAAGGCGGGAGGGATAACTCAGTCTGTGGACTGAGTTTTGGCCATTCCCATGATGGGCCGGTGGGGTATCAGTGATGTAATTGAAAAAAATAATTGTGTGATGTGAAAGCAGTGAGAGGGCGCACTGCTATTGTACCATACTGTTGTGTCTGGGTCAAGCACCATTGTTGTAGTATGGTACCATATGTTGATGTACTAAAACTGTATTATCATACAAATACGCCACACAAGAACTAGGTGATGTGATACAAAGGAATAAGTAACAAACAGGTAGACACACTACGCCAATTTTCAGCCCCACTTATTATTCTTATGTGTTCTCAGTTTTTGGCGCAGTCACTTCTGATAGTACCATATTATTTTGAAAATATGAATAGGCCCAAAGCGCACTCACCAAATGAAATCACAGATCAAGCCTAGAATTGAAACCAAAACTAGACCCAACAGGTGATCTTGCTGTTTACAACTCGTGATTTGCAAAATGTGAGTCATGAAACAAACAACCACTCGGAAGATTTTTTTGCTTCAAAGCTTAGCGTGATAAACGAAAATGCGGCTTAAGTAATGTATAAAAAAACCAGTAACCCACCCGTACACTCTTGAAATTCCGGTAACCTCCCCGTACACTCTGACGTTTTGCGAGTGTACGGGGAGGTTACCGGTGTTTTTCGTTTGCAGTGGAAAACAGGGCAGAAGAGTTTGGGTGTGAAAGTACTTAGATGGAACAAAGTTCAGACCAAGGGGACTAAGATAGGGGTAAGCAAAATAATGTATGTGAGAGGAAGAATTGAAGGTCTGACCAAGTTCAATGGGGGATAAAAGAGAGTGACATCAACCATGATAACTACAGAGTCCAAACATAAAATATTGAATTGCACATGTGCAATAATGATGAAACAATCTTGAGTGGGAGAAGGAATTATAGGAACAGTGTAAAGAATAAAAACCAACCACAAACTATAGACTGAATAATTGTTTGGCAATTTGTTGATTAAAAAAATTGTCACATGATGAATAATGTAGTCGCATACAGTAACATGACTATCAAGTGCCCACACATCATCATAAGTGGACCAGATCCTGTCATATGTTGGTCCTCTATGATACAAAGTGAAAGCTACATGTGTTTTGAGATGACAGTGACCCTATTGCTGTGGTGGTTTGAACAAGTCTACACACCTATGTTGGGTTTGTCGGGGACATGTCAGCATAATGTCACCGTGACAAGACAATGTCACCAAATCTGGGTGACATCCTATATGTCGGCGACATTTTTAGCTCTAATCTCACCCAGTCACGTGTCATTTGGGTGAGTCACATGTCTTTTCCAGTCTGTCTGTTACATCACCGCTATGTGAGAAGTACATAGGATACAGACCAGTTCTGTTTCCTATATTATTATGCACAACAGGCACAACAGCCTGAACTTAATAATCGGGGAACAACAAGCTTTCCAATTAAATAGTTCCATCCTCCTCACCATGACCGCAGATATCTCCGGCCATAGAAGGCATTAGACTGTGCCATCGCCAACAGTCCGTAGCCCGCAGCGAACTCTTTCAACAGGTATAACTCGCGAGGTGAGAGCACTATTTTTACTATTTGATTTGGCTTATGGCGCGTTTTACACTAATTAATTGTTTCAATTACACTGATACATGCCTCCCAACCCACACTGGGATATCTCAGCCCACAGTGCGAATTAGGCCGCGCCGCCTTCAGCGCCGACTAGCTAGCAACAACAGCTAGCCGACCATCCAACCGCCAAGGTGAGAATCCATGTAGTTTTTTTGTTTCGTCAATTTTTCGCTCTGACACCACACGCATTTTTTTCAATTAAATTGTTACTTGCCACCAACCCGCACTGGGATATCTCAGCCCACAGAGCGAATTAGGCCGCGCCGACCTCATCGCCAACTAGCTAGCAACAACAGCTAGCCGACTATCCCACCGGCAAGGTGAGAATCCATCTGGTTTTGTGTTTCGTCAATTTTTCGCACACCCTCATACTAACATTTTTTTAATTAAATTGTTACGTGCCACCAACCCGCACTGGGATATCTCAGCCCACAGTGCGAATTAGGCCGCGCCGCCTTCAGCGCCGACTAGCAAGCAACAACAGCTAGCCGACCATCCCACCGGCAAGGTGAGAATCCATCTGTTTTTTTTGTTTCGTCAATTTTTCGCACACACACACATACTAACATTTTTTCGAATTAAATTGTTACGTGCCACCAACCCGCACTGGGATATCTCAGCCCACAGTGCGAATTAGGCCCCCCCCTCAGCGCCAACTAGCTAGCAACAACAGCTAGCCGACCATCCAACTAGCAAGGTGAGAATCCCTTTGGTTTTTGTTTTGTCAATTTTTCGCACACACACATACTAACATTTTTTCAATTAAAAAGTTACGCCCCTCTGAGCCCGCCCTGGGATATCTCAGCCCACAGTTCAAATTTGAGGCGCCGCCACCAGCGGCCACTAGCCAGCAACCATAGCTTGCTGGAAAACAAACTCGCGAGGTGAGAATCAATGTGGTTTTTGTTTCGACAATTTTTCGCACTGACACATCCACGCAATTTTTCAATTGAAAAGTTACGCCCCTCCGAGCCCGCCCTGGGATATCTCAGCCCACAGTGGGAATTTGGCGCGGCGCCGCCAGCGACCACTAGGCAGCACCCAAAGTAAGCCGCCAGTCCACAACCCAAGGTGAGATTTAACTTGTTTTTTTGTATGGACATTTTTCACCCTGACACATCCACGCAGTTTTCCAATTAAAAAGTTACTTTCCTCCCAGCCCCACCTGGGATATCTCGACCCACAGTGGAAATTTGGCCACGCCGCCACCAGCGACCACTAGGCAGCTACCAAAGCAAGCCGCCAGTCCAACTCACAAGGTGAGATTCAATTTGGTTTTTTTGTTATGACAATTGACACATACACTCATTTTTTCAATTAAGAAGTTACGTGCCTCCCAGCCCGACCTGGGATATCTTCATCTCAAGTGGCAGAGGGAATTAGGCCGTGCCGCTTCCATCACCCGCTAGCCTGCAAAGCATCAACTTGCGAGGTGAGAAAACCTTTTGTTTTTATGCTTTCACAGTTCTTGCATGCACAGTAACTAATTTTCTACAATTAAATTGTTAAGTCCCTCCTGGCCCGACCTCAGCGCAACTGGGATATCTTGACCCACAGTGGGGATTTGGACGAGCTGCCACCAGCTACCACTAGGCAGCACTCCAAGCGAGCCGTCAGTCAAACTGGCAAGGTGCGATTCGATGTCGTTTTTGTTTCGACATTTTTTCTCTCTGACCCCTTCATGCGTCGCTCTCTGCCCAACCTGGGATATCTTAATCCTATTAGACTCTTAATGGTGCAAAGTCCTCCAAAGTAGCCTACTTTTCAGTTCTCTTTTTTGTGAACAAATGAATTAATAAATAAATAATTGTATGACATTGAAATGTTAATTTTGATATTTTATTTTATTTTATATTACTTAGCTTTATTGAATTAGTGCATCATGAGCTAATTGTGGTGCAAAATTAGTGCTCAGATCACTTTCCAAGTTGGTTATTGTAAAAGCAATTCATTATGTTGTTAAGACACCTACCACCTAGTATTGCTACTAACAATTACTACTAGTAAGTACTACTAGGTGACGACATGTCGCCATCTTCGAAATGTCGCGACATGGCGACTTTCTTTGGGCCATCTTGTAAACCCCTAATGTCGCGACATGTCTCGGTGACATCTTGCGACATGTCACTCGTGTCATATGACGTGACAAAAGACTTTCTTTTGAGAGCCTCCGAAGACATGTCGTGTCCCCGACAAACCCAACATAGCTACACACTCAAACATCATACTGGGCCACTCAATCATCCACACATTAATTCAACCCATCTCCTAAAGTACATTAGCTGTGCATCAAATCGGACTCCCCTCATACTTGCAGTGCAAGTTGCATGCCATTTGAAATGATGGTGACCCTCCTGACATGAATTGCACACAAGTTTGCATAATCAAAAAGTTGCACATTGAAAGCCTCCACAGAATCTTGCATAGCCAACAAAGATGTCGCCTGAAAACATTCGACATCATATTGTGGATAGGAGCTTGCCCTATTTAAATCCTGCAGAATTTTGCTTGCAAGATGCTGGAATGGTACCTTGCCGATAAGAAGATCTTAGTGTTTTTGGTAGCAGCAGATTTCATGGAGTGAAAGTGCCAGGACGATAGCTATGAGGCTTCTTAATATTGCAGGGACACTTCTTTGTGCTGCCTTGGTGGAAAGCTGCTTCTGGGGAGCTTTTCCACCAGTAGATTTGTGAGCAGTTTGTTTGGTGCACGCCGTTACTTAAATGACACACTTGCCATGGTAATTGTGTAATGTAAAATAGGTAGAAATAATGATTGGCATCGTTGCAAACAGCAAGATCATCTGTTGGGTCTAGTTTTGATTTCAATTCTAGGCTTGATCTATGATTTTATTTGGAGAGTGCTTATTGGGCCTATTTACATTTTCAAATCAAGTATGCCATTTACTGTATTTGGTACGTACAATATGGTACTGTCAGAAGTGACTGCGCCAAAAAATGAGAACACACAAGAATAACACATGGGCTGAAAATTGGTGAAGTGTGTCTACATGACTGTTACTTATTCATTTGTATCACTGCACCTTATTCTTGCGCGACATATTCCTACAGTATACCGTATGTATGATATAGTCATAGTACGTACCATACTACAACACCGGTGCTTGACCCAGAAGCAACTGTAGCAGTGTGCCCTTTCACTGCTTTCACATCACATATATTTTTTTCAATTACATTGATACCCCACCAGCCCGTCATGGGAACGGCCAAAACTCAGTCCACAGACTGAGTTGACCCTCCCGCCTTGCACTGCCGTGTTGCCAACAACAATTGACAGCGGCAGGTATATTTTGAGGGGGAGTTTTAATGAACTCGTCTTTTTTGGCTGTATTATACTCACCACACGTCAATTTCTTTCAAGTAAATAGTTACAGGCCTACCGGCAAAATTGCCGTAACTCAATCCACAGACTGAGTTTGGGATTTCGCTTTGCACCGCCGTGTTGCCACCAAAAATTGGCAGCGGCAGGTATATTAAGAGAAGTGAGTTATGATGAAAACAATTATTTCTACACTTGTTTTGACTAAATCTAATTTTCAATTAACTTATTTTTAGGCCAGGCACGGGAACAGCCAAAACTCAGTCCACAGACTGAGTTTGGCATCCCGCCGTGCACTGCCGTATTGCCAACAACAATCGGCAGTGGCATGTAAATATTTAAGGTGAGTTATGATGAAACCCAAACTATTTTACAATTATTTTCATTTCAGCTTAGTTTCAATTAAATAATTAATTTTCTTCTACCTTGGTGTATGGTCCACAGTATCGTTTTTCAGCTTGGGGCTGAAATTTTTGCATGTGTGTCATGTCATTTTGGTGGGCGATGAGTTGGGCGGGCCCCTAAAATATGGTGATGTAGTATGTTTAATCTTATTAGTTGAGATAAATTGCACATACTCTGCCATTACTGTAGTCCAACAGTGTAAGACCTGGTAGCCCTCCTGTATGCTCCGGTAGCCCTCCTGTACGTGCCGGTAGCCCTACTGTACGCTCCGGTAACCCTCCCGTACTCACCGGTACCTTCCCGTACACTTCTGGTTACCCTCCCGTACTTTTCCGGTATGCCAGCGGTAAACATTTTTTTAGCTACTAAGTAATGCAGTTATAGCCACTAATTAGATTGATATTGATTCTAAGACTTACTGAGAAGTCTGTTTTCCTGTAAGAAGTACCAATTCCTGTTGTATATAGAAATAAATCCGAAAGCTCATTTTGGTCTCAAATTTCCGGTAACCTCCCGGTAGACTCCGGTAACCCTCCCGTAGACTAGTTTACTGGAGGGTTACAGAAGTGTACCGGGAGGTTACCGGAAGATACCATTCGGGGGGCTCCGGAACCTCCCCGTACACTCGAGTGTACGGGGAGGTTACCGGTGTTTTTCGTTTGCAGTGATCTACACAAATTTTGATTACATTGTTTGGATTGGAAGTACAGTTCCACTGCCCTTCCATCATCACAATTGGAGCAAAATAAACTCATAAATAAAAATCTTTGACCCCTATCGAATCTACCTATAATTTTAGCGTGATATTGTTTTGCAATGATACGGCTCAGGTCACTGTCTTAAAATAGCGGTGGTGTGACCTGTCTTTGTGCACCAAAGCCAACGGCATCCAACCCCTCTGACATGAGGTACGCTAAATTTTTTTGACCACGAGAATCAATTTTAACTTTTTTGTGTCAGTGATACGTTTTTTTGTGCGATTGACGATACCTCCAAAAATCATCTTTGCGATCGACGAATTCCTCCTGTTTTGTGATCGATGAGCTATCAAAAGATTCTCCTGTGATCAGTGAGATTGCAATAATCTTCAAGCGATTGACTTTGGCGATCGGGGAGTCCTACGAGTCTGATTAATTTTGTGATCAAGAATTCTCAAGAATTAGTTGGAAGCAAGACTTTCAAGAAATAAAAGTCGAAGAAGAAAAATTTATAAATTTAAAAATAAAAATTCTTTTTCGAACTAACCTCCACAGGGCACCCCAAACCTTTTTCAATGCCTTATTTTATAATGCGCCCCTTGGAGATAGGCAATTGAGAGGATGTCATCAAGAAAGTCAAGCCCAGAAGGCCTCAAGCTACAGGAGTGTGAGAGGAGCTCAGGGAGGTCCAAGCCACCTATCTCCTACATTCCTACTGCCATGGACACCACCAAGGTGGTCAATAAAATCAAGGTCTCCAATAAAATGACCTTGTCCATCACTGTCTTCGGCAAGGGAAGTGCAGTACAGTTCCTCAACCATGTTCAGACCTCACTGAAGATCATTTCCCAGAGAGGTCTAGACACTGATTATGAGGAGGCAGGTAAGGAAGACATCAATGCTGACGAAATACTGATTGCAGCGACTGCGGCCAAAGCCAAGTATATGGGAACAGACGAAAGTTATCCCGTCCTCCAGGCATGCACAAAGGCAACTACTGCCAAAATCAGTAGCAAAGAGGCCATAGAGTCTGCTGGCCAAGCGATCTTCTTGCAGTATTCCACCCAACTGTCGGAAACTGCTTATCGTCCTTGGACCACCATCGTTGGGGAACAGATTAACTGTGAACCCTGGACTGATGTCTATGGTGTTGAACACCCCACGAAACACCCGGCAACTTGGGACTCCTTCAGGGAGTGTGTCAAGTTGCACCTGCAGACAGTCTTTAAGACTGATGCAGCAGAGCAAGAATGTTTCTATATCAGCAATGGGCTGAAGAAACCTAACAGGGTACCCATCAGGGACTTTTTGCAGAGGATCCAATGACTTAACGGGTTTGTAGAACTCTTGCCTTGCCTGTATTACTCTTTGATGGCTGCAAAGTCAACAAAAGTATGCGGGCCCTTTGATGACGCTGACTTGGCAAGCCACATCCTCAGGATGGTTCCTAGGAACTGGCAGGACCAATATGAGCTCAGTGGAGCTTTGGTACCCCAGAGTGTCAGGAAACTTCTAGAAGTCCTTGAATGCATCGAGAAGGCCTACCCCACCGAGAAGGTTGGAGAAGGACACAGGAATGCAGCCAAGTCTAGCGACTTGACTAAAAAGAAGATGGTCTCTTTTAGTGACCCGATTCCGAAGAAACGTTGCACAGAGAAGTACTGCTCTCTCTGTAGGAAACATGGGGGCGCACATACCACCCACAACACTCCGGATTGCCGGAAGTATGAATCCAATGGGACCCCGAAGTCTAGCTTCAAAGGGAAAACCCAAATGGAGCCTCTCGTGGACCAGAGAGACCTGCTCAAGGAGGAAGTAGCTATGTGCAGCTATCCGCTAAAATTGACACACTTACCAAGTTCAACAAGAAAATGAAATGCGCTATCAGCAAGAAGAAGCGCAAGCATCACAACATGAGTGACAGTGATGATTCAGACTCATCCTGAGAGGATGGGTTGGGGAGTACTAAGAAATTGTGTAGTAAAATTGACGGCAATGATACGACAAACACCTATCTTAGTCCGATTAAAACTTCCCCACGTGTCAACATAACATTTTCTGATTCAAACAATGTCAGTTTGATTCCAGCACAAGACCTAGGAAATCTTCCAGGTGAACCAACACAGAGTGAAACAATTGCCAAATTGTCGGACCCAGAACTGTCGGGTGACCTTTTCAATAGTGTGAACCCCCTTTGACAGGTAAAGAAGGACGGGTCACTGCTGTAGTAGCCAAGGCACATTATATAACGACTGAAAATCCAGCCTGTAAGAACCTCGAACACTCTACAGGGTGTTGTACCAGTAACACAGTCATCCGGATCCTACTCGATAGTGGATCTGATGGTGATCTCCTGTTCCATGCAAAAGGTACGGAGAAACACTTTCCCTATTTGACTAGGCAGGTGCCAATGTCTTGGCACATGTCGAATGGGAACTTCCTATCCAAAGGAAGGAGCGAAGTTAACTTGAAATTCTTTGAGTACTTGAACAGTAACGAGTACTTAGTGACTCTAGATGTAGTAGAGTACAATAAGAAGAAGATGACCAAGCAAGTGTTTGACCTCATTCTTGGATGTGAGACCATGAAAGAGCTCGGAATTGTTCCAGATTTTTGAACAAAAGAAATTACCATTGACCACGTCATTTTGCCAATGAGAGATGCCAATAGTCTGACCACATCTAACCTGGATAAAGCCCGGGCTGTCAACAACAGCATGGCAAATGAACCGCAAAGTACGCAGGAAGTGACACAGCAGGTAGTTAAAATCCTAGATGCAAATTATAAAAAGGCAGACCTCCAATCAACTGTTAGCACCGATTGTAGTCACCTCAGTCTCCAAGACCAAAACTCTTTACTGGAGTTGCTCCCAGAATTTGAGGAACTTTTTGACGGAACATTAGGTGATTGGAACGCAGAACCAGTGTCCCTTGAACTCAAGGAAGGCGCTAAACCATATAGTGGTAGGGCATATCCAGTACCAAAATCTCGCAAAGAAACAACTATCAAAGAACTGAATAGATTATGCAAACTGGGAGTGGTAGAGTTTCAGCCGGAGTTGGAATGGGCGTCACTATCATTTATCACCGCAAAGAAAGACGGAACTGTACGCTTTCTCACTGATTTTAGGGAAGTCAATAAATGACTAGTCAGAAAACCGTTTCCATTACCCAAAATCAGTACAGCTCTGCCAGAGCTAGAAGGTTTTACCTATGCTACAACCCTAGATTTAAACATGGGTTATTATCCCATTAGATTGGACACTGATTCATCCAAAATATGTACCCTCATTTTTCCATGGGGCAAGTATTTGTACATCCGGTTGCCAATGAGCATTGCTGGTTCACCAGACATCTTTGAAGCAAAAATGTCATCACTAATGATAGCCTTAGAGTTCGTAAGAGCTTATCTTGATGATTTGTTATGCATCACAAAGGCAAATCTGGAAGACCACCTTGACAAACTGAAAATGGTGCTTACCAGACTACGTGAGGCGGGCTTGTGAATCAATGCCCAAAAATCGTCTTTCTGTGCCATTACAACTGAATATCTAGGTTATACCCTCACACGTACAGGGATTAAACCACAGCAGAAAAAGGTACAGGCAATTCTTGCAATCTCACCGCCGAAAAATGTCAAAGACCTCCGTAAGTTCATGGGCATGGTCCAGTATTATAGAGATCTTTGGGCAAGATGCAGCAAAGGCCCCACTCACCTCACTTGCAGGAGAGTGTGGTCACACCAAGGTCACCAGAGCCAATAAGACAAAGAAATGTCCATGGTACTGGGACATGGTGCATCAAAAGCCTTTGATGACGTAAAGACTACAATTGCCAAGGATGTAATCTTAGCCTATCCAGATTATTCAAGGGAATTTGAGATATACACTGATACCTTGTCTAAACAACTTGGATCAGTTATCACCCAGGGTAATAGGTCCCTTGCATTTTTCAGCAGGAAACTGTCGACAGCGCAACAGAAATATAGTGTGACTGGACTTGAACAACTGGCCATAGTGGAGACACTGAAAGAGTTCAAAGGCATGTTGTGGGGACAAAGATTGGAAGTCTATACAGACCACAAAAATCTAATCCAGGACGCACTCAGATTAACCTCTGACCGTGTCTACCAATGGAGATTGCTCCTTGAGGAATTTGGCCCCAAAATTGTTTACATTAAACGCACACATAATACTATAGCCAACACCATCTCTCTCTTGGACACCGGACCCGTTCCGAGTGAGCATGAAAACTGGATGACATTTACAAAAGGCTGATGTTATTACACCATGCAAGAAGAGAGTGCAATGACACCTCTGCATACCAAGAGGAAATGAATCTGGTATTTGCAAACCGCAACGAAGAAGATGTCATCTACCCATTCACAGTACAAGAAATTGCAGAAGCACAAAAGCTTGATGCCAGCTTGAAGATGCTGAAAGATCAGTACTCGACACAATTGGTCGAAAGTACACAACTCCTATGTAAGGACGGAAAGATGGTCATTTCAAAAGAACTTCCACACCGTGCAGTTAGTTGGTACCACCACTATCTACAGCACCCTGGACACACTAGACTCAAAGAAACCCTTCGTGCTGCAATGTACTGGAAAGGTATGCAAAATTCTGTCCGTAAATATGTCAAAAACTGTCATGCATGCCAAGTCAACAAAAGGCATAAGCATAAGCATAAGCATAAGTATGGGAAACTCCCTACTAAGATCACCATCACAAACCTTTGGGAAGTACTATGTGTGGACCTGATAGGCCCGTACACGATCAAAGGTGCAGATGGGACAGTAATTAATTTCATGTGTCTGACTATGATTGATCCAACTTTCAGCTGGTTTGAAATAGTTAAACTGCTGGTAATCACTGAGGCGATTATTCCCCTGGATACAAAAGGGCGTAAGGGCAAAAAGGACCATGACGAACCTAAGTTAGCATACTTTGATAAGTCATCAGCAATGATCAGCAACTTAGTGAACAAGACCTGGTTTAGTAGGTATCCCCCGTTGTCAATACATAATTTATGACAATGGAAGCAAGTTCAAACTTCACTTCAAAGCCCTATGTGAATCATATGGGATCACGAGTAAGCCTACCAGTGCCAAGAATCCTCAAGCAAATGCTATTCTAGAACAAGTGCAGCAGGTGATATCATCTATGCTCCAAACAGCTGAAATAGGCATGGCCCCTTCAGTAGAGTCAAGCAATATAGATGTGTTTGTGACTAACGTCGTTTGGGCCATTCGCTCATCTTACCATACAGTGACAGGACATGTTGTTTGACATTCCCTTCTTGGCCAACTGGAATGAAATTGGAGAATATAGGCAATACCAAACAGACCAAAACACAGAACGGGAAAATCGCTCACGTCGTGACTGGGACTACAAAATTGGTGATTAAGTACGTCTTATTAAAGATGGTATACTCCGCTCAGGTGAAAGCAGGTATGAAAGTGATCCTTGGACTATCGCAACAGTTCATACGAATGGCACCATCAGGATTCAACATGGAACAAAATTGGAAAGATTGAATATTCGAAGTGGTACACCCTTTTTTAACAACCAAATGAAAACCAAAAATAATGTCAGTTTTCAAAAACGGCCTCTCCCTCTTCAAACAACACTTACTTGTTGCATATGTTTAACAAACTCTTTTGTTTGTTACACTTACTCTCACGAGAACACATTTTTCACCTAAACATATTTAGTTTTTTTGTTCCATTTTTACCTAATACTCCATATGTGAGGGCGAGTGACATAGGCCAAGAATCAGCCCATGTTTGTACTCATTGGTATAAAATACAAAGGAGCATTCTCAGGACTCCCCAGGCAGGAAGTCCACTGCCCCTGATCCAAAAGGCAAGGACTCCCCAACATTGGGGTCCACCACCCTGGTCCAAGAGGCAAGGACACCCCAGCACAGGAGTCAACTGCCCTTTGGACTCTGTAACACCAGAGTCCTGGCCCCTTCCTTTGAGAAGGCAAAGTGCATACCACTTGTGTGTAGAATCTACACAAATTTCGATTACATCATTTGGATTGGAAGTGCATTTCCACTGCCCTTCCATCCTCACAATTGGTGCAAAATGAACTCATAAAATAAAATCTTTTACCCCTGTTGAATCTACCTATAATTTTAGCGTGATATTGTTTTGCGATGATACGGCTCAGGTCACCCCCTAACTATGACCCTGGTGATGAAAGTTGTCTGTGGGAGGCAGAATATTTTATACCTCGGGGTGAGGTCCATCTGCCTAATCAACTTTTGAATTTCACCCCAATGATTATATCTGGGGCAAGAAGTAGGGAACATGATAACTATTTGATCCTTTACAGCACATGAACAAAGACAACTAAATGTGACTATGGTATAAGCCAGATTATAGGTAACATGGTTTATAAGTAACACCAAGCGAGTCTCACCTGTCATTTGTGCTTTTCTGGTATTTAATCTTCAACCAGAACTAAAAACCCCAAGACTAGTTCCCCTTCACATGAGCAATACACACATATGTATTGCTCTCTGTGGCTCCGGATTGTTGCTGAGAAACTTCCAATGCTGTCAGAAGTCACAACACAACTCACACACATAACGGAGGGTTGACAGCACGGACGAGCAAGGCAGGCAGTGGGAGAGGTACAATATGTCTACCTCAATGTATTAGGGCAAGCTTCATAGATACCTATAATTTTTCAACGTTTAAAAATCACTAGCTTTGGGCGGATTGTAAGTAATTTTTAAAAGTATCTTTTGACATTTGCATTACTTATAATCCGGCTTATATGGTAGTCAGCAACAGAATGATGTGTATTACATTGCACCTTAACAATCAAACAAGCTATTCACCACACTCAAGATTTCATTTGTAGAACAAATCCTAACAATGCAACTAGGACTATAACTTTGCATTCACACAGATATACCATTTATTGCAATATTTTGCAAAAGTACACAATATCCTGTAGTTCTCAAATGTGACAGTCTCTCCTCTTTTACAGTGCATTTTAATTAAAGTATTCCTCTCAATGTAGAGTTCCTCTTCCTCGTCTTCACCAACTGTTGATCTCAACGTACTTGCTTTGCTGTGAATTTCCGGACTTTTGAGCCCATCCATCTCTGGTGAAAAGACTTTTGCTTTGTATCTAAAAGCAATCAACCTTTCTCAACCCTACCTAGATCAAGAAGTTTCATCGCCTTCAAACAAGACTTACTAACATCATTGCAGGATAAGAACTGCCTAACATCTCTTTCATTGCTGATAAGGTGCAGTCACCCTGTGCAGTATCTGAATGGAAGATATGATGGCTAGTCCAGATGCTGATGTTGCTGACAGACATGTAAATAAGTTAAAAAGAAGTCAATATCACATAATCAATTTTATGACCAAACCAACCACCAAATGTGTAGTCGATTGGACAATGTGTCACCATGATACTAGAGAGTGTTTTCAGGTAGAAAGTGATAGAAGTCATTTAGAGATGAAATGAGAAAGACTCGGAAGACAGATTCTCGTTTTGACAAGAATTTCATGAAGTACAGCAAACCTCTTCTTCCCTTCCATGAGCTCTTTTGTTCTACCTCCTCCCTTTCTCTCTTTAGTCTACCACATGTCTTGTTGCTCCTGAATTATTTCTCTAGAATGGCTCCATTTCTTCAGTGCTCTTCTGCTGCATCTCTTGACTTCTTTTTTCTGACCATACCTTTTTTCTTGCCCATTGTCTCTTAGTTCCCCAGGTTTCCGGTGTTCAAAACTTTGGCAACCCCTTATTTTTGTTGATTGTTAGTTTGCTGTTTAATTGTTGATTTGCTGTGCTTTGTCTTGATGTGACTGTGTGACCTCACAATAACTGAATCTGTTGCACACACACAATGTCGCAAAGCATTTTACTGGCTTTGCAAAGCTGCCATTGGTGATCTAGGCAGTAGTTATCAATGTTCAGTTTGTCTTGGTTGTGACTTTTTGCATTGGTGTTTGCTTGATTTGACATGGTGCAGGTGGTGCACCTGCAATAAGTCTACCCACCCTTTCTCTTGCCTGGTATGCCCTTCCTCTGGATGATTTGTCTGTCTCCGATGCATCCTCTGTGGTGTTACACAGCTACATTTTTTATCAGCCTCTACGCCCTCTCAAAATTATTCAACATGATTGTGTTTCTTATATTACCCACTTGTGGATTGAATATCCAGTGGTGTGTTCAAAAACTGTGGGAATATAGGGGATGTGCCCACTTGCACATGAAGAATGTTTTGACTCTCTTAGACAATCCATTCCAACCCTGAGTCCTCTCAAACCCATCCTGCAGGGCAAAAAGGTGTTCATACCCATATTGAGGACAATCTTCTGCTGTTAAATCCTCCATCGGCCCTTTCTTCCCATACAGCAGCTAGTTCTCTTGTACACACACCCTGGCTCTGTCTATGCTTCCATCTTCATGTCCCTTGTATCATCACCCTGCACCCAAACACCATAAGAAAAAATGGGATGAGTTGAATTAGGAAAAGCATTGTAAGTAATGCTACAGACAGCAAGACTCATGGATGATAGAACATAGAG
This sequence comes from Cyclotella cryptica, assembly GCA_013187285.1. NCBI lineage: Eukaryota > Bacillariophyta > Thalassiosirophyceae > Thalassiosirales > Thalassiosiraceae > Cyclotella > Cyclotella cryptica. The sequence continues at coordinate 323,358 of JABMIG010000131.1, read as the reverse complement.
ATCACCTTGTGTGTGTAGCATGCACCCATAATACCAACGAGAAGGTCTATCCAAGCACATATGTAATATTGTTTGCTCCTAATGCCCAATACCATCATTCCGGAGGCCTTTGAGATTTGTATCAAGAACTGGGGGAAATAAAAATGCTGCTTGCTGTAAAAAAAGGACACAGATCACTAACCTTGTGTCTGCACCACAATCACAGCTGCATAGTATTACAGCTCTTCTCCACCATGTTGTAAGCACAGGTTGGAGATGGCAGCAACCCTTCAAAAGTAGATGGTACGCTCACGGTGCTCTGATGAATATCTCTGCTTTCATGTGAACTGAAGCAAATCAAGAAGAAGAGATGTGATCTGATCTTGAGGGCAAAAGAAACAATGTACCCCTCAGCAGCCAAAGATCAATAGCAAATACCACCACAGCTAGGGATGCTTTCAACCAAACTGTAAAGGCCCTCAAATCACCCACTGCACAAAAATTCAAACACCAACTGGGGTAGCGCACATGCCTTATTCTCATCACCAAAGTCAGCTCGTTGGACAGATGAACTTCCCCAACACCCCATAACATGGAGAAGCATACCACTCAGCCTCTGTAACCACCCAATTTAACCAAACATCACAACAATACACCAATTCCAAGGGATTCAATGGAGGCACCCCTCCAGAAATTGAGCACCACTCTCACACATGCTTTCAAGAATACACTCAAGTATCCCCATACATATCATTACCAAAATGGGGCAGCTAATTTTATTAGTTTCACCATATTTCTGGTGTCAACAGTCCCACCTAATATCATTGCCAAAATGGGACTGCTAGTTTTCTAAATTCAATATTTTGTGGTATAAACCACAAACCACCCCACCAATAAGAAGCTTGGGAGGGATCTCAATAAGCTTACAAGAAGTCACAAATTCTTCACCCCTCAACCACACACTACAAGCTCACCATCATCCTGCATGATCTCACTCATAGCCCAATAATCATCAAAAGCACCGCCCATCAATGCATGTATATTTATAATTGATGGATCAAAATAATCTTCAATTGTGTGCTGCCTTCTGGTAACACTTCCCTCTCATTGATTCTCTTCCATCTTCATCAATGCTTGCTTTCAATAATTCTTTTTGCTACGACAACTTTACAGTCTGCCCCTTCAATTGGTCGTTTTAGAGTGATTTGGAATTTCTCAAAAGTATTTTGTTGTCCGCCACAGGAACACATTGCCTGAAGAGCTGGCTCTGTTGCTGTGTCAGACATTCCAATTCTGATACAGCAAGAGAATCAGATCTTGCTTAGTGATTTGCAATTTGGATGAAGAGGTCAAAAAAGGGATAAAATTAGCCAGCTTCAATTGAATTAACATGTTTCCGACTCTGACATGAAAAAGTTTTGATTCTCAATTCATCAACATTAGAGTTAAGCTATTGCAGCAATTTACATCCATGACTTAGGTAAACAAGATAGCTCATTCCTCACATTAAGCAAAATCAACTCAATGGCTTGTCTATGACATTCCTTCGAGTGAGAAGGTTGTGCTCTTATGAAGGTGGGTTTCCAGCCTTTGTTCTCACAGCACATAAAAGAAAGCTCAAACAACTATTGACAATAATGACCTAATATGGACCAATGTTTCAATCTCCATTTTCTTTACCTTGTAAATGAAGGTGCTGTTATTCAGGTTCTTCTCCAATTCAGCATGACAACTCTTCCAGAGGTGGACCATCTCACGTGAAACCACGGTTAAACTATTCTGGCAATGATATCAAATTTCAACTTGTGCACCTTTTTGGCCATGGCACCCAATGAAACAGGGGCCCACACGCCGTTTTCTTTTGTGACTTGTGAATGTCTTGTGAGAAAAATCACGACTTAACCTTCTTGTTTGCCCAGTGCGTTTTCTTACTTTCCCAACAAATTTTTGTTAATCCCATGCGTCGCCCTGCGGACTGGCGAACAAATCATTCTTATAATGTTGGAAGAGCGAATAGAAGAGCTCTTAATTCATCTCGGTGTCCTCATTATAGGAATTGATCTATATTCGTTTTTGCATGGGGATGTCACAACATGCTGTATTAAACAAAGTGCAGTACCGTACTGTACAACAACAGCTTATGTTCGAGTGAAGTCGACGTCTTGTATTTCGGGTCACGAATTATTTCTTCACAGCAATAACGTATGAACAGAACACGGTCATCTGTAACGATAAAAAACACTTGATGGAAAGCGTCTGCTAATAGGAATTCGTACTAATTTCTCTCTTTCATCATGAAAAGGCCTACAAGATGTGCTTCGCGATTTAGTGACCTGTTGTGTCAAATCACTTGTGATACTGTAGGGTGACGTGTTTCTGATGCAAGCGTTCTGTGGAATTGAGGACAATAGATCCAATGTCGAGAAGTCGTGACTCACTGTATCAACCTGTGGAGTTATGAAGTCACAGGAAATGAAGTGTGGTTTGCCTTGTTGTTTACAAGTGTCGTCTGTAAAATCTTGTAAAATACCGGAAACTATCATTCCTCTCACAATACCTAACGATACTATAACCAAACAGAAATGTCTCAGTTAGAAGCACAATCCCGTAACATCGTACTCTCGAAAGAGCTGTGGTCTCAGTTTCAAACGGAAGCTCGGGCTAACAAAATATCCACTACTGCCGGAGTGAAAGAAATGTTGAGAAAGACGCACGCCGAACAGCAGCAACATTTAAACCGATGTCATTCTGGTTCTGGCGACATTTCCTCCGTCAAGGCAAGTGGCAGTCTGGCACTACTATCATCTCTGAAACGCAGTAGATTCAGTGATTCAGACGTCAGTTGGAGGAGAAAGCCCTCAGGCGGTTCCACGAGTAATATTGGCCTAAACAACGAGTTCTTTGAACTTGTTCGTCCGTCTCACACGAGCTCGAGAGTGTCTGAATGCCTCTATAATGAGAGCAAAAGCTCGATGTTACCTTACGTGGCTAGGCGGTCCCACGATATAGAAGACTACGGCTTAGCCATACGCGGAAATACTCAGAGTGTCATGTCTCTGTATGGTACTCAAGGAACCAAGACATCTCTTAACAGCTTTGTTGCCATATTTCGATCATTAAAGAATGGATTGGAACAGAAACAAATCGAGCAGCAGCGACATGGTCTTATGAATCGTGTCGCTCATTCTTCAAGTTGTATTTCCCCCAATGAGGCAACTAATAGCCCTATGTTGAAAACAAGCCGATTCAGTGAATCAGATGTTGACTGGCGTACAAGGTCTTCCTGTGGATTCGAAAGCAGGAGTAATGGAAAGAACGAGCTGTTCGAAATTATTATCCCTTCGCCTCGTCCTTCCTTCCATGATAATGAATTTGATCATCGCAATAACGAGAGCAAGAGCCTTATTGCAACCAAGCCAACGAAGAGGAATCAAAACATTGCACCTCCACAAGAAAGTGAAGATTCAACACCTGCGAAATCAGCCAAAGAAGAACTGGACACAGATCCCAACGACAGCGATCACGATGATGATGACGATGATAGGAGCAACAATGGATGCTTTGAATACCCTCGACAATCGAGGCAAAAAGCTCTTGAGAGAAGCATGCAATCTGTCTCTCTTTTGATGGAGTGTGATGATTCCGATCTTCTCAGTTACGGATCTTATAAATATGCTCGTCAGTCGAGGCGGAAGACTGTTGAGAAATGGACTCGATCCAGTTTCACTTCATCAACAAGTGTCGGGTCTTCACTTTTGGTAGAGTGGGGTGATAACAGCGATACATGGGGCGACAGTGATTGACTAAAATATGCCAGTGTCTCGTCAGAGCATGGACCAGATGAGCGGACAGTTCCGTTGTTTGCAATGATAAACGCAATAATAGATGCTAGTACACGTTTTCAAGCCAAACACAGTCTTTGTGGCGTACTTATTTATCTCCATCATTTTAGTGTCACCAATTGTGCCTGTATTCCAGAAGAAACACCGAATTGTAATTCTAGAAATGACTGTATGATGAAATATGTTGATTTTGCCTAAAACTTAAACATTTGCACCAAAACCGTAGATGCCAAAATCTAAACGATCCTCAGCAATTGTATCCCAAATGAAAACCTGCCTTGTCTTCTTGATAGCTGTTAATAACTCCGCGTCGCCCAAATCAGATGCCCCATCAGAAGCAACTCCACTACATTTTTACCCCATAGGCCACCATCATCAGTGTTTTGTTGTCCTTGGCTTCAGGCCTTGAACTGTACGTCAAGTGCAGTTTTGCTTGTCTAGCTGTTAGCCAGAGTGGTAGGATCAAGGCTTGTCAAGGTGTCTTCATGGTTTTGAATGCATGATACTTGCATATGCTAGTCATGGTTTTTATGTTAAAGAGGCTGTTGCTATGATGAGGAAGGTACTGTGATGAATTTGTGCTTTTTCATGCTTGTAATTAAGAATGACTACAACATGCCATAGGTGTTCCAATAGAGATTAATGCTGGCAATCTCGAGAGGAGTGCTAGTGGCATACATTGTGCCTGATATGACACATGGGAACTGACAGAGTATTTTGGTAGAATATATGTTCTCTTGGAATCATGTTAGAGTACATATAAATATTCGAAAGCAACAGATGACAGGAGTTTGGAGATTGCAAGACACCAGTAGTTCCTGTGTAACTTTTATGTTGTTTGGCATCAAGATTTTGTTGGACCATTCAGAAGTCCTCCTGTGGTCTGAGATTACCAATTTTGCAGACCCTAGGTGTCTAGTTATTAAACTATTATGGTTAGTTGTCTATCATGTCTGCCCAGCTCTGTTGATTTTCTTAGAAACCAGAGAATGCTGAGCAAGAAAGAGCATGCATCTACTCACCTAATACTTACAATCGGAAGGCAATGGCAAACAAACTTACCCAATGTTTAACCGTATCTAGTGTGATGCCAATGTTGGTATGATTTACTTTGGGGGTATTTGTGGGACAGTTAGAACATAGAGTGTGACCAAGATATATCATTGAAAAATGCATCATGATAGAGAGACACAGAGCTGGACAGTGCCAAGTTTCAATCACAGCTTCAGATACAGCATTGTGAATGTGGCAAGCATTACAACATGCACGAGGAAAGAGCACCCAATTAGTGTTCATCTCAAGAATATTCAGAAGGACTGCAAGGACTGCAACAACATTGAGCTGGTGATTGATGAAGGTACCAACAAGTTTGACAGCTCTTCATTCCCTTTTTTATGTCAGCAAAACCATCCATTATCTCACTTTGTCATAGACCACATGGTAAATAGGTAGTTCACCTGATGGGCAAGGAGATTCACTGTCAGTTAGTGAGAATCTTATACTTTGTTTAGTCTCAACTTCAAGTGCATGTTACATTGTCACAGATATCTTCTAAGTTTGATTAAATTTACTAGACGTGTTGAGTTCATTGAGAGGTTTCTAACAGCACCTCTGTGTCAGGGGACCCAATGCACAGGAGAGTGAAAAAATGATTACCACAACTGCTAATTTTCAAAATGCAAAAACACTGCTCTGTTGACTCCTTTATTGTGTGCTCAACAGCCAATAGATGTCTAGTTTGGCAGGGACCACACACCCAAGATCCAGGAGTGAATGATCAACGTGTTCTGATGAGGTTGTTGCAATTTAAGTATATTGCTGACAGAGTTAACTGGTCACATACATCCAACAATGACTGCTGTAGCAGATATTTTTAGGAGCACTGCACATATTGATGGCGTCTAGTGTTATCTCATAAGGCACTTTGGCCCCATCCTCAATTTCAGGGTTGAGGATGAGCTACTAGCCAAGTTTAAACAACAAATGAGTAGTGCAGGCATCTCTGCACTGCCCAAAGCACACATAGAAAGGTATGAATTCACCTTGGACACCTCAACCAAAAATGAAAAGACCCAACATTCAGTTGTTATCCCCACAACTAGACAATGAGTCTGGAAGATTGCTGTGATCATCAAGAATGTGGTAATACCACAATCTCCAATCAAATGATATTTCATAAAAAAAACTCCATCACTGCCTCAACTCCTCACTTCATCCTCTTGAATTGTTATCTTTCATATATTGCTGACTACCAGCCTACCACCGATAGCCATCATCTTCGTGACGTAAGCTGCAGATGTCATGGCCCCTATCTTGTACTGAATGCCATCTAGAGTCCCCTGGATAGTATCAGTATGACTGACCACACACTTTGACTCTGAGATACAGCTTTCAATGATATCTTGGTCCATGACATACCCCAAAAGGGTAATCTACTCCATAGTCTTACGATAGTAATGTCATGAATTTTAGCATTCGCATACAAACCGAGTCATTTATCAGATGTGGAAAATCCAGGGCTCTCTACCTGGAAAATCATACTATAGTGGTTGTTAAATGCTTGTGCCCCAAATTTCATCTTGATTAAAATCAAAGGATAGGGGTGTTTAAACCCTATTGCTTTTCCTCTTATAGTTCATCAATGACTGACCCCATTCCTAATTCCAGGTGTTCTGTCATCAGAGTGAGTGCCATTCCACTATTGGAGAGAAATATCAGATTTGTAGAGGCATTATTGCATTCTCAAGAAGCCCCTTTCCAGAGATCAACACTTCTGCCAACATGGTTGATATCATATTTTATTTGTTGAAGTTTGAATGGTAACACGAACACAAAAATTATGAGCTCTAAAGGTAAATTTGATGTGGTCTTCCAAACAAAACAAGATGCATCTACTCATATTTTTATATTAGAACTATATGAATGGTTTGCCATTTACATGTATATGGAGTACACTGCTCATTTAGTAAAATGAAACTACCTAGGTCAATAGGTCACAGCAGATCTTAAACAAAAGTGTATAGTGAAGACAAGTTGTGAGCAATCCTTCAAACATTCTAGGATCAAAGTGCCGTGACATAATGATTGTGACAGTATCTGGTTCTAGCCAAGAATCCAAGTATGAACAATGCTACAGCAAGATAGCAAAGAGGTTAGATTAACCCAAATTGGGTTAATTTACCTAGTTGTGTCACCAACCTATCTCTGAGTACATGAGTTGGCCACTACTTAAATTCTTTGACGAGGGCACATGCTAAGAGTCCCCACCAATCAAGCTCAACAAGTCATGTTAGCATGCAGAAGCAAGATTTAAGAGTGACATATTTACTACAAAATACAGCGTCAACATCTGAGAGAGGACACCACACATCTTACTATACTCCTTGAATCCCATGAGTTACCCACTGCTCTAGGTCAGCTGCAACCCTTGACATGCTCAACAAAAATCACGATACCAGACAAGGCACGACATTCAACAAGACAGGCAACTTGACCAAAAATTGGTCAGCTATTGACAAAGTATCGATGCCATTGACCATTATCAAGGGGATTGAAAAGTATTGATAATAATGACTACAGACTCAATATTGACTAAGGGTTCAATAATATTGACTGCAGGGTCAATAATATTGGCCACAGGGTCAATAATATTGACTACAGCATCAATAATATTGACTCCTGTCAACAAGCACATTGATAGAAGGGCAAAGTATTGATATTTTTAATTGATACATTGACTGGATGAGTCAATCTTATTGATCAACTATCAACCAAGTTGAAGTCATCATCAAGGGCTGCAGAAGAATGTAGTACCAACTATTGACCAACTATTGTTATCATCATCAATCTAGGTTGCAAATTCCGATTTTGGTTACTGTCCAAAAAACACATTAACCAGTAACTTATCAGAGTTACTGCAGTAATTACTGAAGATTCCGGACATATTACTGTAAATTTTGTCAAAATGAGTCTTATTTTGTGATGTCACAGTGTCACAGTCCTTAAGTATTGAGCAAAGTACTTAAGTAAGTCTTTCTCAGTAATCTCGCGATCACAGTAATCACGTTACTGTCAAAGTTAGAAAATATTCCGGAGTAACGCGTAATTCCGCCAGAAATCCTCCGGAATTTGCAACCTAGTCATCAATCGTTTGACTTTGTGGTCAACATGTTGACAAGTATTACTACGGAAGTCAATAATGTCAAATTGCGTTGACCAAAAAGTCAACAGAAGGTTGACAAATCATCTCTAGCAGTCAACATACTATCCACCAGAAAACAAAACTATCAACCACCTATCAACCAATTGTCAAAATTGGTTAAGTTGCCTGCCTTACAGTATGGTGCTTATTACCAAAGAGATGTGAGTTTTGGGGAGAAAAAATCAAGCCAGGAAATGCCAATGTATTGTGTCAGATGAAAATGCTTTAATCCAAACATACAGTCCAAGGAGCACAAAGACTGAATCCATATGTTTGATAAAGGCCACCATTATTTCATACTTGCAAGATCTTGTCTTCATGTGTTAGGCCAAAAGTTAGGCAACTTGCGATTGCTGAAAATTGCAAAAATTTGGTGAAGGTGATTACAAATCCTGAGAGATTTTGACTTTGACAAGTAGTCGCACTTTCCCACTTTGCAATTCCTCGGGAATAACGGTTTAGCCCGGGATCCCTGTGAAGGCCAATAGTTTGGCATCAATTGGAATGATCGTGTGATCAATTGACATCAAAATACCATGATCAGCATCGTTTGAGAAGGGGCTTCTTATTCTCCATCTTTATCATGCTTGGTCATTACAATTCCTTAGGAAGTGTAACAAGTGACGGAGTATCACAAAATTGCAATTCCTAAGGAATCTTGATAAGATTTTGACACGACGCACAGTTCCTAAGGAATTGTGTGTTTAAAGTGACTCACCCACGCAAAAAAGATACCACCAAAAGATTGAATGTTGCAGAGAGATTAGTACACCACATTCTTATGGACAGTTGAATGTGTTTTGACACCAGAATGACACAAAAATGACACCAACATGACCTATTTCTCACAATTCAAATGTAATATGGCCGTTCCCCAAGAATTGTTCTACATATTCCTGGCAAGAGTGCGACTACTTGTCAAAGTCAAAATCTCTCAGGAACTGAAATCGCCCAAAAATTGATGTGCAATTCCTTGGGAATTGCAAGTTACCTAACTTTTGGCCTAACACATGTGTTAGGCCAAGTTAGGGGCTTTGTGATTCCTTGGGAATTGCAAAAATTTCGGCAATTGCCATTTCAAATCCTAGGCAATTTTGACTTTGACAACTTTTTGCACTTTTATAGGGAATACGTAGAACAATTCTTTGGGAATGGTCATATTAGATTTGAAATGCAAGAAACCTGCTATGCTGGTAGGATATTTCTACAAATTTGGCAGCAAAATGTATCCAACTGTCGATTGAATTCATATGTACTAATCCCTATGTGATGTAGAATCTTTTGATGTCAGTGTTCTTCGTGTCATGTTCCTCAGGAATTGAAATTGCCCAGAATTGGCAACAATGAATCAACCTGTCCTCCTCTTTTGATGCCTATCCATTATGTTGGTATATGAAATTGATGCCTAACTATTAGGCTTCGCAGAAATCGGCCATCCATATTGATGCCAAAGTTGCGGGCTTTACAGAAATCCCGGGCTAAACCAGTGTTTCTGAGGAATTGCACACCTCACAAGTGCAACTCCTTGTCAAAGTACACATTCCAAGGATTTGAAATCGCCAAAAATATGAGTGCAATTCTGGAGGAATCGCAAGTTCCCTAGCTTTTGGCCTAACACATGGTGGTAGTTTGCCACTGAATGAAGGTCTTGTAGGATAATTTTGAATTGACAATGGCTCATGTAAGATTGAATGGGAAGCACGGTGTTTTTGACATTGATTGGAATATTAGTCATGAGATAATCCTGAAACTGCTGACATGATACACCATAGGCCAAGGAATTGAAGCAATGATTTTCTCCTCATCTTAATGGGGACTCTCCTAGCAGCTTAATAGCATTGCTTGTATTGTAGACCATGATTTCAATCAGAAAGGAGCACCTCCATGTCATGTCATGGACACATGTGTAGGCTCGGTAAATTTGTGTAGCAAAGCATAGAATCAAACTGTAGGAAGAGTGAATCCTGATGACTCCCAAGGTATCATAATCCAAATGGGTCCATAACATTGTTAGCGAGGTCAACACAGTTAATTCAATTTTGTATGAATTCAGTGGGTCAGATGCCAGAAAATTTTTGGAATGAATTTTGCACGTTCCTAGGTCTACTGCAAGAGCTAGGATGATACTTGGAAGGGAAATGACTACCGGGGAAGAGGAAGCAAATGGTTGTCAACACCAATCTTGCAGAAAAAACAGATGGCTCAAAAGTGCATGGAAACTGGTCTAATATAATTGCCAGAAGACCCCTGTGAAGTGGGAAATGTTGATGACCTATAGCAGATACAATAAGGGTGTAACAATGTGTTTGCAGTGTTTCAATGCTCACATTTCGAACCTTTAACATGGTGCATTAGTAAAACATAATTGTGTAAAAATATCACCTTGTTTTGTCAAGCTCAATGGAAGTAATAGTCCATTGCCCACCCGTGAGCAAAGAAGACAGGCAAAGATAGTGGTGAATACCGTATAACCCGGATTATAAGTACCACAAATGCCAAAAGATACTCTTTGATTGTACTTATAATACAACCAAAGTTAGTAGTTGTAACACGCTGAAAAATTATCAGTTTCTTCAAAGTTACCCTATTTACTTCAAGGTAGGCAAATTGCACATTGTACTCCTCCTGTCCTGTTGCCCTCCTTGCTCCTCGTGCTCACCACCCCTCCACCATATGCGCAAGATGTGTAGTGACTTCCGACGGAATCAGAGGTGTCTCGGCAACCATCGGGAGTCACGGGGAGTACTACTTATGGCATATGGGTGTATTACTGATGACAAGGAGAAACTATGCAGGGTTTTAGTTTAGTTAAAGGTGAGCAACTATCGGAAAAAACACAAATGTCAATAGAACCACCCCTTTGGGACTTATAATCCGGTGATACTTATTATCCGGGTTATACGGTAATTTGCATTATTGGGTAGCCTTAGCTGACTGTTGGTTGTTTTGATACAGATGGCTACATTTTGCCTAATTCGGTGAATAGCTTGTCAAATATCTTTACAGGTGTATTTCTCACAATGGGGAGAATCCATTTGTCATATATTGAGATTTATCCAATGAGTGGTAAACACAGAAGAAAAACATTTCCTACCGTAAAACCCAGTTTATAGGTGCACACAAATGTACAAAAGATACATTTGGTGGAACTTAAAATGTGGCGCAAGTTAGCAGTTTTAACACAATGAAAAATTATTGATATCGTTTACAACTTACCCTATTTACCTCCAGGTAGCCTTATTGTACCCCTCCAGCCATTTTGCCACCATTTCTTTTCCATGCTTTCCACCCCTTGACCACCCGTCCACCATGTGCGCGAGTTGTGTGGTGTCTTCCAACAGAATCAGAGGTTTCTCGGCAACTATCCTGGGTCACGTGGAGCGATACATATGGGTGAATTGCTGTTAAGAAGGGGAAAATATCCTTGATGATTTTAGGTCCATTTGGGGGTTTAAATAGCGGAAGATCAAAAATGTACATGGAATTATAGCTCTGCGTGCACCTTTTTTTTAAGGGTGGCTTGAAGGTAACACAATGTTGTACAGTTAAGAAGTACAATTGATTGCGAAAGTTAATACGTAGAAGGTACCCACTATTAAAGAGAACAATATTACCTAAGCAGATATGAAGACAGATTTAGATATATTTTTATAGGTAAGAACACATGAAAAGTTCGTGACTACCCATGCATTTCAAACAATAGAATAATTTATTTACAGGCAAGTTCAGGGAGTAACTGCATAATTCTACCTAAAATAGTCGATAGTGAAAAAAGTGTCTTATGGAGAAGGAGAAGAAGAAGAAGGAGAAAAATCTCGGTTGCTGATAAACTAAGATTTTTCAAGAAAAAATCTTGCACCGGCGGCACCTATAAACCGGGTTTTACGGTACCACATGGTATTGTGTATAATGCGGTGTCACTCATAGTTTTTTTTTACGAAAAAAAAGTAGGGTGATGTGGCGCGTGAAGAGTGTGACCTAGTGTGACCCACCGACCGATCCATCAAGTACGTGGTTTGGTAAGTGTTAGTGAGGGAAAGAGAATTCAATTCGAGTGGAAATAATGGGGGGTAGCCCTCTCCTATCAAAGAATCTATATAACACGCCTAAATTACAAAACATTCCCATTGGTGGGCGAAATTATGAATGACACCAATCCTCATTTTTGACACTACTTTCCTTTTACGCAACAACCACCGCCAGACGCACGGAAGTCTCACCAGCTCTCACCCACCAGCCAGATAATATTGTTTTTTACCATACAGAACAACCCTCGCTCATCTTCCCAACAATGTGTTACTTACAAAGTCAGATTGTCTGCACAAATTCTACATTTTCTTGCAATCATATTGTTTGATAATAGTGATTCGTAGTAATCGCCGGCATCGATCTCAATTGGAAATCCAACCTCACCCCCATTCTTAAACAAAGCGTTAACATGAACACGTTCATCGCCAGTCTTGTCCTTATTATCATGGTAGCCAACCACGCCACCGCGTTCACCACAACGCCTATGACCAGCGTACGAAAGCAATATGCATCCAAAACCATGCCTCCGATCACGTCAGCCAACGGTCTGGCAAGCACAACGGCACTCCAGCTGAAAGTTAAGGTAGACCCTGAAGCCAAGGGCAACAAAAACGTTGCAGGTAATGCCAAAATGGCCGCCTACGGTGGATCGATTGTAGTCGCGGTGTTGCTTCCCGTTGCATTTTTGATTTGGGCGGCGGTCAGTCATTAAGGATGCTTAATGAAAGCATGGAGGCTCTTGATGAAGTAAGGATGCCTCGGGGGTTGTTTTGAGATTTAGGAAGTTAGGATTTTGCCCGAAAGCTGTTCCAGCAACATCAATGTTAAACGTCACTCAATCCAGATCTTCGTTGGACAAGGTCAGGAAATTTGTCATTTGCAGAATTTTTGACAAGCATCTTCTAAAATGTCTTAGTAATGGGTTGAACTGAAACGAAGAGTCTATGCATATACTAACCAATAATTATATATCGATTTACTTCAAACGGTCTACTTTCATTTATTCTTCAGCTAAGCACCATTTCGTTTGGACAGCAACGAAGAGCGATCCGGGAAGACACCTAACCAAACCCTAAAATATCAGTGCATTAAGCTGTGCACTGACAGAACACACAACATGAACATATCAATCACTATCATCAGACGATACGCAATCATCACCCCATTCTACCAAGAGCGAAGAGCCAATACTAGATGATGACGTTCCACTAGATCTCAAAGATTTCTCAGCCGCCTTTCCTCTTGAGTGACGAGGATATTCGTAACATCCATTATCGTGGTCCCCCACATTACTCCACACCAAAAGTGATGGCGCAATTCTATTGGACGATTTTGCACTAGATCGCATGCTTTTCTCTAGGGCCATTTGCCTTGACCGACAAGGATAATATTCGAAGCATCCGTTATTACTTTTGTCGTCGTCATCTGACGAATTGAAATCTGAATCTTGTTCATACTGGGATGCTTCCAGAGTCGGTGACCTATTGCTTGTTTGTGGTTGAGAGTTCTGAGCTAGTTGATCAGTGGTAACCTTGGTACGAAGTTGAATATTAGAGTTGTGATCGTGCGCATTGTTCCTGTTATAGGTGTAATCAAGAAAGCACGATCGACGCGGAGGTGAAGCAACCACATCAACACTGGCGATTCCGACTCCACACGAAGATCTTCTTTGTCGGCCAATATCTGATCCAGTGAGCTTGCTTGTTTCCATGGCAGACTTCAAGGTCATAGTTCTTTCCTTCGTGGAGGGAATACCACACGTGGAGGCAGCAACATTCCTTTGTTTATCTTGTTGCTGCCGTTCCACTTGCTTCTGCTCCAATCCCTCCTTCCATGATCGAAACACATGCGCAAAGGTAGTTGATGACGTCTTGTTGTTCTGCTGAAGAGCATACAGAGACAGGACATTGTGGGTGTTTCCACGTATTGCTTCACAATAGTCGTCTATATCATGAGTCTTTGTTGGTAAATGAGGCAGAAATGAACGACCGCTCTCATTGCCCATGCATTCAGAGATACTCGAGTAGCGGCGAAGCTGACGAACATTTCCTGTGAATTCGCTCTTTCTTCTACTACCACCACTGCTTATGGAACCAAAGGAAGATCTTCGCTCTCTCGCACTGATGTCTGAGTCGCTGAATCTGCTTTGTTTGAGGGCTGACAGTAGTGCCGTACCATCGATTGCATCGATCGTGGAACCACCGCCAGTAACAGAATTATCTTTGTGTAATTGCTGTTCGGCCTGTTTCAGTTTCAACATTTCCTTCACTCCAGCAGTGGTGGATATTTTCTTATCCCGTGCTTCCATTTGGAACTGCGACCACAACTCATTGCAGCCTACAATGCTACGAGATTGTGCTTCAAAGTGAGACATTGCACCGTGCTCCTCGAGTGATTTGCGAATAGAGTGCGCGCGATGCAGCTTTTGTTTGAACGCGGCCCATGCATTTTCGTCTTTGCCAGGAGATTTCATATCACTTTCTAACCCTGCAGTTCCTAACGCCAAGCCGTCTACATTCAATTATTCGTTGTTGGATGCGTGCTCTGACATAGATATGTATGATATGAGATACTTGAATGCCAGATGAAAGGAAGGTATGTTCCTTTATGATCGTGTGGTAGATGTTAGACATCTTTATCGGGGTGTAATGTTGCAACTTGTGTGCAACATCCGATACACACAATTTTACCACATCCTGTCAACTCATGAGGTTCACAAAGGAGGTGGAGGAATGGCGAATGTTATGAGAAGTTTAAGAGGAATCATGTACGTCATTCTTAACCACTCAAGACCACTCTCACAACGGGAGACAGGATGAACGGTGAAATGAGGAAATAATTAATTAATGAACTCTCTCAACAATAATTATTAGCGTCCTATTAAAGGAGACTGCAATAAGAAATTGAAGAAAACGTCATGGGACCGTTTGATTGAAAACATCGACATCATCCAACTGAAGAATCAACGCCACCGGTACATTAAACGAACTTTGTGGTCAAAAATGTCCCAAATGTGTTAAGATGTGTGTCAGATTTATTCGCGAGTCAAGTGACGTGTCAACGTCATTGAGGAGTCTAAATCATAATTTGTCCCTCATCGGGACAATAGGTATTCTGTATTCTTCCCCTGTCAATCCCTTTTACAATCTCCAAGGGACAAAAAACTGTGTAAACAAAGAGTCCTTGTTGTGTGTGTCCGTTTTATCCACAAGTCCAGTGAGGTGTTAACTGCATGTCCATGGCAAATACAATAAACTTCTTTTTTTCCTTTTTTCCACTGGAAAGTTGACCCCTGATGTCATTCACTGGGGTGGAAATTTTCGATTTGAGTCCAGGTCGGAGTTAACGTGGACTGAAGAAAAAATATCCCACCCTCTTCCTTTGTCCACTCTCAAAAATTCTGGATTATCAACAAGCCCTCACAATACAATACCAAAGCAGCAAAAGCAAGTCAACACTATAGCATATCATATATCAATGCAATCACCTGGTGCATGACTAAAGTCAAGCCATTGCAACCTCCCAAATGGATGCCAGCAAGATCCCCACTTTAGTTATTTACAAAGCTAATTTGACATGATGGATGATGATTGGGTTGCGGTTTCACTTCAGAGAAGCACTCCAATTCGGAATGGAAACAAATGGAGAAGCAAGAAAGAATTATTTCTCAGTGGTTCATCAATAATGACTGGTGGTAAAAAATACCACCAGTCATCCACTTGTTGTCAGAAAAGCCACCAGTCCACAACTGGTGGTCAAAAAGACCACCAATCATCCACTGGTTGTTAAAAAGACCACCATTCAACAACTGGTGGTCAAGAAGACCACCAATCATACAATACATTCCATGTGATGCTTCTGCGTTCTAACCATGTGTCACGGCGGCAAGTACGATCCCCATCCAAAACCAAATCGTGATGTTGCAAAAAAATAGTGATAACTTCATAGAATGTTAGGTGGGGAGGGGATTGAGGTGGCATGATGATATCACTTAGTTTTTTGCTCTGTATTTTTTATATTGGGTCATCTCGCATGAATGCCCATTGAAATGTGACCCCGTCTTGATATCTGATGGTTTTCTTACCATGAGTCATTAAGTGGTGGTCATTTTAACAGCCAGTTGTCAACTGGTGGTCTTTTTGACCACCAGTTGTCGACTTGTGGCTTAATTACTAGTGGATGACTGGTGGCCTTCTGAGCCACCAGCACCAGTACTCATCGGGGTGAACCAGTGAGAAAGAATACTTTCTCACTTCCCCATTTGTCTCTGTTCTGAATCTGACTCCTCTGAAGTAAAACTCCATTATTGGTTCTGCAATGACAAGCAAACTCTTTTTTGTGTTGTCAATGTTGTCCAATGTCCACTGATCTCTATCCCAGATATTGGATCTCATTCCTGCTGCAAACTTTATATGTACACCAAAGTCAGGTCCATGAACAATGAGAACCACAGATTTGTCATTCAATGATTGAGTTTTGCCATCAAGTGCATGCAAAAATTGGGTATTGTCCATACTTTGTAAATTTTATAACGTATTTAACTAATCATCAGTTGAATTTACAAAAATAAGTAATAGTCCACCTACATAGTATTTACAATTCTCAGATATGGTAAACTCTTAACATTCGTTTCCACTTGAGTCCACTTTGTTTTTGAGGAACCCAGTACTTCGATTTGATTTTGAGCCAATCTGCTCAACTCCCAAGACAAGTCCCTGGGCTATGCATTCCAATGGGTGCAGGAATTGTCTGTTGTTATTGTACTTAGACTTGAACATTGTAGAATTAAGGAAAGTTGCAGGGGGTTACAATTTACAAGTTGACAGCTGGTGTAAGTGTCTGGAGTTTCTCTGATACATGACCTGCCTCCCACTCTGGTACATGAACTATGTAGTAAATTTCTCTATTTAACTTCTTAGATATAGATGGAGAAAATCAGAACAATCTGTTAGTGTATATTATATTTTCCCTTGCCGAGTGGAGGAACTACAGGGTACTACACTGACTGCCAGTGGTTGTCCTTGAATGTACTATAGAATACTTTTTTCTGATTAATGAGTATCATTATAAAGTCATTTTTGTATAATATTGGCTGATTACTTATTCCATTGACCACTCAAGATGATATCAAGGGATGTGTAACAACACCATGTCACCCTACATACATACGTACAAAAATAAAAATGTTACTGCTCATTCACTGGGGGGAGGTATTTTTCTGTACCTAGTGAATACAGTAATGAATAGCATGTATGTCAAAGAAAAACCTATGTGTACAGCTTCATGCCTGTTACAAGCCTTGAACTTGTTGATAGCACTAGTAACTACCTGCGGGGGCAGTCAAAAAAGTATACCCTAGTATACTTTTTGTTCTGTCATTACTAGATCAAGCTACTTACCGACTGCTTTGAAAGGGGCAGAAAATTTATTCCAGTATACATCCTGTGGTCGAAGCTGTGTCAGGAGTCCTTAGACAGACCAGCCATCTGAACCTGTGTGCATGCAGTTGAGAGACTAAGGTCCCCTTATCCTGAGCCTTTTTCTCTAGGAGCCAGACTTGCAAGACAGGCAAAAATTGGTCAATTATCAACTAAGTATCAACTCTATCAACAATTATTGAATGTCAAATATCAACTAAAAGTATAGATAGTATCAACTCCTGATGATGACATGTCAATAGAAGGTCGATCTATCAACTTTTTTAATCGACATGTCAACTGGGTGAGTCAATACTATCAACTGTTGATATCATCCAACTATCAACCAACTATCAACCATATGAGGTAGCTAGTCATAGGTAGTACAATCCTACTATTGACCAACTATTGGCTTTTTCATCACTTGTTGATAGTTGGTCAATAGTTGGTTGACATGTCGACAACTATAAAAGCAAAAGTACGTAGAATTGACTTGTGTAGACCAAAAAGTTGATAGAAGGTTAACCTATTGACTCTAGCTTTTGATATACTATTGGCAAAAAAATAAAACTATCTACCAATTATCCACCAATTGCCAAAAACTGGCAAGTTGCCTGTCATGCTGTTGAAAAGTCTTACATAAGAGAGAACACATCACTAAGAACAAATTCAAGCACTACTCACATAAGAAGATGTCAACCAATCGATTTTTCCCAAACCCCTTGACCAGGCTTGAGCTGTAGTAGCAATGGTTGACAGAAGAAACAATGTAGATCAAATCTGCTGAATACATCAGGGGATGATGATCCACAGGACTGTGTTCCTGTCTCCCGAGAGCCTCAGATTGCATTTGCACTGACTCATTCAAGCAAGGGAGGAGACAGACCTGGCACTGGGCCACACCAGAAGATCAAGCACCTCACACAATGCAGGATAACACAACCATTGCATCTATGCAAGCAAACTGTCCAAACACCAAACATAGCAGGCAGTGCCCTGCTGTGGCGGAGCACACAAGCTAAGGTGGCACATTGATGCAGAGACTGACCAATTGTGCTTCAAGGACAAATTCCTTGCCATGAGCTTGCAAGCACATGTGTTTGAATTCATCCAAAACAAGTCTCGGATTGTCCACACACTCTACACACTGGGGGAGTTTTTTGACAGGGGGGACTTGCATTAGTGACCTTCCCTGAATGTGATGCTACAAGCCACCATAACAAGCAAGTATGTCAACCAGCAAAGGTGGGTGGCTACACTTTCAAAAATTAATGATTCTCAGGTTCAATAATCCATACGGACGATAGCATGGAATTGACTTCTTTTGGCACTGCATCCCATACTTCTGAAAAATAAGACTAATATTGTGCAATGGCCTCTTCATTGCTGATGTCACCATGACTGTTGCCTTCAGCATTGCCTCTTTAAAATGGGCAATGACATTATCCTTATGTAGGCCTCCTGTCCCACCTCCTCACCTCCCATCTTAATCCCCTTCCTTTCTCCCATTTATTCACTGTTGCATTGCGCTCCACATCTCTCTGCAGCTCACCACACCACACCCAGGCATCTATCATGAAGTGCTGCTATCCCATCATCTCACTTCTCTTGCCACGTTGGCACAATGCTCAACATATGTAGCTCATCTGCATCACTCTCTTTCTGGCTTTTCCCATTCACCCTAACTATCCCCCCTTCTAGAACCCTGAACCCCTCTCATCGCTGATCCTGTCCACCCTTCCATGCTTCTGATGTTCCTCCGTGTCTTGTCCTTTTCACCCCCCTCCCCCATTTTTTGCTCACTGTTGTGATTCTGGTGCTGTTGTTTGGCATCTTTGCCATACATGTTCCATTGGTTTTTTGCTGATTGCTGCATTGTAGCTAGGGTGATAATCAGAAGACCACTAATATCAATAATGCTTTGTAATAGTGCTCTAGGAGGCTTCTCATGACATGCTTATCCAATTCCCAAGCAACAAGATTAGGAGGACCTAACTTTTGTGTCGTTCAGTAACATCCTTGTGACTGATGATAGTTGTAGATTATGATCTGAATGTGCAATTACTTCTCCATGCAAGAGATCAAGTGGACACTAACACAACCACAGCAATGTGAAAGCATGGTGACTATTGATAGAATGTCACATATTATAAACACAAATCCCTGATTTTATTACCTCTATGAACTTTCATCAAGACAGGTTGAGCTCATTTTGCTGGATTCATACAAATCGAATTCTCTGAGAATATTGGAGGTTGTTTTTCATTAGTTTTTATTGGCCAGGCAATGTTCTACCATTTTGGGTTTCCACCAGTAGCCTGAAGGCATACCATCGTTCCGAGAGAAAAAATTCAGGGACTACATTTTTGTTATTCTTGGCCAAGCACATCGCTCAACCCGCCTTGCATCGATACAACTAAAAGCGATCTTGATTCACTGTCGCCGTGTACGAAGAAAGACTAGCGCTGGCTTCAAATCCATCGTCTCCCAAAACAATTGTCATTTTGGCATCATCTGAGATTCGAAAGGGATCTTTGGAGAAATCTTTCAACACCTTTAAATCGTCGGTATATTTTCCTTCACATTTATAGTATTCTTTCAAGGCATAATATCTGGTCAAGGGGTCGTTGAAAAGAATCCAGGGTTAGGGTCACATTTGTTGTTTCGGTTCCTCGTAACAAGTTCACGAAAAACATATGCCTCACAATGACATGGCAGCACAACGAGCCGGCCATTCCTCATAATACCGCATCTCCTCCTGCAAGGGAGCTTTGGATGAAAATTGAACAATACCCCACCGCTCCGGAAGATGCATTGCAACCTCCCCCTGCCTAGACCAGACCCAATTATCTTCGGCCGCCGAGCCGGGACTCGCGCATGACTGACAACACGGAGATTTTTCGTATTTGCCAGTCTCACTGTTGACTCTGACGCCCCATTGGACACGCGAAAAGTTCAGTCTCCAAAATACTCCATCTGCCGGCATCTTGGAAAGGGTGCTGCGCTCCATCAGTTTGGAAATGGGCAATGCTATTTCTGTCGTCCAGTGTGTATTGGGTATGTCGGGTCGGTTGATGCCATTATTGTCGGGGTAAACTGCCACTGCGGACTGTAAGTGTGGCTCCATGTCATATCCTGTCGAAAGGAAATGGGAGTCGTGAACACAACGTTACTTTATCGAAAGGTATCTGGAAGAGGTTTTGTGGCCCACTCACCGTCTGGGTCAATCCGTTTGCTATTTTCGCCTCCATTGTCAGCATATGGCTTGTTGAGGAGTAAACTCCAAGTTGTCCCAAGAGCATTTATTTCAAACTACAGACGGCATGCAACCAAGAAGAAAGTCGTGAGATTATTTCGAATGAAAATGGACAGTAGAAACGTTCACATGTATTTTCATCAACGACAGACCTCTTTATAATTGTGATTTGTTCCATCCGTATCAACAAACACCTCAAACTTGAAAGCATCGGATTTTTTCCATACACATTAAGAATAGAAAGAATGAAAAAAGAGATATTGTTTTGAACTATGATGAACTCACGTCGTTGTCATGAAATATGATGGAATTGTGTTCGGTCAGTGTTCCCCACACATCTGTGTCTTCCTTCCCAATGAATTATAGAGAATAAGATGGACCGAATAGAATGTATGTAAAACGTGAGCTCGAGTACAACCAAGTCAATCTATTTCCTAAAAAGCCCTCACCATCATTGCAGCTGGTCGCCGATTTAACGACAAACGAATGGTTCATACATGTCAGTAGCCAGTTTCGCTAGGACGTAACAAGAGACAAAATACAAAGATCAACTCACCAACATACAAAAATTCATCATCCCACCTCATCTTGACCCTCGTGCGAAACTTGGGCGTGACATCCGTGGCAATATCCACGAAATCTTGCGTCCATGGCACCGACTTCCAAAACGGTTTGTCGAGGTCGCCGTTTATGTCAATGGCCAGGGCAGACGAAGAAGTGGAGGCGTTGTCATTGCCGCGCGCCGGGGCGCGATAGGCGATGTAGTGTTGGGGGTAGATGGCGTCATAGATGGTGCTTTTCGGTGGGAGGGGACGAAAGAGGGGATCGACGGAGTGGCTAGGCATCATCATTATTCGTCGGGTAGAGGTGCCGAGGCCGTTGTCGCAGAACTAAGATTTTGAAAAAATCTTGATTAATGCGATTCGTAGAAACAGAGGAAGTTGTAGGTAGAAAAATAAGGTGACTTGTCTAAGCTTGTCTAAGACAGTGTGTCCATTGCAAATATTGTTTATTTCCATTTTTCCATTTTTCCATTTTTCCACTGGTATATCACCCAACAAGAGGGGATTTAGGTGCTGTATTAGCGCTCCCCGTTTTGTAACCTCACAGCTCCCATTTTTCTCGCTGTTTAAAAATGGGAGCTTTTTTGTATTAGCGCTCCAGTGACTCACGGCGCCACGGCATTTTTAGGGATGTCGCGTGCCAAGACACATCTCCACGTGAAAATAAAACCATCCTAGCATTTTACTTCCTCTGAATGGCAAAATATGTGATGATGTGACATATGAGTAGTGATGGGTGCGAGATGATGGGACGGATGAGTGGTGATGGGTGAAAAATAACCTCCCCAAATTCGGGGTGACGGATGGACGAGTGGTGATGGCTAGAAATGAGCTCCCCAAATTTGGGGTGATGACTCCATCCAGCTCACAGAAATCGGGGAGCCATGAAGATGCCTCCCAGATTTTTCGAAACACGGCAGATCGGGGGAATGTGTGAAAACTCAAAATCTGTGAGGTTATTTTACGGGAAGCATCATTAATGATCTTTGTCAGGGGAAAAAGTGCAAAAAGTGCACATAATCAAGTGCTAATACAGCCTCTTTAGGGTGGACACCCTGGGTCATTGTAAAATGAGTACCCGTGACACATTTTTACCTCCTGTTTTACATATGCTCTTTTTGCACTCCCTCAGTTATCATGAACAGACAATTTCGAGAGTGGATGACAGTGGAGGAAGAAGGAGAGGGTGGAAATTTTTCTTCAGTCCATGGGTACTCCAACCTGGACTCAAATCAAAAATTTCCACCCCAGCAGATGATGGACAGGGGGCAACTTCCCAGTTGTATTTGCAATGGACACTCCTTAAGAAAAGTCTAACTGAAATAAATTTAGCTTTGGGGTTCGGGAAATCCATGAGACCTTCCTGTCATATTATTGGGAAATATACAGTAACTCTTGGGGAATTGCCATGATTACTGTGACACTAATATTTTGGGGTTTGGGTGACAGTAACAGAAAAAGTAATTTGCAACCTAGGCAAGCCAATTTCTGAGAAATTAAATTTTACCGAACAACCTAGAAATAAGCATCTATATACCATTTTTTTCTACCGGTGAACAAGTTCACAATAAGGGAAAATATAATTTCCTCTTTTCCTTAGTCATACTACCTCTCATGCATTTATCACTGAAGCAACAACCATGTATTAGAAACAATTTCAGAACAATTGATCATCTCTATTATATTAATTTACTGTTAAGTGTGGGTCTTATGTACAATTGGAGTATAAGTTCCAATACCCCAATCGAATGAACATTTTCATTTTTCTGTTGCTTAAATCCACAAATTAGAGCTAAAACTGTCTTGAATGGTATCTCCTTGTTAGCATCAACACTATGATATGCATATGTCTCCATAGCTCTGTGCTGTTCCTAGGTCATGCTGAAAAGCAACACAACTCACAACACATCAGGGCAGAACAAGCATCAGTCTTCAGAAGCAACACAGAAGTTGTCATGGAAAGGATTGTTCTTGCTGTTTTTTGTCTGATGATACTGGTCGCAGCTGCAAAGTGTATCCATTTGAGTGGGAACTCTTTGGTGGTCAATCAGAGGATGGGTGTTGGATCATGAACTTGCGTGCTACACCATCAACATCAACAGTTCTGATGGGTGTGGCTAGGGACTATGCAGCCTGGGATACTGATCTTGTTTGGATGTTGCAGTTGTTCAAATTGTTCAGTCTTTACTGCTTACTACATGAGTTGCTCTTTGTACTGTCTTTTCCATCACAATTGTGGTTACGTGTATGCAGATATTATGTCATATGAGCATTGAATTCTAATGGTGATGAGTTGATGAATTAAACATAAATAATCATGCAAAAACTTGTCATTCAAACTAAATTTAAATTCGTTTGGACATGATTTAATACCATTTGTATCCATTCTTCATCCATTCATTCCTCACAATTTGACTGGGAATGTTATTGTAAACATCAAAAATCAGTTTGGCCACCAATCTTCTGGACAGCTTCTTGACAGCACCCTCTTTGACACCTTCTCCTTCAATCATCCAATCCTCCAATTAGTTCTTCATACCACTCTTGATTGCTTTGACAAATATGTACATCATGGAGGGAGGTTGATGTCATCAATCTAGAGAGTCTGAATCCAATTGACCATGTTTCCCATCATGTGGTTGCAATACACATCCAAAATGTGGTTACCATTCTTCCATGGGACAAGAAAGAGGTCAATCCTCCATCCATACCTTTTTCTGAGATAAATAGTGTCCATCATTGGTGTAAGATGACAGTTCATAGTTTGAAATACATCCCTTTTGTGTACCCTTAAAGATAAGGCTGGCAACATCCACCCACTGGCGTCAAGACTGACAGCAAGTGTGACTTGCTTTGTGTCAGTGGTTGATGCACAAACATGAATGGACCATGCACCTTTCTTTTCAAGAGTTTGATTTGAATCAAACAAGATTGGAATGGGGTTTGGAACATGTTGATGACATCACATAGGTCTTTATCCACAATCTTTGTCTTGATAAATTCAATGAATTGTTTCGACTCTTCTTCAGTTTTGTGGAAGTGTTTCTGTGCAGTTTGAGCAGCCGTGACATTGGCAACCACCCCACCCTCTCTTTGTGAATCACAAGACGCCTGCATTCTTGGCTTCAAGTGAGTTGCTCCTGAAGTCCGTTATCAAGTGACATGCTTCTTAGCAAACCATATGCATACTGACCTATAAATCCCTCACTACCTTGCTTCAAAGACAAAATGACTCAAATCTTCTTTGATACGAGACAGTGAACTGGGAGGCCAGGATAGATCTTGGACACAGTTCCACTTTTATTGTGAGGAATGAATGCATCAGAATTCTTTAGGATGTCAACCTTTTTGATTGCCAGTTTAAAGCACATCAACATGCTTGGCAACAAGATACACAAGAGGCTACAATGTAATCTATAGCTTGAACAAACAAATTCCCTTGTCCTTGATAGAGAAAGACTTCCAGAGGCAATGGTTTGGCTCCTACAGTGTCTGGTTTGGCTTCTTTAGCTTTAGCTGTGACAATGTAGTCACCATGCTGACAGTATGGTGAAGGACCTAACTAAAAAAATGATTTTTTAATGAATTATTTATATGTTTTCTGATTACTGGCTATCAATGTTTCTGATTAAACAGGATCATTGTCATAGCAACTGATATCATAAAGTCTTGTTTGCAACAACACAGAAAAGGCAGTCCATGTTTCATGAATGGACTTGGTAAGTCTTTCTCCTACAATTCTTCTTTTCCTTATTCAATTGATGAAGCATGAAAGAGGTTGCTTATGGTTTGGCCAAAAGTAAAGGCGGGCAGAGAGTGGGGAAATAAACCCTAACCACTATAATAACAAAGGGGAAGGTTGCAATGCCTAAGCCAAAAATGTACTGAACACAGACACAAGTATAACACTGTCAGGGACACCCATATCATTTTCCTTCATTCACTGTGACAATCATAAAATCTAAATTATGTGTTTCAAACTTTGGGTGGCTCTCTAGTCCTTTGTCACCTGTTGGGAGGATCTACCACAATACTTGCAACCAATTGCCTTCAAAATATTCTTTTGGACATGCACCAAGCAACACATAATGAGAAATAACCCAGTACAAGGAAATGAATTCTCAGTTGCCCCCTCCCCCCTTTGTACAAAGAATCACAACTATATTTTTCAGTACGACAAGAGGAGACACCACTAGGGGGGTGCACACCAGATTTTTTTAATTCTAAAAATGGTCTGTCCATCACCCCCACACTGTTCCATTGTGTGCCAGGTATCTTTTAAAAAGTGGCGATCAGCTCAAACTTGCATTCCAATTAAGCAAATGTGTCAGCCACAATTGGAACATTGTGGCAACGATTTGCAATGTAAAAGGTCAATTGTAGACCAAATCATTGCAATCGCGCATAGTTGGATGTCCTAGTTAGACCTATTACCCCATCCAGGAACAGTTTTTAGAGCAATATGTCACATTTCAAAATGCTCATTTTTGGGGTGCACCCCCCTAACACCACACCTGGTTCCCCTCTCACTTTCACAGTGACCAAAAATGTGTCCCAAAGATTTTTGACCTGTCAAAACAGCACCAACAAAATGAATTATATGGGGCAAGTTTCGTGATTTATGACTCCACAAAAGAATGATGGACAAAACCCATGCTCAGATCACCTTGACAGTTAATGTTTTATCAAATCTTATTTAGTGTACCAGATAAAATGTCATTCCTCCACCAAACTCACCAATAAAGAACACTTTCATTTTGAACATGATGTAATGATATAATTTCTTCTCATGGCTTCATGCTGGCAGTTGTCTCTGGGCTTTATTCTTCTAGGGATTCCAAAGTAACTTGTGATGCAATAATCAGTAGCTACACTTCAAGATACACCACCAAATTGTACTTAAACAATGAGAGTGACTAGTGCAATTTTATTCACATGCATTCACTTACTTTCACTGTGTGTTCATTTACTATCACTTGCAGTAACTTGCAATCGCTTGCATTCTCTACCATTCACTGTTGTTCACATCAATCAGGTTGTTCAGTTTCAAAAGTGTGTAGGCATATGTTGTGTAAATGTGTAAAAAAATTCTCTTTCAAATTTGGTCACATTTTCAAGATGAATGGTATTGTACCACGCTACACTAGCTCATAACAGCAGACAGCTTGACCATACATTGTCAGTTTTATACCATACATACATTACAATAGAAGGTGGAATCATAGTATTCCATGATGTGAATGGTTATGAACAAAAACATTCCTACCACACTGAACATAGATGGTATGATAGGTGTCTGGTAACAAAACACCTAATTGAGAGAAGCTTTCTGATCATTTGCAATCAACTGGCACCAGTTAAAATCAATGTTAGTCCATTTTAATCCTATTCATTCACCTGTGATCCAGTGCAATAACTTGCAATCATTTGCAATCAGTTGTTATCATCAATTGCTAATTGCTTGTTCCTAGTCAAGAGAAGGAAATCGAGTTCTGCTTGTAATAAATAAATTTTGGTTGGATCGATTTTCCTGTTAAATTGTTATGACTGTGAAGTTTTAGGAGCCTCTAGTTGTAGTAGAAAGACTAGTGTAAAGTCAATGTGATGACTTAGTATCTGAGAATGAAATTGGTGAAGCGATTGTAGATACCTATTTTACATTTACAAATAATTAGAAAAGTGGCAATTTATTTAACCCAATCTTATTTTGGGCTATCTGTCCCAGTTCACAAACATCCATGACAGAGAGGTGACAGAGAATTCCTTCACAAATGTTCTTGGAAGTTCAACCAATTCTAAGAAATCACACTATAAGTAAGACTATTTTGGAGATATAAGTCTAGATTTGATTACTACTTGAACTTCCACTATTCTAAAACAGAAAAGAGAGACTGCAATTGATTTGTAGGCGTTTGAAACAAGAAACAAGATAGTAAGCAACACATACAGAGGCACCAAAGCTTCTAACACACTATACAATACATCCAAAACCTGTATGAAAAGGCCGTTATGTTGCAAGCTTTGCCTCAACTGGGGTTCTGATTCAGAACGTTAAGTAGATTTCTTTGCTACTCCTTAGGATTCTCTATTTTTTAAGGGTTAGGGGGGAAAAAAAGACAAGGGCCATCATTTTAATGGGGTGGGGGTTTATTTTATTTGTTTTTTTTAAAAAGGGGGGGGGGGGTTGTTGGGGGGGGGGTGACAAAAAAAAGGAGAGGGGGGGTTTTTTTTCCATAGTGTTTTGTTCTGCGTTTTGTTTCTGTTTTTTTTTGTTTGCGTGTTGGGTGGGGGTTGGTGTGCTAGGGTGAACAGATGATGTCATAAGGGTGCCTATAATATTTTTCAACTTAATTGTCTGTTGCTGACTCATAACAAGCAGTAAGTGCAATCACATATGCTACCAGGTGCAAATCTAGGATCTTTGTTAATTCAGGCACTCCAACAACAATTGGGACTGCTTTGTTCTGGATAAACTTAAATATAGTCAAATAAGTTTGTGACAACTTTGGGTACATTTCAGACACAACATAATCAAGTGAACTTTTTAACATAAGCAAAATACATGCTTTATATTGACAGTTAGGAAGGGTCCAACGCAACAATTTGTAATGTAACACAATTGATCACCCTGCGCTTGCCTTCTTTCTCTACGTTTAAACACTGCCATTATTCATTGTACACATTGGATCAAAATCAAAAGACACTCCTAAGTCCAAAGAGCTTTGATTTTTTAACACCAAGAAGTGTTCTATTGTTAAGTTTCTTATCAGGTGGATCATCATTTGGTTTGTTGGTGAATAAAATTGAAACACTGTTCCATGGTCCTGTCAAGAGGTGCAGAACCTAACCCTAGCATTAATTCATATAGTTTAGTTGACACAGATGAACTAACTAATTTAATGAGCAGTGGTTGGGGCTGCTCCAGTTCTACGGTCTAAGCTGCAGCTGCTGGGGTCCAAGCACTACGGTCTACTACGCTAGGTAGGCGTAGTAGATCAGGGATAAGGTGCCTACTATAGTAGGTAGGCTTACCCTGATCAACACACCCTCGCCGTTTGCTTGGCTTAGCTGCGCGTTCTAAAATTCTGGGGGAATTAGGCATGTGTAAATAAAAATTTCGTACTGCCTGATGATGTGTTCCCGGATGACTCTTGCTAGGGTAATCTGCAAGGTTCTCAAAACCTGGATGATATTGAAAACTGAAAAGTTTTTGTACTTTCCCGTCCAGTAACCAAAAATAACGCATTTCCATACTCCTCGATTTCTGTCTCTTGATAGTATTATTCACAATTCCCACCGTCGTTGAATTGTCTACATGAATTGGCGTGGGTGGCTGTGGATGCCCGAGTTCTTCGAGGGTCAGTCGCATTACTTTCGCTTCTTTTGCGTTTAAGAATAGCGCCCCCAGCTCGGCTTCGGCGGCGGAGGCTGCGACAAAACGTAAGATCGTGCAGAGAACGTGGATGATCCCGTTGAGGAGGATGGGCTTGTCTGCTTGCGGGCGCGAACCGAGGAAAAATATTCCTGCTGCCCGGCTGCGTGCATTTGGGACGGAAAGATAGGAGGCGTCGGAGTGAACATTTAGGATCATGTCGGAGGCATAGTATCGAATTTTTGCGTCGGGATGCGTCGCCATGTAATCGAGGAATTGGCGACATCGTTGGAGCGTATTTTCTGTTGCTTTTGTTTGTTGTTGGGAGAGTTCACTTAATGCTTCAGGGATTGTCGTGTCTGTGGCTCGACAGTAGTAAAGGAAGCTGCCTACGACCTGTTGGATGAGTTTAACGCCGTCTTTGTCGAGTTGTGGACTTTTATCAGGTGGAATCGGTTCTTGTGTTTTGCTGCCGTAATGTATTGGTTGTGGCGACCATGGGCAGTGCTGTGGTGATTTTGGTGTTGGGTGGTTGTATTTTACGAGTTGTTTCTTGACGTATCCCGGCATCGAGATATCCAATGTTCTTCTGCTGTAATCCCATTCCAATGTGATGCCGCAATACAATGTTCCTTCCTTGTCAATTGTTACATCGTAATGTTCTTTGAGTGCATTGATTAAGTGTTCGAAATGCTCGTCTCCCACATACTTTATCCCAAAATCGTCCACCACAAGTGTAAATTGAATTGGTCTGCTGACATGTTTCCAAAGTCCGGGTGTGTGGGGTACTTCGAAGTACCCATGTTTTGCCATGCGTGTCTTGAGGAGTTTATTGGCTAAAATTCCACTTTGCGGAAGTCCGTAGCACCCGCGCCGGATTTCCATGTAAATGAATCCTTTGTAGATTTTGTCGTGTAATTTGTATTGTTTCTTGAATTCCTCTGGCACTAACTCTGCTTTTATTTTCATGTACTCAAATCTATCGAGGGGGGTGGCTAAGTAGAAATTCCCGACGTCTACTGCGCTGAATTTCGCTCCTGGTGTGCTAAGGGTGCTATTCCACAATATTTTGGCGGTTGTGAGGTCAGCGGTTCTTGTTGTCAATTCCCCTGGATACTCTATCAGGTTCCCACCAACTGTAATTCGGACCCGATTTGGATCTTCCTTTTGAGGGCGATAATCTACAACAATTCTTGCGTATGTGACGGTTCGATCCTTGGGGATGCATTTTATTTCGTCGTGACTCATAAAAAAGACTGTCTCTGTTCCTTTTGTGCTTTCGAAACCCTGTGCTAGGCGACCCAACTCTTTTGCCATTGCTTTTGTCCATGTGTCCTTCATGAGTGGATCTTTTGCAAGTTTTTCATACTTCGTTATTGTTTCCTGTGTGATTGGATGTACAACGCCATTTGCCATGTGATCGAGGAGTATGTTGTCTTCGAATGTGGCTTGCTGTCCTTGTAATTTTTCTGGAACAAAACAGTTGGTTGTGTTGTCAATGTGTTGGCCCATTAAATGATACACTGCTTCTGCTTTTATGCCGCATGGATTTGCTGATGCCTGCATTCCTACATTTGTTCTCATCCTGAATGATAAATTTGCTTCTTCTTCGCCTTGGGATATGAAATTTGGTAGTGGTTTATCAACTGGATTGGGTGTTGCTTCCTTGACCATTTCCCTTGCTTGCTGATATTCTCTTACTGTTCGCTTTTTGCGTATCGGCGGTGGTGCCACAGGTTGGGCTCTCTTTTCCCTTCTTCTTGCTCTTCCTAAACTCTGCTGGCTTTCTTCATGGATTGTTGGCATGGCTGGTGGTGGTTTGTTGCTTCTGGTGACCCTTTGATGCACGAATTTCATTTGTTTTAATTGTCTCGGTGCTGTTGGCTCAGATGATGTTGTAGGTGTGCTGTGCACCCTCGAACTGCTGTTTCCACCTCGGAAGTGCCTGCTCCGGTTCCTTTATTGTGTCTGCGAAGATTGCTGCTAACTTTCTGAGTGCCTCTGTGTGTTTGTGGTGTAAACTGATGGGCGCCAAGTTGTTGTTTTGTTTGATTGCTGCAATTAAGTCCTGTGCTGCTAGACTAATGGTGTCTCCTGGCTCAATCCTTGGTGTTTTGCAGTGGGCTGGATAGAATTTTGCTGTGTTGGCTATTCTGTATCCTTTTGTCTCGGGATGAAGAATTTGTAGCAACGATAATGCTTCTTTGCTGGCCCCACATACCAGGCATCGATTGCATGGGATTGCCATGTTGTTCTTTTCTTGGGGTCGAAATACTAACGCTTTTGTCCCTACAGGTGCCAGTGGGGTTCTGTCGAATTCAAACTGCCCATCCAAGATTGCATAAGCTGACAGGCGTGGGTTCACTCTCGATGTTCTCAACATGTTGAGGGTGTCTTGACCCTGCTCGATGAATTGGCACCACAATTGAATGGGGCAGTTAGGATCCAAGGTGCCCATTCCTGCAAGCCAATGGTTCTTCCAAGTTTGTATGGCTCTCTCTGCGGCGTTGACTCTGTGGTCGTCCGGATTTACGAGTTGGATTTTGGCTTTGGATGATTCAATAAACTTTTGAATAGTCTTGGAACATTGGTTGTCCATCACGTTTAACCGTGGTTTAAAACCTCTGGTGGTTAGATACTCATACACATCTTCGAATGCTTCTAGGAGTGATTTATCGGTTTGGTCTTTTAGCGGATCTAACGAGTATGGCGTTGCTTCTGTAGTCGTAGGCTACAAATTGGCATTTGTTTCCTTGGAACGAGCGCACTGGGAAATTTCCGCCTGATCGGTATACACAGTACCAATGTTTTGCTCGCCTATTGTCGCTCCGATGAATAGTTGCACCTCCTCAATGTCTTCTTGTTTTGGGTTAAAATCTGTGGCCTCACTCTCTGTTTTCGCTTTTGATTCCCTTCGTAGTTGATCGCAGACCCTTTCTAGTTCGATTCAGGTGACCCTTTGCAGTGGCTGTCGAATGCGGTAAATACTTTTTTACCACTTTTGAAGTTATGTGTGGGAATCCTACTAACTGTCCATTGTCAATTGCTTTACACATAGTGTCTACAGTTGGGGAGAAAAGACATTGGTGCAGAAATTTTATCGTCTCTTCCATACTTGTGGATTGATGTATTCCTCCTGCGAAATACTTGTCATCTCGTTGGATGACCAAATTAGCCCCTTGGTTGGTTGAAAGCAGAGGTATGTACCAAAGGCCGTTCTTGTCGTGTTTCTTTCCTCTCAGTACTTCATTTCCATTGAACTTTACAACGCATTCATCCTCACGGAATAGTACTGTGCATCCAGCCGCACAGAGCTTTGTGACTGAGATTAACGATTTGTTTAGCCCCGGGATAATATATCCAGTTGTGGCTGCTGGAGGTAGTTGGGGGATAGGGAGTGTTGCTGAAGCTGACGATGTCATAGTTTTACCATTTGGTATGGTCACATGGATGGGGTTGTGGTTATGCTGTTTGCTTTGGACTGGGGTTGTCTCTTTAAGATAGATGTCAGTTGCCCCTGAATCTAATATGCCATAATCGTCACTATCTAGGATCGAATAATAATTTGTACTACACGTTGTAGTCTTGGCGTTATTTGCTGTGTTTAGCGGGGTGGGGGTCGGATCGTAGTTTGTAACATCAAATTTATTGTTAACACTACCTTGATCCGCCCTAACCGTCACATTTGCGCTTTATGACTCGCTTTCATGCACCCGTTGCATGGATTAGTCCTCGTGGCCGTTGCCACATGTCCTTCGCGTGGATAGGGGCACGATGCGCTAGTGTGCCAGTCTTCCACGTCATACCCACAACTCCAACAGTAGTTCCAATTCTTGAAAAATTTGACTGGGTTCAAGGGACGCTGCTGTTTGTAGAAACCAGTCCCACCTTGCATTCCAGCGTTGTTGCTTCCTCCTGGCTGTTGTTGTGTGTATCCTCCTTGTTGCTGCTGATACGTATTGTTTGGGGGGTATTGATATCCCCTTCCTCTTCCCGTCCGCGCCCACGCCCACGCCCTCTGCCCCTGCCTCCTCGTCCGCCCTGTTGATAAGGCATGTTATTGTTGTATGGCTGCCCATAATGTGGAGTTGGCTGTTGGAGGGGTTGGTACTGTTGCTGGCGTGGTTGGGGTGTTGTGTACGACTGTACGGGACTTGCAAATGCCGCGGGTTGGGCATATTGGACAGGTGTGTGCTGTGTTGGTGCTTGCGTCTGTACAGCTAGGATGAGCTGCTGCATTTGTTGCTGGAGGTTCTTGACGCCGCCGCGATATTGTTGGCCATGTGGGAGTTGGCTTGAGCGAGCGAGTTGAATGTCGCTGCATTGTCCCGGTTGGCTTCTCCAAATCTTTGCAGGCTTTCGTAGTATGCCTGTTCTGCCTCGCCCATATCTGAGGCTAAACTGCTGGTGGCGTTGCCTCCATATCCATGTTGCGCTGCTGTGCGCGTGGTCTCATGCCACAAGTCCAGTTCAGCCGTCCAGAACTCGTCGAATTTCGCCCAGGTGCGATCGGCTTGGTCAATCTTCCTCCATTGTCCATATTGTATTGCGAAGAGTCCCGTGTCTAGGATGATTTTCTCGCCGATGGTAACCAGGTCGTTGTCTGGTTTGCGATGACCGACGGCAAGCAAAAAGATTACCGCCATTGATTTGTTTGATGACGTCTGCGATGTCCCTCTCATTCGGGTCCCATGGTGCCTTCATTCTCTCCTCGTTGGTGGTAATGTCGTGCGGGGTGGGATTGCCCCATTTTGTCCACATGCGGCCAAAGAGATCTAAAAACTTGCGATCTGGGAGCCCAGTGAACATCTGGGTGAGCGTGCGTCGGTAGTTGGCATCGAGCGCGGTCTTTGCGATTTCGATGAGCGCTTTTTCCGCGTTTTTTCGCTGGTCACTCAATTCTTTATTCTTTTGCCAAGTGACTTGAACTTGGGCATTGTACGCTGGCGATCCTTGTTCATTGAACGGTGGTACGAGTGGGGGTACAACTGGTGCGGTGACGCTGTTGGTGATTTGGAAATAAATATCTTGTGGTAAGCAGATCCACATCATTCCGTAATTTGAGTATTCACACTCAACTTGCT
This sequence comes from Cyclotella cryptica, assembly GCA_013187285.1. Taxonomy (NCBI): domain Eukaryota; phylum Bacillariophyta; class Thalassiosirophyceae; order Thalassiosirales; family Thalassiosiraceae; genus Cyclotella; species Cyclotella cryptica. Next base: position 289,615 of record JABMIG010000131.1, on the reverse strand, counting down.
TTGCACCTTCGGTTACCTGATTGAGGAAGTTGATTAATTTCATGCAGTCGGACGCCCTGGAATTAGATCGATCCCTTCGTTTTCGATGGTGGCCCGAATCGTGGCCACATCTTGCGCTTTGTATATTTGGCTGCTCATTTTGCCGGGGATTCACCCTCGGTTCTTGCTATCCGGTCTTGAGATTTATTTGACGTAGTCAGGATTAGTTAGTTCTGTCAAGAGGTGCAGAACCTAACCCTAGCATTAATTCATATAGTTTAGTTGACACAGATGAACTAACTAATTTAATGAGCAGTGGTTGGGGCTGCTCCAGTTCTACGGTCTAAGCTGCAGCTGCTGGGGTCCAAGCACTACGGTCTACTACGCTAGGTAGGCGTAGTAGATCAGGGATAAGGTGCCTACTATAGTAGGTAGGCTTACCCTGATCAACAGGTCCACCTCACTTAACTTCTTATTTACATTATCACTCCACAAATGACAAGACTATTGATTTAGTCATTTAAATCTCCCCATTGTCCATAAGATCATCAGCAAACATACCCAGTTTCATGATGTTGTGATTAGCAATGGACATGAGATAACGTAAGAGATAGGTTCAGCATAGATGAGACACCACCATGACAATGAAACTGTCCCTTGTAGCAATCCACGGATTTCTCACGCTAATTGGCACAAATCACTGCCACACTGTACCTTTAACCTTCTTCTATCAAAGAGAAACGCTTCTTAAACAACCAAAACAAGAGGCCAATTCAATATTGTCAACAGGAGATCATACTCTTGACCTCGTGAAATGCTGATGCAACATCAAATTTTGTAGCTAGAGTCCTTATGTAGGATTGTGGGTTGAACCCACTGTTTACATCAGCAACAGAGGGCATTAGAGGGTTGAGGGTACCATCATGAGAAGTACAATGTGATTCAATTACATACATAGTGATCTATGAACCACCAAATCTTTAAGCTAACATAAAAAGTTAGAGCAGCTGGACATTGTAATTTTGATTCTTTATCCCATCTGTTACTGCCGAGATTGCATTTTTGTACCCTTCATGCTATTTCACCTCCCATGCTATCCACCCTTCCACCATGTGAACTAGATATGTTGATGGTTCAAGCAACATCATAGCTTCTTGGTAACCATTTGGAGTGAAAGGAGCAATACTTATGAGTGTTTTTTTTTTTGAGAACAAGATGATGCTATGTCTTGATTTATTGGGTTGAGTTTACATCTTACATACCAAAAACACAAATTTGAGTGAAATTAGCCTGTGGTGGTGCTTAAATGGTGGCGATGGTTAAGGCCGCCTTCCTCCTTGGTCCACATATCACCCAACATATAAGGAACCATGGCAAGAAAAGAAACGTGTGTGGTACCAAAACTAACACAGGTTAAAGCTCATTTGGCTTTGATCCCCCTAGATCACAGATCAAGTCCAAAAAAAACCTGCTCATTAGCCTAAGAGTGAGAGACCAGAGCCAAAATCCACCTCGAAAACAAACACCATATCAGACATAATTAGTAGCGAGGGAAAGAATGGGGGGTCCGGTGCGTGCACATGGCCTTTTGATGACGTTATGAATTGGGAGCACCTACACAGAATTTAAGTCCAAAAAATCTGTGATAAAAAGATTTTAGAATCCAAAGTTGAAATATATCAGATTGTGTGTTCAGTCTCTTGCCCCAAAAGGTCCGAAGTGTCCTGTCCTCACTTGGGATACTCCATGTAGATGTTGCTGTCTTGCTACTAAACGAACATTGTGGTCATGTCTCCTACAAGAAATGAAACGTTGTGTCTACATGGCATCTCTAGACATCTTAATCCCCTCACGAGTCTCCACTCAAACCATTTCTATGGCTCAAGTGTTGAATAGTCATCATAGTTTATCAATTGATGGAACTCTATTGTTTAGTCAAGTTTACCCGTGAACAGCTTCTGTCTACTACAAAAAATTCCAGTGAGAGGTAAGTTGATTTACAGCCAATGTAAAAATGCGACATCTAAATCCTAGTTTACTACACAGACACTAAGTTGTTGGCACAGTAAGATATGGGCTCGTACGAAATTCACTGAAATCCACACTTTCCAATGCTCTACACCACAAGAAGTAACATTGAAATGGCGATGCCCACAGCAAAGGATTGTTGCCCATTGCAAGTCCCAGCACTGCTAGAGGTGGGCATCGTTGTCGATGTCGTTTCCTCTGTCTCTGAACTAGTAGGAGATGTTGCTTCATCAGCATTGGGAGTAACACTTGGGGCGTTCGTCGCATTTGTAGCACTTTCAGCAACTTCGTTCGTCGCATTTGCAACACTTTCAGCAACTTCGTCAGTACGAGCTCCTTCAGCAGCAGAAAAACAGGTAGGTTCACAAGCAAAGCAATGATTAATACCATCCCATAGTGTGCCATTCACAGTGTTAACACAAGCCAATTCAAGATTTTTAGATGCACACCCTTCTGGAGACAATTCCTCGGTGTTGTTGAAACATGTGTGCCAGCACATGAATTGATCACTTTCGCAGTCCATTGTTTCATCCGCAAGAAGACGAGGAGATAGTGCCTGGGGAGAGGAACATCCAAGAGGATATCCAGTTCGGCCTTCTTGTTTGGAGCTCAGATGATAGGATGGATCCGCGTTCAATGACTTTTGGATAGCCCCAAATGTCTGGTGAAGAGTTGAATGGATTGCATCCAGAGGAAAGAGCATCATGCGACCATACCACATTCTGAGAGCATCTTGGCGGTCAGGCATGACAAAAGCATGCGGAACGGCACGAAGGTTAAAATCTTGATGATCCTCGATGGCGTTCTTGATGTGAGCTACACCGTCACCCAGCATAATGACAACATCATCTTCTTCAGTGAATGTGACCTCTTGTGCAGATCCATCAGGTAGTTGGATGAAGAATCCTTTACTTGGAGTGTACTTTTGAGCAGAAGCACCATCTTGACTCAAGATATGGCCAGGAAGGAAGGCTAAAGCGAAGCCGTAATCGGTATGCCAGTCAATTGTCTTGAGTTCTGCCTTATTTGAGTAGGAAGTTTCGGCGTTCGAGTAAACGTGAAAGTGATCAAGTTGCTCTCCTCTGCTGAACAATTCATGCAGGCTGTACCCTTCTAGGCCCGCTCCAGTGGAAGCAGCAGGAAAGAAAGGTGCTCGACCCATCTTGGTTAAGCTAGCTTCAATCAGTAAGGATAAATGACTCATGACCTCTCCAACTTGCTTGCGCACGGGGTCGGCAACCTTGGATAACTCCTCGCACTTGTTCACGCTACCAGAGGAAGACGCTGCCCAGGTGACTCGTTTGGTGCCATCAGGGTACATGATTTCTTTCGCCGTCTCCGGAGACATAGCGCAGTGCATCATAGCATCGTACAAGTCCACTTTCTTAGACTGAGGGATGGCCTTCGTAATGGACAGGATCCCATTTCCGGTTAGAAGGGCGTCATGAATCGTCCTCTCCGCATCGTTGACAAGGGAGTCACGTCCAGTGGCCGAGACAAGATCGCGATAGTCTAAGCGAGGCGGTTCCCAAACTTTTTCATCCGGAGAAACAGCACCCAAGACGATGGAAGCTGGGGTTAGAAGAAGTTGGAGAGATGCTAACTTCATTTTTGTTGGCTTCTGAGTTGTGGGAATGGATTGTAATGTAATTCATCCGAGAGATTAACTCGGCCAGAACTCAGCCAGATGAACCTGAGATCGGATTTCTGCCCTATCAAAATGTGTCAGGGTATCTCTGGATGCGGGCGACACCGACACACACACACACAAAATACAAAATATTTTCATGAAGAAGGATATCTTATATCTAAAATGATGTGGTGCCCAGATGGATCGGATTTTGCACTAAGCCTTCTCAAGAGCGTTCAAACCACGTGTAAGACCAAGAAATGGAATATCGCCAAACGGTTCGGTACTTTTTTCATTTAGGAATAAGTTAAATCGCCGAAATACCCTCAGAACGTGTCTATCCGTCAGGTTCTGGACATTGTTTTTGTGGTACAATACAGTTGGTGTGTCTTCTACCAAAACATTTTCTCATGGGATAGTGCGGGACCATACCGTACCATCCCATCCTAACCTCCACCTTCACAAGCTTCTAGGAGCCTGTGGGGTATGATGGTGGCCTATCCATCAGCGGATTATATGACACAAAGGTGGTGCCAAATCGTTGAAGATGGCATCCAAAAAACTAGTGTTGCTGGCAGCGTATGGTACTGCTGTTGTGGCTCTTCAATGATTCAATGATTTTGATGTGCTAGTATCACGGCTTTCTGTTTTGAGCTCATGTGTAACAATACTATGTTGCTATGCTGACATTTTGCACCTACTTGGAGTAATAATGGTGTATCATTAACAGGGAAAGAGCATGGTGTAAAGTAGACTTTCTAGAATTCTATGCCGTAAAAGTAAGTGTATGTTTGGGGGTGGAAAGTCAGCCCAATTACACATCAGTCAACTTAGCTGCACAGACTGAGAAGTAAGCACCAAACATTGTACAGGGCAACAGTAAACCATGCACAATAGAGTGAAAGAATACTTATATCAACTGAGAATTACTATAACAGATGGACTATGAATGAACATGGTAATGTGTCATCACCTATTCCTTAGTAATATAAATTAAATTTTAACAGAAAAGCACCACCAGTGATGCCATGAACAGACATATTGCAAAGTGAACTCTTCCAAAAAATAAGACAGGACAATCTTATCACAATGGCAATGGCATATCGCTATTCGTCAAAGATGTTCATCATACCCTTGGAATTTTCTTAAAGGCTCTCATTAGGCAAAAGCGATTGAAATCCAGACATACTAAACAGCATTAAAATGAGAGATATTCTCACTATAGTGCAAGCACTAAAAGAGGCTGCTCGCAACACAGGAGAACCTTCCAAGGACTCAGGCGTTGTTGAAACACCTGCAATCACTTCACAATCTTATGCATGAGAAGAATCAGATAGACAGAACCTGACACATAAAGTAGACATCATTGCAACAAAAGAAGGAGCCACCAAAGCCATCACAAAGCAGGCAGTGGATGTGGCAAACATAGTACTTTGAACACCAGAAGGCACAACTACCAAAAAGTGAATGGGTATACCTTCCACTAGCACCTATCATTATAGCTGATTGCCACACCTCCACTAATGCTGCGCCACAACTATTAGTCACAATAAATCTCATTCTTGATTTTAGTAGAAATCAGAGTGAGTGGAAGTACTGTGAGCTATAGCAGCACAGATAAAATGGACACCTAAAAACTCCAGATGCAAAGTGATTTTGAAACAAGAAATATAAATGATACCACTCATATTATACTTGCCAAGAATTGGAAATCATGCACATCCTAAGGCACAAGTTCACAACAGGGTCGAGGACAATAACAAAACACCTTACAATGGCTACTTTGGTTTGAACACAATTCAGGTATTTTAATCACATAGCACCAATATTACAGCCCAACTATTATTGAAGCCACTACAACAGAACCTCACAAGTATACCTAAGCACCGATGCAAGCATAAAGAAATGAGTCCTGTGCCTGCAACTCAAGAAAACTTTGTATCGCCTTCAACAGCAAGAATCAGCCTTCCTCAACAGTTGCATTGCCCAAGCAGAGAATTAACGAACCAAAAATTCCCAAGCAAACTTCAGTAACAAAGCATTGGAATTGATGAAACCCAACAATAACCCCATAAACAGCATTTCACTTGTCCAGCAAGGAAAGCTTGCCAACTTTGCAACCACTCTTTATCAAGCCCTCAGCGACCTCAACTCCACACATAACATGTCATGTTTTCCCCAAGTGCACCATACAATGATCTCCAACCATAAAACCAACACAAGAATCACCAATAATTCTGGCACCAATATACATTGCCTCTGCAAAAACGACCAATACCCTAGATGCTGCCCACTCTCCAACAATTGAACAAAAATATCAATGACATAAATGGTAGCACAAGCAAAGCAAAATATGTCACTAATTTGCCATTCAAGTGACTATTGAAAGAAGACAACACAGTAGACACATTCCAAGGTTTTCCATTGTCACTCACGAGGTTGACAAAACAGTAGAGGATGGTACAATATTTATTGTCACAAAAGAAGGAGTCACAGTGCCAGAATCTGAAACAACATGGGAATGGGGTCATTCAATAAATGGGACAATGACAGCCAACAAACTCATCCAAGAAAGCAAGAGCAGCACTGCAATCTTTCATCAACAAAACAAATAATCAAATGGATGCATGTCACCTACAGATACCCAGTTAAGTCAACAAGGATCAAGGTAATCAGTGTAAGAACTTTGTGCTGACAGAAAAAAGTAGCAAAATGCTAAATAGAAACTGAAGTTGCTCAAAACATCACGAAGAAAACACATCAGAGTGTGAGGTCCACTAAGCAAGAAGGGACACCGTTCCAAATGAGCAATACATCAATGATGAGGCAAATGAGCAATACATCAATGATGAGGGTTCATAGATGACACAAGAGAAACCATTTCATCTGATGAAAATGGTCTGTTCCCAGATGCTTGCAGTGAGACAGCTGGTAGATCATGAGCATGGTCAAAACTGATAGCAATAAAATTCTTGGCAAGCCCATGAAAAGAGAAAAAGGATAACGAAATGATGAAATCTCTGACACATTGTAACAATGCTACAATGTATGACAATCTCCCCCAAAAGCATTTACTCAACAATGCACTCTCAGCAACATGAAAAATCACGGCAGGGAAACATGCAAATTTGAAATAGAATTGGCACATCCAGGATGTCACAGACATCATACAAAAAGGGTTACCAAAAACTTAAAATGACAGGTCCTCAGCTAGCTATCAGGCACAGCAGAACACCTCCCCAGGAACCTATAGGACAGGCTCCCACTGCACCCATAATAGGCAACCAAAGGGGACACCAACAGCTTCAGAATAGGCACACATCAAAAGCCCTTTAGATTACAGCAATTTGCTGTTAGTCCCCATGGGATGTGAATTATAAATCCACAACAAGTGAGGCATGTGGACATACCATTTACTCAATGGATTGAGCTTTTATGCTTCAAAAGAATACTTAAGAGTACACAATTGCCACATCTAATCAACAAAAACAAACGGCCCACCAATCCCATCCATTTCAATAAATCATACAGGTACTCACAAACTGTGAGAAAGCACAGCAACAGTTTAGAAAAGGATGGGATGACATTAATGTAAGCAACCTCAACATGCTGTGCAGTTCAACACTGCCTCTGAAAATGTGATGACCAACTTTTGAGGGTTCAATCAACTGCAACTCAAAAATGAATGCAATGCAAACACTCAAACAAAAACCAAACCCAAAGCATGCAAGCAGCAGCTCCAGCAACAGCTCGGATGCCATGTGCAACATGAATAAAAACAGCATTGGTATGGCAAACAGCCCAAGAAAGAAGCAAACTATGAAGGTAATGGGTGTCAACAACAAGGAATGAACTAGTACTGCAGCACTAGCAAAGCATGATCAAAAAGCAGCAAAAACAAGATCTTTGAATATGTAACGTAAAACTATATTCAAAAGGAAGCCACTATATGGGCCATACAATGACAGTAGCTTCAAAGCAAACAAGTCAAGCAGCATCATGTGAGAAACAATCATTAAATGGATCAACTGCAATGAAGAAACTAAAATAAGGTTGCTCAAGAATGGTAGTTTGTGAAAATTATCAAGGAACTAGAAAATTGAGAAAATCAGATTCTTGCTTGTAGTAATGGAAGATACAGAGAGATTGTCCAACTATTGTCAACTCCTATGGAGTTCCCAAATATAAGAAGGATTGGAATCTTATATCCACCATTGAATTTGGAAGGCTAGGAAATGAAGTTGATGGGTGCATCAAGAAATCTACAACACAATCTGACTCATTTATGAGTTATGATCTTGAAGACCAAAAACAGAAAACAGATATCATATTCAGGCCATTAATATGCATGATCAGACCTGACAAACAGAACCCGATCAAACAATGTTCAGGGGGGGCAAGATTAATCACCCTGGCAAGGTGGTCACATCCATTTCAGAAATGATCATGACAAAGGTACTCTTTAAAAACTCTTCAACAGTACCATATCCAAACCACAAGCAAAGTTCATGAAAAGAGACAGATCAAACTTTTATCTCATGATGAAGCAGACCAAATAAATTAGAAATTCTCGGAGGGTCGACACATTACGTCGAGTATAGTAACATCCTTAAGTATTTAATCTGCTGTTGATTTTTGCTTTATACTATGTGCTGCCCCTACCCATCAACTGCTGTATTACTGATGTCTCAAAATGTCTTCCTGGTCACTCTGATTGAAAAATAGCCCTCAATCAACCTCTGGACAAGAAGAATTTCTTGTTGCAAGCAAGATGCTAATATTTGAGTATTAAGTCAGCATTTTTGCAGGTAGCACCACATATGTACATGTCAGAGTAGCAGGCAACGGCTCAAGTGGTGCAGTGGAATGATGTTTTGTGTTGACAGAGCAATGTCTATGACCCTCAAAGTATGCTGAAGATTCTCTCATCAACTTGCTCACAATTGCCATTTTGCATCATTATGCTACATTTCATGATTATGGGTAGAGTCCCAAAAAATAGCTTATCAATATTTTTGCAGCAATTATGACTTTTTCTTATAAGACTTTCTCTGGAACTTAATCTGGAACATGACTTGATGACCTTTAATTCAAATGAGGCTGTGCACAAGCTCACAATCATCAATGAATGGAAAATCTGTAATTAGACTGATACATTTGAGCCATTGGAGAAAAAATATGTCTGACAAGAGCCAAAATCTATCTATTGAAAAAAATGTCAATTGCTGCAAACAAAAAATGCTATCAAATTTCTGAGAATGGGGAATTTAGATGGAGTAGGATACTGAACAAACAAGGTTATTATCAGATTTCTAGAGATAAAGTTCAATGGGTGAAATGAATGTATCACACTGCAACACAGATTGCATGATCATAATTGGTGATGTGCTAGCTTCATGACATCAATACCTTCAATTTCTTGGGCAACTGTATTTTTCTATTTCTGTTTCACTTTCCTTTTAGTGTTTTTCTTACTCTTTTTGTGATTATATTCCATACTTTATGGTGACTTCATCAATCTTTTGTTCATCACTCTCTTTTCTTTCTCAGTCTCCTTGAACCGTTTTTGCTTAATCTGTTTCTGTTTAAAACTTTCTGGGTATAGATTCCCACAGAATTGGGCATTCAGTTGAAGGCCAACATACCACTATTGATGTGTATTAATTAATTTGCTTTCCCAACATGCACCTCAACACCAAAAGGACAAAGCATATGCTTGCCTGGAATGCACACTTTTGACTTCTGGGCTTTTCGGAATGCACTGTGGAAGCATTCATGTCCTATTAAAGCGAGGTATTATCAATGTGGATGAATGTAGGGCAAATAGGTCCCATTCACCTGACTGTGTTTTGGTTGTAAAGCCACTTTTCAGAAACAAATTGTAACTTTGTTGATATTGTTTGCAGTCTTGCTCTGCATCTGCAAGCCAGGCAACTTGCCTTTTGGATTGGTTGATAGTTGGTCGATATCTGGTCCATAGTTTTGTTTTCTTGTCAATAGTAGTTGATAGTATGTTGACAGCTAAAGTTGATATGTTGACCTTCTTTCAACTTTTTGGTCAACATGAGTTGATACTATCAACTTACGTTTTATACTTCTCGGCATGTCAACCACAGCTATTGACCAACTGTCATCAAGTGAGCATTGATAGTTGATATATACTACCTATGATGGGCTATAATATGGTTGATAGTTGGTCAATATCAACAGTCAATAGTGTTGACTCACCCAGTCAACATGTTGATTAAAAAGGAAAGAAAAGTTGATAGAATGACCTTCTATATTCTTTTGACTTTTTCATTGACACAAATCAATTCTGTCAACTGTTTTAATCAATTATTAATATTCATTTTTTAATCCCATCGATAATGGTAGATAAGGTTGTTACATTGTCAATAGTTGGCCAATTTTTGGCGAAGTTGCCTGTCTTATGCTATACAAGCAGTTTTGATGGCAGCAAACATCACATCTGCTTTTAAGAACATGTTTGTCAAGATCGTTGCTATTTTCATCTCTCTGATGACAAACCCTGTCATTATTGTGGTAATCCTTCTGTCAAATGTTACAATTTGGGATGCAACAAAACTGTTTTACCCTTCATTTGACATGCAGTATGTCTAAATTTTACATCTGGAATCATTTTGGCCAAAACTCACATTAAATCTCCACTATCACTATGATAAACAACAGTCTCGTTCTCATGGACATCACCACTTCTAGAGGGTACTACATCATACATGGGGAGCAACTCCTTTAATCCTGTATTGCACAGCTTAAAGTTTGCTTTTGTTGAAAACATTCATGTTCAACATATAACTATAATTCTGAGGCATCATCTGATGGTAAGGTGATCAAAATAGTGACAGAGATTGATACTCTCATTTCTGTTTTGAAATTCATTGAAGCACCTCTATTAAAGTCATTGGTTATTTCTTTATTTTCTGCTTTGATATTCTATTGTAGGGGATTTTTTGAACAGTTGGCTGGCCTGCTAAACCGTGCTCTGGTGGGAAAAGCCCATGTGTTTGATCATCATTTTTTGTGGGGACAAGAGAGACACAAGAGACAAACAGCTACAATGATGTGAGATGTCTAGGAACAAACTGCTTGCATGAAAGTTGGATATTCAATGTAAGTAAGAGCCTCTTATAAACTAATAAGCCTAAGTTTTGCATAAACAAACTTGACCCCAAAAGTGTATTATTGTTTACAAACTATGGGTAGGCGAGATGGTCTTCAAAACAACAGTGGACGATTGTTGACATTGTAGAATGAGAGATAACTCCTATTGAAATTGGAATTTTCTAAAGAACGAAAAAGTGTGTCAGTAGTAAACTGTACATGACCATCATGAGATGGCATAGCAGATGCAAATCAACTGTCACTGTCACTAGACATTTGTAGGGAGTGTCTCAACTGTCACTGTAAAAAAAGTGGGCGTGTCATGATTGATGTGTAGACCATGGTGCACAAGGAATCTAAAAGACCAGTTTGGCCAAGTCTGCCTGGCAAAAAATTGTACCTCTTGATATAGTTCCTCCAAACATTTGGCAGGATCTTTTTATGGACTACCATCATTCTTCCCCTCGAATTCCACTGTTCAGAAGCAATTGCTGAGATTAGTACCTCTCACCTTCCCACGAAGGATGTCGCAAGGGCCGTGCGCACACCTCGCAGGAACCCTTGTACCAAATGACTCTCAATAGCAGTGTTTGAAATTTCAATCACATGTGGAGAGTATTTTCTCAAGAGTTGATGCAACCACAGACAGCAGCCCTTCTTGACTAGTGTGCAGTTCTGTTAGTTGATGACAACAACTATAAGGGCTTAGCTAAGTGTACACAATAACTTTTTTGTTGAATTTGCTAGTGTGTGGTGATCAACTTGTTCGGTATTTTGTTCAATAACCTCATGCAATCTCAGATACACAACAATAGTCAGATCACTATTGATTCTGAAGAGTTGAACTTTCCTAACACCTCATCTCATCAGGTCTTGCGCAAATCCCCTTACAAGATCAATATTTTTCGACCTGAGCAAATCGTGTTTTATGTCTTCTCTTTTGACCTATTGAATTCCAGCAAGGTCATCTCATATTGATAGTGGTCCTCTTCTCTCAAGTCATCACTATGTCAGCCAAATAAACCTCAGTACCATGTGCAGTAATGCTTAATGTGGATGCATGTTAAATGAGCATCATTGTTCTGGGCAGATTCAAGAGAACTTTTGACCATTCCAAACATCATCAGATTTTTTGTTGGCATTGATACCAACAAAGCAAACTGCATTGCAGACGTGGAGTCTATCATTCTATCTGTAATAGAGCAAATTATGGATAGAATAGCAGACAATCATCAGTTTCTCTCCAATGGATATCTGACACATCATTTTATAGACTAAATATAAACAAAAGAAGGGGGGAATTTAGAAATTTACAAAACCTTGATTGGACCAGCCTTATCTGTAATTTGGACATGTTAAAGGTTATAGGGCTGACAAGATGCAGATAAAGTATAAAAATTTCTGACATCTATGAAAGTCCTTTGTACACAGTCATTTTTAGATGAAAGTCCTTTGTGCACAGTCATTTTTAAATTCATCTTCACAGAGTCATTGTGAGGTTTTGTGAATTCTGTGAGTGATTACATTTTATCCAAGAAATCTTGTTACACAGTTGATGACCTCACTTTTCTTCTCAGATGGCAACTCAAGCCAATCTAAGTTCAGCAAATCAGTGGTACAATGTGACACAATTGGCTATCACCTTCACAAAATGAATCCTTTACATGATGTGATCACTGACACTATCACCCAGACCTTCCCACCATGTGCAACAGGTCCATCCTTGTGCCTACCTTCCACATCAGCTCCTCTTGCCATTCATCTTCTGACTTTGATACCACTCTTGCCATACATTTCACTTCTTAACAGTTACAGTGTGTTTGTCTTGAATTGCCACCAACCTCACTGCAGCTACACATTTTGTCATGTTCTGTTGGATGGGAGGCTGTTACAACATCAGGACACAAAGAAGCCATTGATCACTGATCATAGTGCCATGTTGAACACTCAGGATATAGAAAAGGACACATTATATTGCAGTGGGGGATTGGTGCTTTAAATAAGAGTATTATCAATACTCCAAGTAATCGTCTACCAAAAATTGAAGCAAATTATTGAATGAAAAATGAAAATATTGTTTCAGTGCAATGATAATTATGTGACTGAATATTATTGTCATGGTGTTGTCAGTTCCATAATTTATATAAAATATCATCTTGTCATTATAAAGCAGAATAACAGTTGTCTGGGTAAATAAGACCTAAAACTAAAAAAGAAACATTGCCAGAGTCAAAAGGAATGCAAGGAAATCACCACAAGGATCATCAGTGTAGTATTTTCGATCAAAGAAATTTCTGTTTCATTCATGAATAGTAAAAAAACGTTAAGCGACTTTTGCTAGTGGAAATCAAGAATAAAGACCACCTAGGGGTCAACATGATGAAGAATGCTATGCGAAAGAGTGTGTTATGGACAGGCAGGTGTTACTGATGATGCACTGGGAGCATTAGGTCAGTTATTAGCAAAGAATGCAGCATTGAAATTGTTAGATATTTCAAACCATAATAATGTTCCATCACCAGAATATGCCCATTTTTCATTCAGTATAAACATAAATATGGGACAAAATGGCGCTCAGACTTGTTAGGGCAATCGACTACAGGATAGTTTTATCAAATAATTCAGTGATCCTTGATTGAAATGGTTGGCATCTAATCCAACAGTTCAGTTCTGAAACATCTGACCAATATAGATTTGAAGGTGTGCTACTTTTAGAATTGCGACCATCACAAGCAAGCCTTGAAGGAATTGATCTTAACAAGAACGAAGCTGAAGTCAGATTTTTTTGCTGATTCTTTTTTTATATAAATGCTAGGTTGTGAGTATGTCTCCACTTTGTGGGTATTGACCAACCAATTTCTTTAAATCCTATGTTGTTCAATAAAGGAATTGCAAATTGAACTCATGAATGAAGTATGTCTCTCATAAAAAAATGAACCCACTGCAAAGACATCGTGTTCTGGATCGATGGATGTAATCATTGAATTTTTAATGTTGTTGCATTTACTATGCATCAAGCTTAAATGTAATATTTTACTCTAACTACACACCAAGAGTATACACTTTGGTCGTTGTGATTCAGATTTATATTGTGCTTGATTCATAGTTGCATGCGAATCAAGGCACAAGCACTATCATGCTGTTCTGTAGAAATGTTATGGGGAATCATATCTCAGATGATGTAGGGTAATACCATTACAGTGGCAACACAGCTATATGTTCATGGTGTGTGTTGGCTTTTTGATGCACATATAGCTGTAGTGCACATATAGCCTTCTCCACATGCTTTGCACTAGTAAAGGTGACTTGGTCATCCAACTACAAAGTATGGGTACATGCAGTTACACAAGAGTGAAGAAATAAAACAGTAATAACATTTAAATGCTTCTAACATTTCCATTAAATGCATATTAGATTATTTATTGACGAATGCTGTTATTGACGACAGTGTTCACAAATGTGTTTGGGCTCATCTGGAGTGCTCGGTGATGGGCCGGTCTTGTCTTTTGGGAGCATATTTCAATTGTAGTGGAGGTTGCTCTACTGGTGCTATTTAGAGCCTTGTTTACAGTTTTATTAGGATTAAGCTAATCAACTATGGATTTTATCCATGTAAGTTGAGGACCATTAGACTATTTTATGTCATTGTCTTTCTGAATGCAGACTACCACATTGTTTCATAAAAAAACAAAAGAGAATTGCCACGCTGCTCAGACAGCACCTGATCAGGATCAACGCCAGCAAAGGGCAGGTCATGAGCTGAGGAATTACTTTTTTGTATTTATGTCACAAATTGTAGTGGCCTATGGTCCAACTCTCGAGCTCTGTTGATCACTCCCAAGCTCTGTTGATCACGATCAAGCTCGTGCGATGACTGTCGAGCGTGTACAGTGGCTGTCAAGCTCATGTGATGGGATTGTCGAGCTCATGGGATTGTCGAGCTCATGCGTTGGCTGTCGATCCCGTTGGATGGTTGTTGAGCTCGTGCGATGGCAGCCGAGCTCGTTTGATGGTTGTTGAGCTTGGGCGATGGCGGCCAAGCTTGCTTGATGGTTGTTGAGCTTGGGCGATGGCTGTGGGGCTCGCGGCAATCGCAGAGCTCGTAACATTCCCCCATGGTAAATAGATAAAAATGGGGGAGGAAATGGCCACCTAAGACTTCATGATATTCTTGGATTTTGGACCTACAATAGCCATTTTCACGTGCTTTCGAAATTTGGACAGGTACCTTATTGGGTAACTAGGGTATATCTACCTCAATTTTTATACAACAATACAATTCATACCATGTTTATATCCTGTATCAATAACAACAATAACTGCATTTCCCAAACCTCTGCAATTTTATGGATAGTATGCCGGCAAGAAGAGTATTACCCTTGCTCATAATGTTTGTTGGCTCCTCTCTCTCCCTCACTACAACAGAAACATTTCTGGCATGAGACTACCATTATTTGTGAAAAAGAAAGGATCACCTCAAGTCAAACTCTCTGTGAAAGCCATCCTGGTCCTTAACCTTTACCACTTGAAAACACCTCCGTGTTCCACAATAGCTGACCAACTCCTGCTATCCTCATCATGTTGATTGTAAACAAGCTAGCATTTCATCTACACTCAAAAATTTCTCTCTTGGCTGCACATCACTCCGCAATCTATCCCGATCCCGCTCGGCTTGGTCAATTTGTAAAAATTGATCCCACGTGACATATTTGACATTCTTTGCCTCCAGATGCTGGATCAACCCCCTCCTTCCCTTGGATAAATCATCATCTGAGTCCTCGTTAAGAGCGAGTAAATTTTGTGGATTGCTGTCAATATATTTCATGATGGAAGCCACTGTTTCCTTGGCATCCATAATATTGGATCCAATAATACCCGTAGGACTTCGTTTGATCCATCCCACCACAAAGAGATTGTTGTCACCGCATACTTTTCCTTGGTTGTTGACAACAATACCCCTTTGACTGTCAAACATATTCTCATTCATTCCTTCCAAGGGCGAACCCTTGTATCCTACACTGAGAATCACCAAGTCAGCAGATATTTCTTCGTATGTTCCCGTTCCCACGGATAATTGTTTTCCCGGTTCGCCTTTGAGTTGAGTTCGTTCAAAGATTACGTGATGTACTCGTGGATTGTTGCTATTATTGATGGATTCGATTCGTGTTGGGTTCATAAGCAATCGAAGTTCAATTGTTTTTTTGGGTGCCTCTGTGATGGTGAAGTGTGATGATTGTTGGAACAAAAACACATCAATGTATTCTTCATATCATCAAAAGCATTCAACAGTACATACCAGCATCTCCTTCTACTTCTTCTTCTTCTGCAGCAGCAGCAGCTTCTCGAAGCAAAGCATCAATCCTCATCTTGGGTCGTCCCGATGCCAATTGAAGTTCTTGCAAGGACGCTTGCGTCATTCCCATATCCAATTCCTCCTGACGGACGCGAAAGGAGACGTCATATCCTTCTTTCTGGAGTTTGGTGAGTTCTCGTAATTCCTGCCATATGATGTGTCACCAAAGAGAAGGAATGTTTCCAATGTAAGAATGGGGTATGAAAAACTCTCACAAAATGTCTACCAAAGAGGTATTGTTGGAAAATTCTGCAATGCTGCTCCAATACCGACCTTGATGGTAAACGCGCCCTGAACATGTCCCCGCCGCCCCACCACCACAACCTTCTCCACACCGTCCCCCAAAACATCCAAAACACTGGAGGGGACATCGGTATCCTTCAACCCCCGACGTCCCTTGGCCAATATCCGGGCACAATCCAGGGCCACATTGCCATTTCCAATAACCACCGCTTTCGCCTTGGAAATGGCACCATTGTCCACGTCATCCACACCAGCAGCATTGTTGCGTTCGAGGATGTCAATGTCGACGCCGGAAAAGGGCCACGACGATGATGACGACGATGATGAAAAGGAGGTGGCCGCTTCTTTATCTGCAGCGATGCGCTTGTTCACGGACGACATCAAATACTTTGCCGTGTAAAATCCAGAGGGCCCGGAGCCCACCACGACGGCGCGGAAATGGGGAAGTCCGTGGTGGAGGCAGCTTGATGCAAACGTCGTTTGCCGACGGTGCATGAGTCGTGTGTCGAATAGGATCGTGACTCGACGAAGGATCTGAGCGACGGCCGCCTTGGATGAATTGCTTTCATTGTGATGCCATTGACCAGGAAAGCGGTGCAGGCGTTTGTTTTGGTGAAGGTCACGGTGAGGCTCGTCATGGGACGGAATGCAAAGTGATGAAGGCAATAATTCATCGTGTGATCTTTTCCAGCAGAAGTGAGCAAGAAGTGTGCTGGAAGGAGGTGGCGAATGGAACTGTTCTGACCTGTTGCGCCCACTTTCTCTTTGCTGAATGGGAAGCGATTTTTGCAATTGTGCCCACGCTGGGCTGGGACATATTATGTGCACAAAGTGGGGAGTGAACTTCTCTCTTGGTGAGTTTACGATTTCAGAAGAGACCACTCGAACTCGCGCCAAAAACATAAATGCTCCATTAAAAAGTAACCAGAAATGACTTGGATGACCTCGATCAGTTTGAAAATGGGACGTGGTGGTGACGCACAGGAAGAGATTGCGACGTGGTGGTGACGCGGGTTTAGAACGTCCGAAGAAAATACTGTATGCAACTCAAACGAAGCCCTTCGATGCGAGTACGTCCTACACAAAGTAAAACTGATGGCGTTTGAGCAGTCGTTTCGATTATTACATAGACGCATTATTGTAACCTTCTCTCCCTTGAGGTCCTTGAAGTGTGTCATCATGGGAATACTTTGAGAACACTTCTCTGGTGTTCCTGTGCCTAATTTTTGATCACGAATTTAATCGTGATCGCATTTGTACCACTTTGTATTCCAGCTTGACATGGTATTGTACTATTGTACCCCTGACCTTCCCAAACGGGGCCACTCTGGAAAGTTAGTTGTCCTTCGTCCGAAGAGACACAAACTTAACAATATACGAGTGGACTCATGAATAATAATATGATGATATCACCCCAACACAAGGTCGTTTTTACAAGTGTCTAGCCAAAATGATCATTACCTCCAGCCTTATGTCAAAGCTGGTGTCCCTCTTATCCATTCTAATTGCCGCTTCCAACGCCGCAGTTATTCATGACGCTTCAGAGCAGCATCGATACCGGGACGATGACACCACTACCAAAAAGACTTACATTGTGACCTTTGAGGATGACGCAGTCAGCCCTGCCGAGCGATGCACCGCTTTGGCAACCTCGAATGGGGGATTTGTAGGTCACGTGTATGACCAAGTCTTTAAGGGCTGCTCATTGACATTTCCAACGTCCCAGGCTCAGGACCAGGCAGCATTCACTGCCCTTAGCATTGATTCATCCGTGATGGATGTCAAAGAAGACCAAATGGTATATGCCTATAAAACAGCATTCGATGATAAAGCCCTCGCCAGTCGTCTCAAGACAGCTGATTCATCATCTCAACCACTCCGAACTACTGCAGCGGATACTGTCTCATCTTGGGGACTGGATCGTATCAATCAGTGCGCTCTCCCACTTGATGGTATTGCTACCAAACAAGATGCCACGGGGGTCAGGGTGTTCATTTTAGATACAGGCGTGCGAGGTGATCATGAGGAGTTTGCTGGCGATGTGATTAGTGTTGAAGATTGTCACTTCTCTGCAATACCTGGCGAGAATGCCTTGACCGATGGACGTGGTCATGGGTAAGTTGAAATGGTATCCTGTGATGCCCGTTGAAACGGCTCACAAAACTTGAATCGTGTATGAAGGAAGGCATTACTCTTATTTATTTCTCCCCTGCCAGGACTCATGTTGCTGGCATAACTTGTGGTGCACAGTATGGTGTCTCTGCAAACTGTCAATTGTGTTCTGTCAAAGTTCTGAATGCTTCTGGGAAGGGAACAACTGCTGGTGTTATTGCTGGGATTGACTATGTTCTATCCAAATGCAGTGTTCCTGGATCAGATCTCTGTGTTGCCAACATGAGCCTAGGGGGCGGTTACAGTAGTCTTGTAAATAAAGCAGTTGCTACTGCAGTGAATGCAGGTGTCGTCATGGTTGTGGCTGCAGGTAATAAGAGCTCTGATGCCTGCTACTTATCTCCTGCCTCTGAGCAATTGGCCATCACTGTTGGTTCAACCACAATATCAGATGCTCTCTCCTTGTTCAGCAATCAGGGACCTTGTGTTGATATTTATGCGCCAGGATCTGACATCGTATCATCATATGCAACTTCTCCCTCTGCAGTTAAAACCTTCAGTGGTACAAGCATGGCCAGCCCACGTACGTACTCATCAATGTTCCATGGAAATTCTGTCTCTTTTGATATTGACTGAAACGTGACCAAACACACACTATTTCGTCATGATCTTTACGCTGTTGGTTTCCTGTATCAGATGTTGCTGGAATTGCTGCAGCAATTCGTTCTGCCAATCCAACATGGAACGCTACTCAAATTAGGAATGCAATTGTCAAGAAGGCTGCTGATCTTCCTTTTGGTGGATCCCTTGCAACAATAAACTACATCACTGATTGTTCCCCCCCTGCTGCATCAAAAGTTAAGATTGAGCTTGGAACTGGGATGAATATCAACACGTTTGAAGTGAAAGTCCTTTCTTTGGGAAGTAATGTTGCTACTGGAAAGTCATCAAGCCAATCATCGACTTTCAAGAGTTATAATGCAAGCTTTGCAATTGATGGTGACATGAACACCTTTTCACATACTGATGTAGCATCCAGTGGCAGTCCTGTGTGGTGGCAGGTTGATTTAGGGGCAGAGCTTCCCATTGAATCTGTGACAGTAATGAACAGGTGGTGTAGATCTTCAGCAGATCCGAAAGGCTGTTTGTGCCGCTTGTCGCATGCCACTTTGCTCCTGATAGATAGCAAAGGTGACACTGTGACCGCAGAAACATTGGGTGATACTTGTGGCCATCAAGAACTCTTATTTCACGATTTTGCAGCACATCCAAGCTCTTTGGTTCAAAACTTTTCACTTGTTGGGCAAGGCTTTTGTCTTGACAACACTGGTGATAATTATTCTTCCCTTAGCAGTTATTATCTCCCCAATCCTCCTTATACACCAGATACTTATTGCCTTGACTGGTGTTCTCAGAATCCTCACCCTAATCTTGTTGGTGTTGAGGTCTATCGGGGGGCAGATGACATGTATTGCCGTTGTGCCTTTAGCGACACAGTCCCTGATGTTAATATGACTGACTATAGTCCTGCTGCCTTTGAAATCTTAGAAGGTGGTGGTGGTGTTGGTGCAATTCAGACGAGTGATGGATATGGTAATGCACGGTGCTACCGCCATGATGTTAGTATTGCTGTCATTCTTCATTGCTCAGTTGTTATTATATGCGTACCAATTTTGTATGGTGAAACCCCTCTTCATTCTCATGACAAACATGCAACAAGAATTACAAAAGGACTTTTCCAGCATCAACTGTCATGATTGAGCTTGGAACTGGGAAGAATATCAACATGTTTGAAGTGCAAGTGTACTCATCTGGGATAAATGTAGCTGCAGGGAAATCTTCGAGCCAGTCCTCTACATTAAAGAACTATGACTCAACACTTGCCGTTGATGGAAACAACAATACCTTTTCACATACAAATATTGCAACTAGTGGCAGTCCTGTTTGGTGGAAGGTGGATTTGGGAAATGAGTTCCCAATTGAAAGCGTGATAGTCCTCAACCGTTGGTGTAGATCGTCAGCAGATCCCAGGGGATGTTTGTGTCGCTTATCGCATGCCACTTTGTTCCTGATTGATAGTCAAGGTGATATTGTTGCCATGCAATCAATGGGCGATACTTGCGGTCAACATGAGCTCTTGTTTGATGAATTTGTGGAGCCCACTCGTTCACCCACAGCATGGCCAACTCATCCACCCTCACTATAGCCAAATATATTAAAGAAGAATTTGCTCGGAATACAGTCCTATCATATGTTATATGGAAGGGTGCCTGACGTTGCTTCTCTTTCCAGCTTGGTCTATTAAACAACAGGGCGTACTAACCTTTTCAAGGTGGATACTGACAAGAATCAGGTAAAAGTCAGAATTGACTTTGAACCATTACATGTCACATATCTTTGGGCAATGGTGTAGTGGCAATATCCAACCTCTGAGACCCTGACAAGATTACAAAACCCTTTGGGACTATCTTGAGAGCTTAAGTTCAGCTCCACACAAATTCGCTGCCATTTTGGGCATAATATGATGTAATGGTTCAATGTCCACCACATAGAAATTGGTATGTTTTCTACAATGACATTGATGTCAGATAGCAAAAGTGTTGAAAATGGTGAGAA
Source organism: Cyclotella cryptica (assembly GCA_013187285.1). Taxonomy (NCBI): domain Eukaryota; phylum Bacillariophyta; class Thalassiosirophyceae; order Thalassiosirales; family Thalassiosiraceae; genus Cyclotella; species Cyclotella cryptica. Next base: position 268,532 of record JABMIG010000131.1, on the reverse strand, counting down.
GACACATCATAATCGCGCAATCATGTGCACTATTTTTTTATGGCCATTCATAATAAACTACGGACAGACTATCGGACAACACAACACAATCAATTTTTTGTTCAATACTGTAGAATCTTGTGTAGGAATAGTATGATTACTCCATAATGGTTCGATGTCACCGTATTAGCTCAAAGTCAATTCAGACTTGTACTGAGTGAGATATCTTGTTATGGCTGTTTGATTTTAGAATGCACTGGAAGGGATGGTGTACCATGTCTCTTCTTTGTTAACCATTGCTTGAGTTCCCCTGTTCCCTGTTAATAATGATGTAATGGCTTTTTCTATTGGAGTAACACCTCTATATACTTTTCAAGGCAAATCATTCTGTATTTCTTCTGAAGAGCTGCAACATCGAAGCAATGCTTGCATGATATACTCATTTGGAATCATTTTGGCTAAGGGTGTGTGAGTAGGCAGAAAAAGTCACACCCCGTGAAAGATCACTGAACCGAATTGTGGTTGAGGGAAGTCAGCAAAATAGTCTTCATGGAACAATATTTTTATGTGACAAATTACACATATATTGATAGATTCTCCTGTTTTCATGAAACGAATATGTAGTTCAGACAAGTGATGTTCTTTTTCCATTCTGAAAATGAGGTTGACTGGGAGATTTATTGTTAGCTGATATCAATCATTGAATGAATGAATTAACTTGGCTGAAAAATTATATTTTTGTTGAAAAGGACTGCATATATGATGTTGAATCTTTTGGTAGACAATGGCAAAGTCAATCTGATGCTCGCTCTAAAATGGATATGATATGAAAGTTGGGTGTGTGCAAAAATACAGCTGCTAACATTTTAGATAGACGTGATATTAACTTCAAAAAATGGAATAGAATAAGTCGTACATTATATCACAAAGCTTAAAGTCATACTGTCATTCATTCACAATTTGTACATTTGTTTTGTAATGATGATAACATGTGTACACACTGAGCAGCCGTAGGCTAGGACCCTCGTTTCATATCTATTCACTAGATACCCTGATCAAAAGCCTTTCAAGTACAATTTAAGGTTTATATGTAACAACCCCGCCAACAGTCTGCATGCAGACTCTATACAATCTTTCGTCCACTCATGATCCACATGACTTGTTTGCCTGTTTCAAGTTGACAGTTTTTGTGAAGACCTGGTTGTGTCCAGTAAAAATACATCATTTTAATATAAACATCATTGGTAATGCGGGTTAATTGTACCAGGAATTTAGCTATGCCACACCAATTGAGAAAAGTGAGGGGCAGGTTTGAGTGTGCATTTTGTAAATGCACCACTACTATGAATGCATATGATTCCTAGACCTAGTTGTTTGAAAGTGTAGAACTCACATCATACTATGCCTAAATATGATATCTGATGTTGTATAGAGATGTTGTAATAGTGTCTAGTAAGATTGGCTTGTTATTTTTTGTTGTTGATATGGTGCAGTGTAGATGTAAAGTATTGTGCAACACCATATCATGGTACAAGATATGGCAATACCAAACAAAAAAACTACCCCTCCTTAAAAAAACTCATATTTTATTTAATGAAGTAACCGCTTAACTTCCAAGTTACATAAAATAGCCTATTATTTCTCAAAAATAGCCTATTTTTCGAAGATAGGCTATTTCTCGATTATATGCTACTTCTCAATAATTGCTTATTATATTGGCTATATTCGAGAAATAGCCTATAATCGAAAAATAAGCTATTTTCGAGATCCACGTGTCAGATTACTGTTCCTACGTAAACAAGATTGCTATTTTCGAGAAATAGGCCTTTTTCGATAAATAAGCTATTTTCGAGTTTCGAATATAGGCTATTTTTCGAATAAAGGTTATTTCTCGAATATAGCCTATTTCTCGAATGTTGCCAATAAACTTCTAACGAATATAGGCTATCTTTTCCTAAGCCAATCGTCACCAATTAATCATGTAGCGAGTCGTGAAAGAACAGTCTGATCGCTTGCGAAACTGCGCGTGCTACGATCGTGTTGTACCTCGATCTATCATGCGAATTGGTTTGAACTTAAATAATATAGCTATGGTAGATATTGCGCTAAAATATGAGCTGTATGAGGTACTTGTGTGTGCTTTGGCTCTTTAGAGGTCTACTCTATGGTACCATAAGTGAATAATACATTTATAAGACACCATAATAATAATATTATAAGACACAATACAGAATCATAATATACTGTATGTTCAAGACAATGAAGTCGCCAAAAGGAAATAAAAATAAATCCAGGAGGCCAAGAAAGTTGTCATATCCATTACTTCATGACAGGGAAAGAGAGCATAATATAAAATGGTGTGCAGAGGGAATGATCTGGGATGTGCAGCATTCCCACACAATTATCATTTTTGCTAGATAAGTTTATTTCTGGGATAACACTCTAAATATGCATCATGGTTTGGTTGAGTAGTGACAGTGGATTTTGGTTGAACAATCTTTCTCATAGTGGTCATCATGTACCTCTAAGGACTATTTCACTTCATGAAAATAGCAGCAGCCCTTAAAAAAAATTTATTCAGAAAATCTATTTCAAACTTATTCATAAGAAATAACGTAACTGTACGTATGTATTCAAGACAAAGCAGTATTTTCAACTATATATAGGACAGATACCATTCCTACTGGCGAGGTGATCTGGCTTGATACCAATTTCAACAGTCATATGATTTTCAAGAGATGATGTGAAAAGTAGCCTCCATTTTTATTAAATATTGCTGTTGTTTGAAATTTTTTACAAGTTTCTAATTTCTTTTCAGAGCTGCTTGAATTCAGTCTGTATTACCCATTGCTAGTGTTGACATCTTGTAAATTAAGTCTTGGTTTTGTTGACAAATCTATAAATGAGAATGCACTATTTAACTTGAAAGGACTTTCTGCTCCTCATAGACTGTTTCTCAAAGTCCAGTGAGATCTGGTAATAATGGGGCTCATTTTGTTGACAGAAGTTTCCTAAACATTTTAATCAACCAACATCATTTCTTTTTTGTGTTTATGCTTGGTTATATTTTAGTTTCCCTCAACCTCATTGGCTTTCACAGGGGTGTACTGTGATGAATAGACAAAAAATCATAGGGTTAGGGTTAGACAAATAAATACATCATGAAGGGATATTGATAACATCAATCTAGAGAGACTGAATCCAATGGGCTATGTTTCCCATCATGTTGTTGCAATACACATCCAAAATGAGGTTACCATTCTTCCATGGGACAAGAAAGAGGTCAATCCTCCATCCATACCTTTTTCTGAGATAAATAGTGTCCACCATTGGTGTAAGATGACAGTTTGTAGTTTGAAATACATCCCTTTTGTGCCCCCTTAAAGATAAGCAAGGCTGGCAACATCCACCCACTGGCTTCAATACTGACAGCAAGTGTGACTTGCTTTGTGTCAGTGCGGTTGATGCACAGATATGAATGGACCATGTACCTTTCTTTTCAAGAGACTAATTTGAATCAAACAAGATTGGAATGGGGTTTGGAACATGTTGATGACATCACATAGATCTTTATCCACAATCTTTGCCTTGATAAAATCAATGAATTGCTTCGACTCTTCTTCAGTTTTGTGGAAGTGTTTCTGTGCAGTTTGAGCAGCCATGACATTGGCAACCACGCTCTCTTTGTGAATCACAATACGCCTGCATTCTTGGCTTCAAGTGAGTTGCTCCTGAAGTCCGGCATCAAGTGACATGCTTCTTAGCAAACCATATGCATATTGACCTAAAAATCCCTCACTGCCTTGCTTCAAAGACAAAACGAATCAAATCTTCTTTGATACGAGACAGTAAACTGGGAGGCAGGGATAGATCTTGCACACAGTTCCACTTTCATTGTGTGGAATAAATGCATCAGAATTCTTTAGGATGTAAACCTTTTTGATTGCCAGTTTAAAGCGCATCAACATGCTTGGCAACAAGATACACAAGAGGCTACAATGTAATCTATAGCTTGAACAAACGAATTCCCTTGTCTTTGATAGAGAAAGACTTCCAGAGGCAGTGGTTTGGCTCCTCCAGTGTCTGGTTTGGCTTCTTTAGCTGTGGCAATGTAGTCACCATGCTGACAGTATGGCGAAGGACCTAACTCAAAAATTGATTTTTTAATGAATTATTTATATATTATGTTGATTACTGGCTATCAATGTTTCTGATTAAACAGGATCATTGTCGTAGCAACTGATATCATAAAGTCTTATTTGCAACAACACAGAAAAAGGCAGTCCGTGTTTCATGAATGGACTTGGTAAGTCTTTCTCCTACAATTCTTCTTTTCCTTATTCGATTCATGATATCAATGGCACAAGGCACTGAGAGATTCAACATTGCTGAGATTGGAGGGATGACATAGAGAGGAAGCATGAAAGGAGGTTGCTTATGGTTTGGCCAAATGTAAAGGTGGGCAAAGAGTGGGGAAATAAACCATTCTTTGCTATTTCAAGGGAAGCCGGTGCAAGAATTGGCGGGAAATGGGCACCGTATCGTTTGATATGGTGAATAGGGTAAATTGGCACGAGACCAATATTTTTCTCCATAATAAAGATACTTCCATCATGGCATAAGTCCAATTGACATGTATCTTTTAACATTTGTAGATCCGCAGCTTCCAATAAAATGATAAACCTACTACTACATTTACTACCAATCTATCACACTCTTTTGCCTCGTCCAGTGAATGACTGACCCACCTATCTATCATACTACAGCATACTACTGCTATAGAGCACACAGCATACCATAGTTTCCTGGTACTTCTGCAGAATTGTTTAGCCTCAAAACATCCTCCCAACCCCATCACAATCACACAAATCCTCTTGTTCTCCCCAATGATTAATGATATTAGGGCAAAAGGAGGTCAAGCAGGCAAACTCTTATATCCTCATCCTCATCATCACTCCTGCTGCCAAACTTAGGTTCTTTCGTGTCATCTCCATCTGGTGTACCCTTTCTCTTCCATCCCAATGCAGTAATTGCTTCAATTCCGTTTCTATGCTCTTCAATCCAGTTGGAGTTCATGGTGATGATAAGAGGCTTGGTGAGGTTTTATGTCTTTCTCATGGGGAGGCGATGATGTTGATGGTACATCCTTGGCCTATCGTCACGTTGAGACAAAACAAACCAAGAGACCGCAGCTTGATCACGATAAATGCAGATAATTAAATAATATGAGCACACTTGGCTCATTATTCACTACTTGCTACTCGCCTTCTATATTCTCTGTACTTTGTTTTCTCCTGCCCGACTCTCTCCGCCATCCATTTGGAATACGTGGGCACATCGCCCTTCCTTCTACGTGTAGGCAGGTTCTTTGCCCACTTTACTGTCGTGTTGCCTCCCATTTTAGAATCTCCGTCCAACAGATGAGAGGCAACTGCTTAACTTGCATACACCAGCATACATTTAATGTGGTGGAGTACAATAGGATCCATTTGTTCCCAGAAAAGCCTTGAATGAAATTATTATACCTGTCTAGCATGTAACATAGTGATGTGAAGGAGGCTTGGTCTTGGGGGGCAAATATCTATTCTGGAGCCATGTAGGAACTGACAATCTAACAGCAAACTAGTTCACCCTAAGGATTTTAGATGAGGAAAGATAGTAATACTGAACTCTTTCACCATCAGATAAAAAAACTGGGATATCCAAGTTGTATGTAAATCAGCAAGACATACACCATTGCCAATGTTTAGGTGATTGGTCCATAGTTGGCCAATCATAGTCTTTGTTGATAGTGATTGATAGCCTGTCAACCAGCAAGATTTACACACATATTCTTACATGATTGGTTGATAGCTGGTCTCTAGTTTTATAGTGATTAGTAGCCTGTCAATCAGCGCAAGTCAATATTTTGACCTTCTATGGACTCGTTGGACAAAATTGGTGGATGTTAACTACTTTTGATTGCTACTTGTTCATATGAAAACCATGAAATTGATAATAACAATTAGTGATGAAGAGGTAGATAGTTTGTCAACTCTTGGTACCTAACCTCCTGCACTTCTTGCATTGGTCAAGAGTTGGTTGAGACAAGTGGTTGATAATATCAACTCACCCAGTTGAGAGTCAAAATGACATGTTTTATTGACCAATATTTCTCTTATCTCTTATTTTGACTCTGTTGATGATTACATCAATATACACTGTACACAGCATATGCACTCAGCATAACACATAGTATTAATTAACATGGGATAAGCTATGCTTCATGCCATGCAGTGGCTTAGTGGAACATCATACAAAATGATGAATACTATCATTCAATGTATGATGAGCAGTTTTCTTCAAACCATATAATGCCCTGGATTGAGTGATGCACATAATTTTTAGTATGGATTGTTAAACATGTGGATTGACTGCATTGAGCAAGAAGAAACCATTTATTTCTCTAAATTTCACCATAATAGTAATAGTTTGAACATAGATTGACATTATATTGTTGTAAGTATGTTTGTGAAAGAAAAGTCTAACAGAATGCCACAAAACACAAAGAATGAAAAATGTCCATGGCAATGCTACAAAACATGAAGAATGAAAAATGTCAATGAAAATGCTGCAGAACATGAACAATGAAAAATGTCCATCCAAAAATAATTATTCTATTCCATTCTAACATTCATTCAAGCTTTAAGGATTAGCCCAAACACATTTTCAAGCCACCCGGTTATTCTCCCATCTGCCACCTTCTGTCAGTACAATATGATATGGAAGTACAATTTGTCTCTTCGGCAAAGTGCTATTGATGTCAACCCTCTTGAAGATTAAATCTCATGGCATCAAACGGAAGGTGATTGATGAGGGTAAAGCCAGTCATTGTTGTATTTACACACCAAGAAGAGTTCTTCTAGCCCGATGGTAACCACGAAGAAGATTGCTCAAAAGTCCTTCTGCTTAGTTCCCATACCAAAACATAGAAGCATTGATGATGGCAGTTTATCTTGTCAGTGAACGTTCCTAATATCTTGATTATCCAAACCAGTGTCGCAATGATACTGATTTTGCTTTGAATCTCAGTCTACCATCTTTGAATAAACAATGACAAGAACCAACATCTTTCTCTTCACATATGCTTGCCTAGCGTCAGGAGCTTCTAAGTCAAATGAGGAAGTGCAGCTAAGCATTGTTTGATTCCAAAAATTCAATTGCTTCTTAGCAAGCATTATACTTTTTAGACACTGTAATAACAAATGGGAAAGTTGCAATGCCTAATCCAAAAATGTACTGAACACAGATGCAAGTACAACACTGTCAGGGAAACCCATATCATTTTCCTTCATCCACTGTGACAATCATAAAATTTAAATTATGTGTTTCAAACTTTGGGTGGCTCTCTAGTCCTTTGCCACCTGTTGGGAAGATCTACCACAATACTTTCAACCAATTGCCTTCGAAATATTCTTGGGACATGTACCAAGCAACACATAATGAACAATAACCCAGTACAAGAAAATGAATTCTCAGTTGTCCCCCTTTTGTACAAAGAATCACAACTATATTTTACAGTATGACAATAGGAGACATCGCACCAGGCTCCCCTCTGACTTTCACAGTGACCAAAAATGTGTCCCAAAGATTTTTGACCTGTCAAAACAGCACCAACAAAATGAATTATATGGGGCAATTTTCATGACTTATGACTCCACAAAAGAATGATGAACAAAACCCATGCTCAGATCACCTTGACAATTAATGTTCTTTCAAATCTTAGTTAGTGTACCAAATAAAATGTCATTCCTCCGCCAAACTCACCAATAAGGAACACTTTCATTTTGAACATGATGTAATGATACAACAATATATGATTTCTTCTCATGGCTTCATGCTGGCAATTGTCTCTGTGCTTTATTCTTCTAAGGATTTGCCAGTAACTTGTGGTGCAATAATAAGTAGCTACACTTCAAGATACACCACCGAATTGTACTGAAACAATAACGAGAGTGACTAGTGCAATTTTATTCACATGCATTCACTTACTTTCACTGTGTGTTCATTTACCACCACTTGATATCACTTGCAGTAACTTGCAATCTCTTGCATTCTCTACCATTCACTGTTGTTCGCATCAATCAGGTTGTTGAGTTTGAAAAGTGTATAGGCATTGTTGTGTAAATGGGTAAAAAAATTCTCTTGCAAATTTGTCACATTTTTAAGATGAATGGTATTGTACCACGTCACACTAGCATATACCAGCAGACCGCTTGACCTTACGTTGTCAGTTTTATACCATACATACATTACAATAGAAGGTGGAATCATCATCATAGTATTCCATGATGTGAATGGGTATGAACAAAACACATTCCTGACACACTGAACATAGATTGTATGATAGGTGTCTGGTAACAAAACACCTAATTGAGAGAAGCCTTCTGATCCTTTGCAATCAACTGACACCAGTTAAAATCAATTTTAGTCCATTTTAATCCTATTCATTCACCTGTAATCCAGTGCAATAACTTGCAATCATTAGCAATCAGTTGTTATCAATCTAAATCACTTCAATCCATTGCCATCAATTGCTAATTGCTTGTTCCTAACCGAGAGAAGGAAATCGAGTTCTGCTTGTAAAAAATAAATTTTGGTAGGATCTATTTTCCTCTTAAATTGATATGACTGTGAAGTTTTAGGAGCCTCTAGATGTAGTAGAAAGACTAGTGTAAAGTCAATGTGATGACTTAGTATCTGAGAATGAAATTGGTGAAGCGATTGTGGATACCTATTTTACATTTATAAATAATTAGAAAAGTGGCAATTTATTTAACCCAATCCTATTTTGGGCTATCCGCCCCAGTTCACAAACATCCATGACAGAGAAGTGACAAAGAATTCCTTCACAAATGTTCTTGGAAGTTCAATCAATTCTATGAAATCACACTATAAGTAAGACTATTTCGGAGAAATAAGTCTAGATTTGATTACTACTTGAACTTCCACTATTCTAAAACAGAAAAGAGAGACTGCAGTTGATTTGTAGGGGGTTTGAAATAAGAAACAAGATAGTAAGCAACACATACAGAGGCACCAAAGCTTCTAACACACTATACAATACATCCAAAATGTATAATGAAAAGGCAGTTATGTTGCAAGCCTTGTCTCAACTGGGGTTCTCATTCAGGACGTTAAGTAGATTTCTTTGCTACTCCTTAACTGGAACTAATCATTTTATAAGGAGTAACCTCTGAAGTAAAGGCAAGGTGTGGCCATCATCTCAATAATGAAATTGGGGTTTTCAATTTCAGTGTATTTGTTAAAAAATCAGAAGTGGTGCTATTGTTAGATGAGCCGTGACTAACAATAGAAGGTATCAGGATTTTGATCACGATGTATACCCGCATGCTGTAGTATGTTGTCTTCCTTATGTTGCTGTATTTTCATGTTAGCCAATCGGGTGGGTCTTCATGCGCTAGGGTGAAAAGACGTTGTCATAAGTGTGTCTATAATATTTTTCAACTTAATTGTCTGTTGCTGACTCATAACAAGCAGTAAGTACAGTCACATATGCTACCAGGTTCAAATCTAGGATCTTTGCTAATTAAGCCACTCCAACAACAGTTAGGACTGCTTTGTTCTGGATAAACTCAAGCTTAGTCAAATTAGTTTGTGACAACTTCACTGCAAACGAAAAACACTGTAGCCTTCCGGTACACTCTCAAAATGTCAGAGTGTACAGGGTTTTTTGAAGTATTATACTCACCACACGTCAATTTTTTTCATTTAGGCCTACTGGCAAAATTGCCAAACTTAGTCCACAGACTGAGTTTGGGATTTTGCTTTGCACCTCCATGTTGCCAACAACAATTGGCAGGGGCTGGTATATTAAGAGAGGTGAGCTATGATGAACACAATTATTTTTACACTTGTTTTGATTGCATCTAATTTTCAATTATTTTATTTCAGGCCAGGCATGGGAACAGCTGAAACTCAGTCCAAAGACTGAGTTTGACATCCCGCCTTGCACCACCTTGTAGCCGACAACAATTGGCAGCAGCATGTAAATATTTAAGGTGAGATATGATGAAATCAAATTATTTTACAATTGTTTTGATTTCGGCTTAGTTTCAATTAAATAATCAATTTTCTTCTACCTTGGTGTATGGTCAACAGCATCGTTTTTAGCTTGGGGCTGAAATTTTTGCATGTGTGTCATTTTGGTGGGCGATGTGTTGGGCAGGCCCCTAAAATATGGTGATGTAGTACGTTTAATTTTATTAGTTGAGATAAATTGCACATACTCTGCTATTACTGTAGTCCAACAGTATAAGACCTGGTAGCCCTCCTGTATGCTCCGGTAGCTCTCCTGTATACTTCCGGTAGCCCTCCGGTATGCTCGGGCAACCTTCCCGTAACCTTCCGGTTACCCTCCCGTACACTTCCGGTAACTCACCGGTACACTTCCGGTATGTCACCGGTAAAATTTTTTTTAACTACAAATGATGCAGTTATAGCCACTAATTAGATTGATATCGATTCGAAGTCTGTTTTTCTGTAAAATATTACCAATTCCTATCCTATGTAAAACTAAATCAGAAAGCGGCTTTAGGTCTCAAATTTCTGGTAACCCACCGGTAGACTCTGTAACCGTCCAGAAAATTATTGCACCCGAGCATTACAGAAGTGTACCAGGAGGTTACCGGAAGCAACGCTCCAGTAACCTCCATGTACACTTGAGTGTCCCGGGAGGTCACCGGTGTTTTTGTTTGCAGTGTTTGGGTACATTTCAGACACAATATAATCAAGTGAACTGTGTAACATAAGCAACATACATGCTTTATACTGACAGTTAGGAAGGGTCCAAAGCAACAATTTGTAATGTGACACAATTGATCAACCCTGCACTTGCCTTCTTTCTCTACTTTTAAACACTGCCATTATTCATTGTACACATTGGATCAAAATCAAAAGACACTCCAAAGTCCAAAGAGCTTTGATTTTTTAACACCAAGAAGTGTTCTATTGTTTAGTTTCTTATCAGGTCGATCATCATTTGGTTTGTTGGTGAATAAAATTGAAACACTGTTCCCTTGTCCACCACACTTAACTTCTTATTTACATTGTCACTCCACAAATGACAAGACTATTGATTTAGTCATTTAAATCTCCCCATTGTCCATAAGATCATCAGCTAACATACCCAGTTTCATGACGTCGTGATTAGCAATGGACATAAGATAATGTAAGAGATAGGTTTGGCATAGATGAGACACCACCATGACAATGAAACTGTCCCTTGTAGCAATCCACAGCTTTCTCACGCTAATTGGCACAAATCATTGCCACATAGTACCTTTAACCTTCTTCTATCAAAGAGAAATGCTCCTTAAACAACCAAAACAGGAGGCCAACTCAATATTGTCAACAGGAGATCATACTCTTGACTTTGCGAAATGCTGATGCAACATCAAACTTTGTAGCTAGAGTCCTTTGGAAGGATTGTTGGTTGAACCCATTGTTTACATGAGCAACAGAGGGCATTAGAGGGTTGAGGGTACCATCATGAGCAGTACGATGTGATTCAGTCACATACATAGTGATCTATGAACCACCAAATCTTTAAGCTAACGTAAAAAGTTAGAGCAGCTGGACATTGCAATTTTGATTCTTTATCCCATCTGTTACTGCCGAGATTGCATTTTTGTACCCTTCATGCTATTTCACCTCCCATGCTATCCACCCTTCCACCATGTGAACTAGAGTGTGGATATATGTTGATGGTTCAAGCAACATCATAGCTTCTTGGTAACCATTTGGAGTGACAGGAGCAATACTTATGAGTGTTTTTTTTGAGAACAAGATGATGCTATGTCTTGATTTATTGGGTTGAGTTTACATCTTACATACCAAAAACACAAATTTGAGTGAAATTAGCCTGTGGTGGTGCTTAAATGGTGGCGATGGTTAACGCCGCCTTCCTCCTTGGTCCACATATCACCCAACATATTAGGAACCATGGCAAGAAAAGAAACGTGTGTGGTACCAAAAACTAACACAGGTTAAAGCTCATTTGGCTTTGATCCCCCCTAGATCACAGATCAAGTCAGAAAAAAATCTGCCCATTAGCTTAAGAGTGGGAGACCAGAGCCAAAATCCACCTAGAAAACAAACACCATATCAGACATAATTAGTAGCGAGGGAAAAGAATGGGGGTCCGGTGCGTGCACATGGCCTTTTGATGCCGTTATGAATTGGGAGCACCTACACATAAATTAAGTCCAAAAAATCTGTGATGAAAAGATTTTAGTATCCAAACATGAAATAAATCAGATTGTGTGTTCGGTCTCTTGCCCCAAAAGGTCGGAAGTGTCCTGTCCTCACTTGGGATACTCCATGTAGATGTTGCTGTCTTACTACTAAACTAACATTGTGGTCATGTCTCCTACAAGAAATGAAACGTCGTGTCTACATGGCATCTCTAGACATCTTAATCCCCTCAGAGTCTCCACTCAAACCATTTCTATGGCTCAAGTGTTGGATCGCCATCATAGTTTATCAATTGATGGAATTCTATTGTTTAGTCAATTTTACCTGTGAACAGCTTCTGTCTACTACGCAAAATTTCTGTGAGAGGTAAGTTGATTTACAGCCAATGTAAAAACGTGACATCTAAATCCTAGTTTACTACACAGACACTAAGTTGTTGGCACAGTAAGAAATGGGCGCATACGAAATTCACTGAAATCCACACTTGGAATGCTCTAAACCACAAGAAGTAACATTGAAATGGCGATGACCACAGCAAAGGACTGTTGCCCATTGCAAGTCCCAGCACTGCTAGAGGTGGGCATCGTTGTCGATGTGGTCTCTGCGGTCTCTGAACTAGTAGGAGATGTTACTTCATCAGCTTCGGGAGTAATACTTGGGGCGTTCGTCGCATTTGCAGCACTTTCAGCAACTTCGTTCGTCACATTTGCAGCACTTTCAGCAACTCCGTCAGTACGAGCTCCTTCAGCGGCAGAAAAACAGGTAGGTTCACAAGCAGAGCAATGATTAATACCATCCCATAGTGTGCCATTCACAGTGTTAACACAAGCCAATTCAAGATTTTTAGATGCACACCCTTCTGGGGATAATTCCTCGGTGTTGTTGAAACAAGTGTGCCAGCACATGAACTGATCACTTTCGCAGTCCATTGTTTCATCCGCAAGAAGACGAGGAGATAGTGCCTGTGGAGAGGAACATCCAAGAGGATATCCAGTTAGGCCTTCTTGTTTGGAGCTCAGATGATAGGATGGATCCGCGTTCAATGACTTTTGGATAGCCCCAAATGTCTGGTGAAGAGTTGAATGGATTGCATCCAGAGGAAAGAGCATCATGCGACCATACCACATTCTGAGAGCATCTTGGCTGTCAGGCATGACAAAAGCGTGCGGAACGGCACGAAGGTTAAAATCTTGATGATCCTCGATGGCGTTCTTGATGTGAGCTACACCGTCACCCAGCATAATGACAACATCATCTTCTTCAGTGAATGTGACCTCTTGTGCAGATCCATCAGGTAGTTGGATGAAGAATCCTTTACTTGGAGTGTACTTTTGAGCAGAAGCACTATCTTGACTCAAGATATGGCCAGGAAGGAAGGCTAAAGCGAAACCGTAATCGGTATGCCAGTCAATTGTCTTAAGTTCTGCCTTATTTGAGTAGGAAGTTTCGGCGTTCGAGTAAACGTGAAAGTGATCCAGTTGCTCTCCTCTGCTGAACAATTCATGCAGGCTGTACCCTTCTAGGCCCGCTCCAGTGGAAGCAGCAGGAAAGAAAGGTGCTCGACCCATCTTGGTTAAGCTAGCTTCAATCAGTAAGGCTAAATGACTCATGACCTCTCCAACTTGCTTGCGCACGGGGTCGGCAACCTTGGATAACTCCTCGCACTTGTTCACACTACCAGAGGAAGACGCTGCCCAGGTAACTCGTTTGGTGCCATCAGGGTAAATGATTTCTTTCGCCGTCTCCGGAGACATAGCGCAGTGGATCATAGCATCGTACAAGTCCGCTTTCTCAGACCGAGGGATGGCCTTCGTGATGGACAGGATCCCATTTCCGGTGAGAAGGGCGTCATGAATCGTCCTCTCCGCATCGTTGACAAGGGAGTCATGTCCAGTGGCCGAGACAAGATCGCGATAGTCTAAGCGTGGGGGTTCCCAAACTTTTTCATCCGGAGAAACAGCACACAAGACGATGGAAGCTGGGGTTAGAAGAAGTTGGAGAGATGCTAACTTCATTTTTGTTGGCTTCTGAGTTGTGGGAATGGATTGTAATGTAATTCATCCGGGAGATTAACTCAGCCAGAACTCAGACAGATGAACCTGAGATCGGATTTCTGCCCTATCAAAATGTGTCAGGGTATCTCTGGATGCGGGCGACACCGACACACACACACACAAAATACAAAATATTTTCATGCAGAAGGATATCTTATCTAAAATGATGTGGTGCCCAGATGGATTGGATTTTGCACTAACCTTCTCAAGAGCGTTCAAACCACGTGTAAGACCAAGAAATGGAATATCGCCAAACGGTTCGGTACTTTTTTAATTTAGGAATGAGTTAAATCGCCGAAATATCCTCAGAACGTGTGTATCCGTCAGGTTCTGGACATGGTTTTTTTTGATACAATACAGTTGGTGTGTCTTCTACCAAAATATTTTCTCATGGGATAGTGCGGGACCATACCGTACCATCCCATCCTAACCTCCACCTTCACAAGCTTCTAGGAGCCTGTGGGGTATGATGGTGGCCTATCCTTCAGCGGATTAGATGACACAAAGGTGGTGCCAAATCGTTGAAGATGGCATCCAAAAAACTAGTGTTGCTGGCAGCGTATGGTACTGCTGTTGTGGCTCTTCAATGATTCAATGATTTTGATGTGCTAGTATCACGGCTTTCTGTTTTGAGCTCATGTGTAACAATACTATGTTGCTATGCTGACATTTTGCACCTACTTGGAGTAATAATGGTGTATCATTAACAGGGAAAGAGCATGGTGTACAGTAGACTTTCTAGAATTCTATGCCGTAAAAGTAAGTGTATGTTTGGGGGTGGAAAGTCAGCCCCAATTACACATCAGTCAACTTAGCTGCACAGACTGAGAAGTAAGCACCAAACATTGTACAGGGCAACAGTAAACCATGCACAATAGAGTGAAAGAATACTTATATCAACTGAGAATTACTGTAACAGATGGACTATGAATGAACATGGTAATGTGTCATCACCTATCCCTTAGTAATATAAATTAAATTTTAACAGAAAAGCACCACCAGTGATACCATGACCAGACATATTGCAAAGTGAACTGTTCCAAAAAATAAGACAGGACAATCTTACCACAATGGCAATGGCATAACGCTATTGGTCAAAGATGTTCATCATACCCTTGGAATGTTCTTAAAGGCTCTCATTAGGCAAAAGCGATTGAAATCCAGACATACTAAACAGCATTAAAATGAGAGATATTCTCACTATAGTGCAAGCACTAAAAGAGGCTGCTCGCAACTCAGGATAACCTTCCAAGGACTCAGGCGTAATTGAAATCCTGCAATCACTTCACAATCTTATGCATGAGAAGAATCAGATAGATAGATCCTGACACATAAAGTAGACATCATTGCAACAAAAGAAGGAGCCACCAAAGCCATCACAAAGCAGGCAGTGGATGTGGCAAACATATTACTTTGAACACCAGAAGGCAACAACTACCAAAGAATTGATGGATATACCCTCCACTATAGCACCTATCATTATAGCTGATTGCCACACCTCCACCAATGCTGCCCCACAACTATTAGTCACAATAAATCTCATTCTTGATTTCAGTAGAAATCAAAGTGAGTGGAAGTACTGTGAGCTATAGCAGCACAGATAAAATGGACACCTAAAAACTCCAGATGCAAAGTGATTTTGAAACAAGAAATATAAATGATACCACTCATATTATACTTGCCAAGAATTGGAAATCATGCACATCCTAAGGCACAAGTTCACAACAGGGTCGAGGACAATAACAAAACACCTTACAATGGCTACTTTGGTTTGAACACAATTCAGGTATTTTAATCACATAGCACCAATATTACAGCCCAACTATTATTGAAGCCACTACAACAGAACCTCACAAGTATACCTAAGCACCGATGCAAGCATAAAGAAATGAGTCCTGTGCCTGCAACTCAAGAAAACTTTGTATTGCCTTCAACAGCAAGAATCAGCCTTCCTCAACAGTTGCATTGCCCAAGCAGAGAATTAACGAACCAAAAATTCCCAAGCAAACTTCAGTAACAAAGCATTGGAATTGATGAAACCCAACAATAACCCCATAAACAGCATTTCACTTGTCCAGCAAGGAAAGCTTGCCAACTTTGCAACCACTCTTTATCAAGCCCTCAGCGACCTCAACTCCACACATAACATGTCATGTTTTCCCCAAGTGCACCATACAATGATCTCCAACCATAAAACCAACACAAGAATCACCAATGATGCTGGCACCAATATACATTGCCTCTGCAAAAACGACCAATACCTTAGATGCTGCCCACTCTCCAACAATTGAACAAAAATATCAATGACATAAATGGTAGCACAAGCAAAGCAAAATATGTCACTAATTTGCCATTCAAGTGACTATTGAAAGAAGACAACACAGTAGACACATTCCAAGGTTTTCCATTGTCACTCACGAGGTTGACAAAACAGTAGAGGATGGTACAATATTTATTGTCACAAAAGAAGGAGTCACAGTGCCAGAATCTGAAACAACATGGGAATGGGGTCATTCAATAAATGGGACAATGACAGCCAACAAACTCATCCAAGAAAGCAAGAGCAGCACTGCAATCTTTCATAACAAAACAAATAATCAAATGGATGCATGTCACCTACAGATGCCCAGTTCAGTCAACAATGATCAAGGTAATCAGTGTAAGAACTTTGTGCTGACAGAAAAAAGTAGCAAAATGCTAAATAGAAACTGAAGTTGCTCAAAACATCATGAAGAAAACACATCAGAGTGTGAGGTCCACTAAGCAAGAAGGGGACACTGTTCCAAATGAGCAATACATCAATGATGAGGCAAATGAGCAATACATCAATGATGAGGGTTCATAGATGACACAAGAGAAACCATTTCATCTGATGAAAATGGACTGTTCCCAGATGCTTGCAGTGAGACAGCTGGTAGATCATGAGCATGGTCAAAACTGATAGCAATAAAATTCTTGGCAAGCCCATGAAAAGAGAAAAAGGATAACGAAATGATGAAATCTCTGACATATTGTAACAATGCTACAATGTATGACACTCCCCCCCAAAAGCATTTACTCAACAATGCACTCTCAGCAACATGCAAAATCACAGCAGGGAAACATGCAAATTTGAAATAGAAATGGCACATCCAGGATGTCACAGACATCATACAAAAAGGGTTACCAAAAACTTAAAATGACAGGTCCTCAGTAAGCTAGCAGGCACAGCAGAACACCTCCCCAGGAACCTATAGGACAGGCTCCCACTGCACCCATAATAGGCAACCAAAGGGGACACCAACAGCTTCAGAATAGGCACACATCAAAAGCCCTTTAGATTACAGCATTTGCTGCTAGTCCCCATGGGATGTGAATTATAAATCCACAACAAGTGAGGCATGTGGACATACCATTTACTCAATGGATTGAGCTTTTATGCTTCAAAAGAATACTTAAGAGTACACAATTGCCACATCTAATCAACAAAAAACAAACGGCCCACCAATCCCATCCATTTCAATAAATCATACAGGTACTCACAAACTGTGAGAAAGCACAGCAACAGTTTAGAAAAGGATGGGATGACATTAATGTAAGCAACCTCAACATGATGTGCAGTTCAACACTGCCTCTGAAAATGTGATGACCAACTTTTGAGGGTTCAATCAACTGCAACTCAAAAATGAATGCAATGCAAACACTCAAACAAAAACCAAACCCAAAGCATGCAAGCAGCAGCTCCAGCAACAGCTCGGATGCCATGTGCAACATGAATAAAAACAGCATTGGTATGGCAAACAGCCCAAGAAAGAAGCAAACTATGAAGGTAATGGGTGTCAACAACAAGGAATGAACTAGTACTGCAGCACTAGCAAAGCATGATCAAAAAGCAGCAAAAACAAGATCTTTGAATATGTAACGTAAAACTATATTCAAAAGGAAGCCACTATATGGGCCATACAATGACAGTAGCTTCAAAGCAAACAAGTCAACCAGCATCATGTGAGAAACAATAATTAAATGGATCAACTACAAAGAAGAAACTAAAATAAGGTTGCTCAAGAATGGTAGTTTGTGAAAATTATCAAGGAACTAGAAAATTGAGAAAATCAGATTCTTGCTTGTAGTAATGGAAGATACAGAGAGATTGTCCAACTATTGTCAACTCCTATGGAGTTCCCAAATATAAGAAGGATTGGAATCTTATATCCACCATTGAATTTGGAAAGCTAGGAAATTAAGTTGATGGGTGCATCAAGAAATCTACAACACAATCTGACTCATTTATGAGCTATGATCTTGAAGACCAAAAACAGAAAACAGATATCATGTTCATGCCATTTATATGCATGATCAGACCTGACAATCAGAACCAAATCAAACAATGTTCAGGTGGGGCAAGATTAATTACCCTGGCAAGGTGGTCACATCCATTTCAGAAATGATCATGACAACGGTACTCTTTAAAAGCTCTTCAACAGTACCATATCCAAACCACAAGCAAAGTTCATGAAAAGAAACAGATCAAACTTTTATCTCATGATGAAGCAGACCAAATAAATTAGAAATTCTCAGAGGGTCAACACATTACGTCGAGTATAGTAACATCCCTAAGTATTTAATCTGCTGTTGATTTTTGCTTTATACTATGTGCTGCCCCTACCCATCAACTGCTGTACTACTGATGTCTCAAAATGTCTTCCTAGTCACTCTGATTGAAAAATAGCCCTCAATCAACCTCTGGACAAGAAGAATTTCTTGTTGCAAGCAAGATGCTAATAAGTCAGCATTTTTGCAGGTAGCACATATGTACATGTCAGAGTAGCAGGCAAAGGCTTGAGTGGTGCAGTGGAATGATATTTTGTATTGACAGAGCAATGTCTATGACCCTCAAAGTATTCTGACGATTCTCTCATCAACTTGCTCACAATTGCCATTTTGCATCATTATGCTACATTTGATGATTATGGGAAGAGTCCCAAAAAATAGCTGATCAATATTTTTGCAGCAATTATGACTTTTTCTTATAAGACTTTCTCTGGAACTAAATCTGGAACATGACTTGATGACCTTTAATTCAAATGAGGCTGTGCACATGCTCACAATCATCAATGAATGGAAAATCTGTAATTAGACTGATACATTTGAGCCATTGGAGAAAAAATATGTCTGACAAGAGCCAAAATCTATCTATTGAAAAAAATGTCAATTGCTGCAAACAAAAAATGCTATCAAATTTCTGAGAATGGTGAATTTAGATGGAGTAGGATACTGAACAAACAAGGTTATTATCAGATTTCTAAAGATAAAGTTCAATGGGTGAAATGAATGTATCACACTGCAACACAGATTGCATGATCATAATTGGTGATGTGCTAGCTTCAAATACCTTCAATTTCTTGGGCAACTGTATTTTTCTATTTCTGTTTCACTTTCCTTTTAGTGTTTTTCTTACTCTTTTTGTGTGATTATATTCCATACTTTATGGTGACTTCATCAATCTTTTGTTCATCACTCTCTTTTCTTTCTCAGTCTCCTTGAACCGTTTTTCCTTAATCTGTTTCTGTTTAAAACTTTCTGGGTATAGATTCCCACAGAATTGGGCATTCAGTTGAAGGCCAACATACCACTATTGATGTGTATTAATTAATTTGCTTTCCCAACATGCACCTCAACACCAAAAGGACAAAGTATATGCTTGCCTGGAATGCACACTTTTGACTTCTGGGCTTTTCGGAATGTACTGTGGAAGCATTCATGTCCCATTAAAGTGAGGTATTATCAATTTGGATGAATGTAGGGCAAATTGGTCCCATTCACCTGACTGTGTTTTGGTTGTAAAGCCACTTTTCAGAAACAAATTGTAACTTTGTTGATATTGTTTGCAGTCTTGCTCTGCATCTGCAAGCCAGGCAACTTGCCTTTTGGATTGGTTGATAGTTGGTCGATATCTGGTCCATAGTTTGTTTTCTTGTCAATAGTAGTTGATAGTATGTTGACAGCTAAAGTTGATATGTTGACCTTCTTTCAACTTTTTGGTCAACATGAGTTGATCCTATCAACTTATGTTTTTATTGTTCTCGGCATGTCAACCACAGCTATTGACCAACTGTCATCAAGTGAGCATTGATAGTTGATATATACTACCTATGATGGGCTATAATATGGTTGATAGTTGGTCAATATCAACCATCAATAGTGTTGACTCACCCAGTCAACATGTCGATTAAAAAGGAAAGAAAAGTTGATAGAATGACCTTCTATATTCTTTTGACTTTTTCATTGACACAAATCAATTCTGTCAATTGTTTTAATCAATTATTAATATTCATTTTTTAATCCCATCGATAATGGTAGATAAGGTTGTTACATTGTCAATAGTTGGCCAATTTTTGGCGAAGTTGCCTGTCTTATACTATACAAGCAGTTTTGATGGCAGCAAACATCACATCTGCTTTTAAGAACATGTTTGTCAAGATTGTTGCTATTTTCATCTCTCTGATGACAAACCCTGTCATTATTGTGGTAATCCTTCTGTCAAGTGTTACAATGTGGGATGCAACAAAACTGTTTTACCCTTCATTTGACATGCAGTATGTCTAAATTTTACATCTGGAATCATTTTGGCTGAAATTCACATTAAATCCCCACTATCACTATAATAAACAACAGTCTCGTTCTCATGGACATCACCACTTCTAGCTGGAAAGTTTATAGTTGGATACATGACAAGGGTACTACATCATACATGGGGAGCAACCCCTTAAATCCTGTATTGCACTGCTTAAAGTTTGCTTTTGTTGAAAACATTCACGTTCAACATATAACTATAATTCTGAGGTATCATCTGATGGTAAGGTGATCAAAATAGTGACAGAGATTGATACTCTCATTTTTTGAAACTCTATTGAAGCACCTCTATTAAAGTCATTGGTTATTTCTTCATTTTCTGCTTTGATATTCTATTGTAGGGGATTTTTTGAACAGTTGGCTGGCCTGCTAAACCGTGCTCTGGTGGGAAAAGCCCATGTGTTTGATCATCATTTTTTGTGGGGACAAGAGAGACACAAGAGACTTACAGCTACAATGATGTGAGATGTCTAGGAACAAACTGCTTGCATGAAAGTTGGATATTCAATGTAAGCAAGAGCCTCTTATAAACTAATAAGCCTAAGTTTTGCATAAACAAACTTGACCCCAAAAGTGTATTATTATTTGCAAACTATGGGTAGGCGAGATGGTCTTCAAAACCACAGTGGACGATTGTTGACATTGTAGAACGAGAGATAACTCCTATTGAAATTGAAATTTTCTAAAGAAACGAAAAAGTGTGTCAGTAGTAAACTGTACATGACCATCATGAGATGACATAGCAGATGTAAATCAACTGTCACTGTCACTAGACATTTATAGGGAGTGTCTCAACTGTGACTGTCAAAAAAGTGGGCGTGTCATGATTGATGTGCAGACCATGGTGCACAAGGAATCTAAAAGACCAGTTTGGCCAAGTCTATCTGGCAAAAAATTGTACCTCTTGATATAGTTCGTCCAAATATTTGACAGGATCTTTTTATGGACTACCATCATTCTTTCCCTCGAATTCCACTGTTCAGAAGCAATTACTGAGATTAGTACCTCTCACCTTCCCATGAAGGATGTCGCAAGGGCCGTGTGCACACCTCGCAGGAACCCTTGTAACAAATGACGCTCAATAGCAGTGTTTGAATTTTCAACCACATGTGGAGAGTATTTTCTCAAGAGTTGATGCAACCACAGACTGCAGCCCTTCTTGACTAGTGTGCAGTTCTGTTAGTTGATGACAACAACTATAAGGGCTTAGCTAAGTGTACACAATAACTTTTTTGTTGAATTTGCTAGTGAGTGGTGATCAACTTGTTTGGTATTTTGTTCAATAACCTCATGCAATCTCAGATACACAACAATAGTCAGATCACTATTGATTCTGAAGAGTTGAACTTTCCTAACACCTCGTCTCATCAGGTCTTGCGCAAATCCCCTTACAAGATCAATATTTTCTACCTGAGCAAATTGTGTTTTATGTCTTCTCTTTTGAGCTATTGAATTCCAGTAAGGTCATCTCATATTGATAGTGGTCCTCTTCTCTCAGGTCATCACTATGTCAGCCAAATAAACCTCAGTACCATGTGCAGTAATGCTTAATGTGGATGCATGTTAAATGAGCATCATTGTTCTGGGCAGATTTAAGAGAACTTTTGACCATTCCAAACATCATCAGATTTTTTGTTGGTATTGATACCAACAAAATAAACTGCATTGCAGACGTGGAGTCTATCATTCTATCTGTAATAGAGCAAATTATGGATAGAATAGCAGACAAGCATCAGTTTCTCTCCAATGGATATCTGACACATCATTTTGTAGACTAAATACAAACAAAAGAAGGGCAGAATTTACAAATTTACAAAACCTTGATTGGACCAGCCTTATCTGTAATTTGGACATGTTAAAGGTTATAGGGCTGACAAGATGCAGATAAAGTATAAAAATTTCTGACATCTATGAAAGTCCTTTGTACACAGTCATTTTTAGATGAAAGTCCATTGTACACAGTCATTTTTAAATTCATCTTCACAGAGTCATTGTGAGGTTTTGTGAATTCTGTGAGTGATTACATTTTTTCCAAGAAATCTTGTTACACAGTTGATGACCTCACTTTTCTTCTCAGATGGCAACTCAGGCCAATCTAAGTTCAACAAATTAGCGGTACTATGTGACGCAATTGGCTATCATTTTCACAAAATGAATCCTTTACATGATATGATCACTGACACTATCACCCAGACCTTTCCACCATGTGCAACAGGTCCATCCTTGTGCCTACCTTCCACATCAGCTCCTCTTTCCATTCATCTTCTGACTTTGATACCACTCTTGCCATACATTTCACTTATTAACAGTTACAGTGTGTTTGTATTGAATTGCCACCAACCTCACTGCAGCTACACATTTTGTCATGTTCTGTTGGATGGGAGGCTGTTACAACAACAGGACACAAAGAACCCTTTGATCACTGAACATAGTGCCATGTTGAACACTCAGGATATAGAAAAGGACACATTATATTGCAGTGGGGGATTGGTGCTTTAAATAAGAGTATTATCAATACTCCAAGTAATCGTCTACCAAAAATTGAAGCAAATTATTGAATGCAAAATGAAAATATTGCTTCAGTGCAATGATAATTATGTGACTGAATATTATTGTCATGGTGTTGTCAGTTCCATAATTTATATAAAATATCATCTTGTCATTATAAAGCAGAATAACAGTTGTCTGGGTAAATAAGACCTAAAACTAAAAAAGAAACATTGCCTGAGTCAAAAAGTATGCAAGTAAATCACCACAAGGATCATCAGTGTAGTATTTTTGATCAAAGAAATTGCTGTTTCATTCATGAATAGTAAAAAACGTTAAGCGACTTCTTGCTAGTGGAAATCAAGAATAAAGACCACCTAGGGGTCAAAATGATGAAGAATGCTATGCGAAAGAGTGTGTTACGGACAGGCAGGTGTCCAAAAAAATTCCCAAAAACCCCCCCCCCCAGGAAGGGGGGGGGGGTTTTTTGGGTCTTTTTATTCTCTCCTCTCTCCTCTTTTCTCTCTTCTAAAAAAAGGGGAGGAACCTCTTTCTGGTGTGTGGGTGGGTGTTTTTAAGAGAGAGTCTACAAAAAAAATTTTTCCCCCCTCTCAAAGGTGTTTTTTTTTTTTTTTTGTGTGTGTGTGTGAGCACGAACTTGATGTAAAAGCTCATGAGCATTTATAGTCAAGCACACTTGTATGCTTAATGCTTTGATCTAAGTAACAAAATTTTGAGCTGCAGGTGTGAATTCATGTAAACTCATCTTCTATGATGTGGTCTTACTGATGATGCACTGGGAGCATTAGGTCAGTTATTAGCAAAGAATGCAGCATTGAAATTGTTAGATACTTCAAACCATAATAATGTTCCATCACCAAACATAAATATGGGACAAAATGGTGCTCAGACTTGTTAGGGCAATCAACTACAGGATAGTTTTGTCAAATAATTCAGTGATCCTTGATTGAACTGGTTGGCATCTAATCCGACAGTTAAGTTCTGAAACATCTGACCAATATAGATTTGAAGGTGTGCTACTTTTCTAGATGCGACCATCACAAGCAAGCCTTGAAGGGAAGGAATTGATCTTAACAAGAACGAAGCTAAATTCAGATGTTTCTTGCTGATTCTTTTTTTATATAAATGCTAGGTTGTGAGTCTGTCTCCACTTTGTGGGTATTGACCAACCAATTTCTTTAAGTCCTATGTTGTTCAATAAAGGAATTGCAAATTGAACTATTGAATGAAGTATGTCTCTCATAAAGAAATGAACCCACTGCAAAGACATCGTGTTGAAGATAATGCGATCCAAAGTAATGTAAACTGGATCGATGGATGTAATCATTGAATTTTCAATGCTGTTGCATTTACTATGCATGAAGCATCAATGCAATATTTTACTCTAACTACACACCAAGAGTATACACTTTGGTCGTTGTGATTCAGATTTATATTGTGCTTGATTCATAGTTGCATGCGAATCAAGGCACAAGCAATATCATGCTGTTGTGTAGAAATGTTATGGGGAATCATATCTCAGATGATGTAGGGTAATACCATTACAGTGGCAACACGGCTTTATTTGCATGGTGTGTGTTGGCTCTTTGATGCACACGTAGCTGTAGTGCACATATAGCCTTCTCCACATTCTTTGCACTAGTAAATGTGACTTGGTCATCCAACTAGAAAGTATGGGTACATGCAGTTACACAAGAGTGAAGAAATAAAACAGTAATAACACTTAAATGCTTCTAACATTTCCATTAAATGCATATTAGATTATTTGTTGACAAATGCTGTTATTGACGACAGTGTTCACAAATGTGTTTGAGCTCATCTGGATCGCTCGGTGATGGGTCGCTCTTGTCTTTTGGGAGCATATTTCAATTGTAGTGGAGGTTGCTCTACTGGTGCTATTTAGAGCCTTGTTTACAGTTTTATTAGGATTAAGCTAATCAACTATGGATTTTATCCATGTAAGTTGAGGACCATTAGACTATTTTATGTCATTGTCTTTCTGAATGCAGACTACCACATTGTTTCATAAAAAAACAAAAGAGAATTGCCACGCTGCTCAGACAGCACCTGATCAGGATCAACGCCAGCAAAGGGCAGGTCATGAGCTGAGGAATTACTTTTTTGTATTTATGTCACAAATTGTAGTGGCCTATGGTCCAACTCTCGAGCTCTGTTGATCACTCCCAAGCTCTGTTGATCACGATCAAGCTCGTGCGATGACTGTCGAGCGTGTACAGTGGCTGTCAAGCTCATGCGATGGCTGTCGAGCTCATGGGATTGTCGAGCTCATGCGATGGCTGTCGATCCCGTTGGATGGTTATTGAGCTCGTGCGATGGCAGCCGAGCTCGTTTGATGGTTGTTGAGCTTGGGCGATGGCGGCCAAGCTTGCTTGATGGTTGTTGAGCTTGGGCAATGGCAGCCAAGCTTGTGCGATGGCTGTGGGGCTCGCGGCGATCGCAGAGCTCGTAACATTCCCCCATGGTAAATAGATAAAAATGGGGGAGGAAATGGCCACCCAAGACTTCATGATATTCTTGGATTTTGAACCTACAATAGCCATTTTCACGTGCTTTCGAAATTTGGACAGGTACCTTATTGGGTAACTAGGGTATATCTACCTCAATTTTTATACAACAATACAATTCATACCATGTTTATATCCTGTATGAATAACAACAATAGCTGCATTTCCCAAACCTCTGCAATTTTATGGATAGTATGCCGGGAAGAAGAGTATTACCCTTGCTCATAATGCTTGTTGACTCCTCTCTCTCCCTCACTACAGCAGAAGCATTTCTGGCATGAGACAACCATTATTTATGAAAAAGAAAGGATCACCTCAAGTCAAACTCTCTGTGAAAGCCATCCTGATCCTTAACCTTTGCCACTTGAAATCACCTCCGTGTTGCAGAATAGCTGGCCAACTCCTCCTATCCTCAACATGTTGATTGTAAACAGGCTAGCATTTCATCTACACTCAAAAATTTCTCTCTTGGTTGCACATCATTCCGCAATCTATCCCGATCCCGCTCGGCTTGGTCAATTTGTAAAAATTGATCCCACGTGACATATTTGACATTGTTTGCCTCCAGATGCCGGATCAACCCCCTACTTCCCTTGGATAAATCATCATCTGAGTCCTCGTGAAGAGCGAGTAGATTTTGTGGATTGCTGTCAATATATTTCATGATGGAAGCCACTGTTTCCTTGGCATCCATAATATTGGATCCAATAATACCCGTAGGACTGCGTTTGATCCATCCCACCACAAAGAGATTGTTGTCACCGCATACTTTTCCTTGGTTGTTGACAACAATACCCCTTTGACTGTCAAACATATTCTCGTTCATTCCTTCCAAGGGCGAACCCTTGTATCCTACACTGAGAATGACCAAGTCGGCAGATATTTTTTCGTATTGTCCCGTCCCCACGGATAATTGTTTTCCCGGTTCGCCTTGGAGTTGGGTTCGTTCAAAGATTACGTGATGTACTCGTGGATTGTTTCTATTATTGTTGGATTCAATTCGTATTGGGTTCATGAGCAATCGAAGTTCAATTGTTTTTGTGGGTGCCTCTGTGATGGTGAAGTGTGATGATTGTTGGAACAAAAACACACCAATGTATTCTTCATATCATCAAAAGCATTCAACAGTACATACCATGATCTCCTTCTCCTTCTTCTTCTGTAGTAGCAGCAGCTTCTCGAAGCAAAGCATCAATCCTCATCTTGGGTCGTCCCGATGCCAATTGAAGTTCTTGCAAGGACGCTTCCGTCATTCCCATATCCAATTCCTCCTGTCGCACTCGAAAGGAGACGTCGTATCCTTCTTTCTGGAGTTTGGTGAGTTCTCGTAATTCCTGCCATATGATGTGTCACCAAAGAGAAGGAATGTTTCCAATGTCAGAATGGGGTATGAAAACTTCTGACAAAATGTCTACAAACGAGGTATTGTTGGAAAATTCTGCGATGCTGCTCCAATACCGACCTTGATGGTAAACGCTCCCTGAACATGTCCCCGTCGCCCCACCACCACAACCTTCTCCACACCGTCCCCCAAAACATCCAAAACACTGGAGGGGACATCGGTATCCTTCAACCCCCGACGTCCCTTGGCCAATATCCGCGCACAATCCAGCGCCACGTTGCCATTTCCAATAACCACCGCTTTCGCCTTGGAAATGGCACCATTGTCCGCATCATCCACATCACCAGCATTGTTGCCATCCCGATCCCAAAGTGCCTCTCGAACAATGTCCGCCACATATCCAAACTCCGGATGACCATTGTACCAATTGACAAACTGCCGTGCCGTCAACACTCCCCGCAAATCAAGGCCTGGAATCGTCAACCCCCGGTCCGATTGACATCCGTACGCCAACACCACGACATCGTACAAGGCCGACAGGGTCGACAGCGAGACGTGGCGTCCCACGTCCACGTTGCCAAAGTAAGACACGGTGCCGCCGCCGTGGGCACGAGAGTGGGTATTTCCGGGAACTGCGGCGAAATCGTTTTCAACGTTTTTCACCTCGGGATGATCCGGTGCCACTCCGTAGCGAACCAGGCCGTAGGGCGTGGGCAGTCGTTCGAGGATGTCAATGTCGATGCCGGAAAAGGGCCACGACGACGACGATGTTGATGATGACGACGAGGAAGTGGCCGTTTCTCTGTCGGCAGCGATGCGCTTGTTCACGGATGACGTCAAATACTTTGCCGTGTAAAATCCAGAGGGACCGGAGCCCACCACGACGGCGCGGAGGCGACGACGACCGTGCGTAATGGGGGAGTCCGTGACGGCGGCAGAATTGTGGAGTCGTCGTTTGCCGACGGTGCATGAGTCGTGTGTCGAATAGGATCGTGACTCGACGAAGGATCTGAGCGACGGCCGCCTTGGATGAATTGCTTTCATTGTGACGCCATTGACCAGGAAAGCGGTACAGGCCTTTGATTTGGCGAAGGTCGTTGTGAGGCTCGTCATGGGACGGAACGCAAAGTGATGAAGGCAATAATTCATCATGTTATCTTCTGCAGCAGACAAGGGAGCAAGAAGTGTGCTGGAAGGAGGTGGCGAATGGAACTGTTCCGAACCGTTGCGCCCACTTTCTTTTTGCTGAATGGGCAGCGATTTTTACAGTTGTGCCCACGCTGGGCTGGGACATATTATGTGCACAAAGTGGGGAGTGAACTTTTCTCTTGGTGTGTTTACGATTTCAAGAAGAGACCACTCGAACTCGCGCCAAAAAAATTAATGCTCCATTAAAAAGTGACCAGAAATGACTAGGATGACCTCGATCACTTTGAAAATGGGACGTGGTGGTGACGCACAGGAAGAGATTGCGACGTGGTGGTGACGCGGGTTTAGAACGTCCGAAGAAAATAATTTATGCAACTCAAACGAAGCCCTTCGATGCGAGTACGTCCCACACAAAGTAAAACTGATGGCGTTTGAGCAGTCGTTTCGATTATTACATAGACGCATTATTGTAACCTTCTCGCCCTTGAGGTCCTCGAAGTGTGTCATCATGGGAATACTTTGAGAACACTTCTCTGGTGTTCCTGTGCCTAATTTTTGATCACGAGTTTAATCGTGATCGCATTTGTACCACTTTGTATTCCTGCTTGACATGGTACTACCGCCGACCTTCCCAAACGGGGCCACTCTGGAAAGTTTGTCATCCTTCGTCCGAAAAGCCACAAACTTTTGTCATCCTTCGTCCGAAAAGCCACAAACTTAACAATACGAGTAGACTGATATCACCCCAACACAAGGTCGTTTTTACAAGTGTCTAGCCAAAATGATCATTACCTCCAGCCTTATGTCAAAGCTGGTGTCCCTCTTATCCATTCTCATTGCCGCTTCCACCGCCACAGTTTTTCATGACGCTCCAGAGCAGCATCGATACCGGGACGATGACACCACTACCAAAAAGACTTACATTGTGACCTTTGCTGACGACGCAGTCAGCCCTGCCGAGCGATGCACCGCTTTGGCAACCTCGAACGGGGGATTTGTAGGTCACGTGTATGACCAAGTCTTTAAGGGCTGCTCATTGACATTTCCAACGTCCCAGGCTCAGGACCAGGCAGCATTTACTGCTCTTAGCATTGATTCTTCCGTGATGGATGTCGAAGAAGATCAAATGGCATATGCCTATAAACCATCAGTTGATGACAAAGCCCTTGCCCTTGCCAGTCGTCTCAAGTCACCCGATCTATCATCTCGACCACTCCAAACAACTGCAGCAGATACTGTGGCATCCTGGGGGCTTGACCGAATCGATCAGTGCACCCTTCCTCTTGATGGTATTGCTACCAAACAAGATGCCACGGGTGTCAGAGTGTTTATTTTAGATACAGGTGTGCGGGGTGACCATGTGGAGTTTGCTGATGGTGTGATTGGCGTTGAAGATTGTCACTTCTCTGCAATACCTGGCGAGACTGCCTTGACCGATGGACATGGTCATGGGTAAGTTGTAATGGTATCCTGTGATGCCCGTTG
This sequence comes from Cyclotella cryptica, assembly GCA_013187285.1. NCBI lineage: Eukaryota > Bacillariophyta > Thalassiosirophyceae > Thalassiosirales > Thalassiosiraceae > Cyclotella > Cyclotella cryptica. Next base: position 238,623 of record JABMIG010000131.1, on the reverse strand, counting down.
AAACGGCAACGTAATTTGAATTGAGTAAGAAGGAAGGATTCACTCATACTTATTTCTCCCCTACCAGGACTCATGTTGCTGGCACAACTTGTGGTGCGCAGTATGGTGTCTCTGCAAACTGTCAATTGTGTGCCGTCAAAGTTCTGAGTGCAAACGGAGAGGGACCATGGTCTGGTATAATTGCTGGAATCGACCATGTTTTAGCCAAATGCCGTGTTCCTGGATCAGCTCTCTGTGTTGCCAACATGAGCCTTGGGGGTAGCAAAAGTGCTGCTGTAAATAATGCAGTTGCTGCTGCAGTGAATGGAGGCGTTGTCATGGTTGTGGCTGCAGGTAATGACAGCTCTGATGCATGCTACTCCTCTCCTGCTTCGGAGCCATTGGCAATCACTGTTGGTTCAACCACAATATCAGATACTCTCTCCTGGTTCAGCAATCAGGGACCTTGTGTTGATGTGTATGCACCAGGATCTGACATCATATCATCATATGGAACTTCTCCCTCTGCAGTTGAAACCTTGAGTGGGACAAGCATGGCCAGCCCACGTACGTACTCATTTCTGTTTGACGAAAATTCTTTCCCTTAGCATATTGACTGAAAGTGTCCAAACACACACAACTTTTTCATGTTCTTTACGCTCTTGGTTTCCTGTTTCAGATGTTGCTGGTATTGCTGCAGCAATTCGTTCTGCCAATCCAACATGGAACACTTCTCAGATTAGGAATGCAATTGTCAGAAAGGCTGCTGATCTTCCTTTTGGTGGATCCCTTGCAACAATAAACTACATCACTGATTGTTCCCCTCTTGTTGCATCAGCAGTTAAGATTGAGCTTGGAACTGGGATGAATATCAACATGTTTGAAGTGAAAGTCTTTTCTTCGGGCAGTAATGTTGCTACTGGAAAGTCATCAAGCCAATCATCAACTTTGCAGAGTTTTAGTGCAAGTCTTGCAGTTGATGGTGACGTGAACACCTTTTCACATACTGATGTAGCATCTAGTGGTAGTCCTGTTTGGTGGCAGGTTGATTTAGGGGAAGAGCTTCCCATTGAATCAGTGACAGTGATGAACAGGTGGTGTAGATCTTCAGCAGATCCAAAAGGCTGTTTGTGCCGCTTGTCATTTGCCACACTGCTTTTGATTGACAGCAAAGGCGTAATTGTTGCCACACAATCAGTGGGTGATACTTGTGACAAGCAAGAGCTCTTCTTTGATGACTTTGTAGTGCCCACAAGAGCTCCTACAATGTCACCGAGCTACTCTCCAACTACGTCGCTCAGTCCCACAAGCTCTTTGGTTCAAGATTTTTCATTTGTGGGACAAGGCTTTTGTCTTGACAAGACTGGTCAATATTATTCTGCTGTTGAAGGTGACTATATCCCCAATCCTAATAGGACATCAGACAGTTATTGCCTTAACTGGTGTTCTCAGAATCCTCATCCTGATCTTGTTGGTGTTGAGGTCTATCGGGGAGAAGATGGCATGTATTGCTATTGTGATTTTAGTAGGCGAGTCCCTGGTGCTATTAATGTGACTGACTACATTCCTGCTGCCTTCGCAACCGTTAAATTTGATGGTTTAGGTGCAATTAGGGCAACTGATGGATATGGGAATGCAGGGTGCTATCGCTTTGAGGTTAGTACTGCTATCATTCTTTTTGGCTCACTTTTTATTATATGCCACCCATTTTCGTCTGATAAACCTGTCTTTGTACTTATAATGAACATGCAACAAGAAATACAAAAAAACTTTCCTAGCATCAACTGTCAAGATTGAGCTTGGAACTGGAATGAATATCAACATATTTGAATTGCAAGTGTACTCGTCTGAGATGAATGTTGCTGCAGGGAAGTCTTCTAGCCAATCCTCTACATTAAAGAACTATGACTCAACTCTTGCAGTTGATGGAAACAACAATACCTTTTCGCACACAAATATTGCAACTAGTGGCAGTCTTGTTTGGTGGAAGGTGGATTTGGGAAATGAGGTCCCAATTGAAAATGTGATAGTTCTTAACCGCTGGTGTAGATCTTCAACAGATCCCAATGGCTGTTTGTGCCGCCTGTCAGACGCCACTTTGTTTCTGATTGATAGTCAAGGTGATATTGTTGCCATGCAATCAGTGGGCAATACTTGCGGCCAACATGAGCTCTTCTTTGATAAATTTGAAGAGCCAACTATTTCGCCAACAGTATGGCCAACTTTTTCACCCACAGAAGGTTGATAATGACTAGAATCAGATACTGGAAGATATGCCTTGTTATGGCTGTTTGATTTTAGAATACACTGGAAGGGATGGTGTAGATTGTCTCTTCATTGTTAACCATTGTATTCCTTGTTCACTGGTAATGATGTAATGTTTTTTTCCTATGGGAGTACCAGTCATAAATTAAAATGAATCATTAAAATGTTGATCACTTCTTGTGATCGCCTATTATGCATCTGGCACACATGCGTCACTGCAAATCCCTTGAGTACCTTTCGATGCAGTGTATGTCCAGTTCCCAGAAGCCTGATTCACTAGGAAGATGTTGTCGTGTTAGATCTCCTCAACACTGTTTGCAGCCACAATGATTCATTATAGTCCCTCATAGAATCTAGTATGTTTTGTGTAGAACAATATGTCAGTTATTTTTTGACCATCTTCTTACGTAATACCAATTTTTATGCTATGTGCACCCAAAAAAGTAATTGACATATATCGTTTCGCTTACTCATTGTAGAATTGTTACAAAAATATGTAGGAATAGGTACATCCTCCTGTTGATGAATCAATATAGTGATAATGATTCATTTTAATTTCTGACTGGTACCGCCCCTATATACCAATAAAGGCAAATCTTGTGTGTATTTCTATTAAGAGTCACTACATCAAAGCAATGCTTGCCTGTTAGACATATCTGGAATTATTTTGGCTGAAACTCGTATTAGATCCCCACTAACACCATATCAAATAACAGTCTCATTCTCATGGACATTCCACATTTAGCTGGAAAGTTTATAGTTGGGTACACAACAGGGATACTACACTATACATGAGGAGCAACGATTAATCATGTCTTTCAAAGCTTAAAGTTTGCTCTTGTTGGTAACATTAGTAACAATCATATTCAGCATAAGGGGCCAGTTACATGGAACCCTGGGACTTTATATGAAAACATGCCCTTTTCTAGTGGTTTCGTCTGGCCTAACGGTTCAGCATCATCTAGACATACATACATGAATATATGAAAAGAGATATCCTAAATTGCCTCCAATGTGGAGGGATATTGTAACTTAGTTTAGAGACAAAAATCATTTTACCATTATTTACATTAAAAATCATCCACTTCGCATGTGGATAAGCTCAACAAGACCCGTAAAAATTTGCACATTTTGGCGAGAAAATTTCAGCAAAGTGACGACTCATTAAATTCTGACAACTTGCGCAACCCAAACAGAGGAGATTGTGACAACTAGGACAATGAAAGTGACGAATCATGACTCAAGTGATGACACTTGAGTCATTAGATCGTAACTGAAGACTTTGTGACAACCTGCAGAGTGGTCAATTACAACGGAGTGACTACCAGCAGAGTTGTCAGTTCCGACTCGGTGACAACTCCCAGAGTCATCAGTTACAACCAGATGGCAACCCTCAGAGTCATCAGTTACAACCACCACGTGACGTCCCATGTGTTGTCTGTGAACCACTAGGAAGATCACCTGTTGGGTCTAGTTTTGGTGGCAACTAAAGGCTTGGTTTTTGAAATTTTTGTTGACAGCTCATTGGTCTTATTTCTACTTTTGAATCAGTTGGTTTTCATATGTTCTGCCATTTTTAAACACTGCGATATAGGACTTAAATACAAATGTTGAGAAGTCCTATCCCACAAGTGTGTCACTCACTGGCTAGACACATAATTATTCTTAACGTCATGATTATAGCATCATAATAGTTATGTATAGGTACTTTTAAAAGTGACCGCACCAAAAAAATCAAACGCAAGAATTACACATCTCAAAAATACTACTTATATACCTACTGTATGGTATGGTATGGTATGGTACCATACCATACCATACCATACCATACCATACCATACCATACCATACCATACCAAAAGCACAGGTGCTTGCACCAGCAGCAACACTTCATCTCCAATTTTAAATTACCTTGATACCCTGCCATCCCATCACAAGAACTGCTGAAACTCAGCCTACTGATTCAGTTTGGCATTCTGTCTAGCACCGCAATCTAGCCAACAACATTTGGCAGCAGCAGGTCAATTTTCAAGGTGAGTTCTTATGAACTCACCCTTTTTTAATTATTAGACTCAGCACACATCAATATTTTTCAACTAAATACTTACAAGCCTAACATGAGAACGGCAAAAACTCATCCCACAGACTGAGTTTGGAATCTCACCTGGCACCGCTGTCTAGCCAACAACCATTGGCAACTGTGGGTCAATTTTCCAGGCGAGTTCTTATGAAATTGCAAATTTCCGAATTATTGAACTCAGCAAAAATCATTTTTTTCAATTAATTATGTACAGGCCTACAAGAGAATGGCAAAACTCAGCCCACAACCTGAGTTTGGTATCCCACCTGGCACCACAAGTAGCCAACAAGAATTGGCAGCAGCGGGTCAATTTTCTAGGTTACTCCTTATACGAACTCACCCCATATTACAATTATTTTGACTACATCTAATTTTTAATTTGATATTTTCAGGCCAACCATGGGAACGACCAAACTTAGCCCACAGACTGTAATTGACATCCTGCCCACTCCTGATGTCTAGCCAATAACAATTGGCAGTGACGGTTATATTTTCAAGGTGAGTTCTTATGAACTCGACCTTGTTTACAATTGTTTTGACTAAAGCTAATTTTCAATAAACTATTTAATTTCCTTTCATCTTAAAGGCCACAACTCAGCCCATAGACTGAGTTTGGCCTCCCGCTCACTTCTGCCTGCAAGTGTAAGTGCTTCTTTGTGCTTTTAATTATCTTTCATTTAAATTCCAACTAACTTCCTTTTATTGTCATTACATTGCAATAGTGTTGTTGGTGTGCATGAAAAAACCAAGTGTTGGTGTTGGTGTTGGTGTTGGTGTTGGTGTGGATGGTCTGATGTAGCATTAGGAAATGGCAAAATGGACCAAAAATAATTTTTCTCCGATTTCTATAAAAATGTTATGGGACATAGATATAGGTCTAATTAGACAATTCCCAAAATTTGAAAAAATTTCAACCGAAAGGTACTTTTTGTCGTTTTGTGCCGAAAATGCGGTTTTTGGCCAATTTTTGCCGCTTTTTTGTCCTTTATAGTCATTTTCACATCAGTATAGATACTTTTACAACACCAACCAAGTCAGTAAAGTGATAGCACACAATAATTATTGAAAAATGTACCTTCAAAAATAAATTTTGAGTAAAAGGAAATTTGCGATAAAATTTTGCTTACTCCAAAATCAGGTGTGTCAAGTCCTCTCTCCAGCAACCATTCACATGAACCGATGGATTATACAATTTTTGGTCAGTATTTGTTTTGTAGGATTTAATTGCCCCTCATCAATTTGCTCCTCATCCCAAAGAATCATCACTTCAATTGTATTTTTTGTTTTGATTTATCACGTACAACGGACTGTACAACGCCGCGATACCACTGCAAAGTCCCATCTACACAATGAAAACACATATCTATTTTGAACCCCCTTCAATATTTTATCAACTGGCCAGCTGGACTCCTGCATTTCCATGAGTTGATCACCAACACCATCCTCTTCTCTACCTTCCTTCTTTTTCATAGCTTTACTGCGCACACTCTCTGCAATTTCTTCGTTTCTCTTCCAACTCCAGCAAAGCCGCTGATTTGGTACCAAGACTGATGCTATCATTCTTTCGTGTTGGGAGTTGAATAGGAGGCTGAGTTGGGATTGGTTCTGTCCATTGCAGAGGTATAACAGTTCCAAAGTGTGAGCAAAAGCTCATCAGGCTCGTAGTTGCATCCTTTACTGGACCAAGGGTGATGAGCCTTTTCCCAACCCAGCCCCAGATGACGAATCTTTATCTGTTCTTTAACGTAATAAAGTTTATCTTTCTTTGTTGTCAATTTCTTGTATTCATTTTGAGCTTTGGGAATAGTACTCCAGCATCTAGGAGAATTGAATTGTTGAAAGTAATAGCATGCATCAATGTGTTTCTCTTCTGCCTTTTCCAATTTTTCCTCTGCAATAAGTTTGGCCTTTTCCGCTTCCGCTGTCTCTGGCGTTGAAGGGCATCGTCAAACTCCTTACGAGCACGATGAGAACCCTTCTTGCACATTGACAGCAGCGAATCCTGCAACTCCACTGGCAGTAGATGGAAAGTACCTAATTTGATCTTTTCAGGCGCTGACTTTGCTCTCCTACCAGTAACAAATTGCTCATGACACCGAACCATATCTTTGTTATAGCGCATCTGCCCAATGGCACTTGCACTGGACAGATTAATTCGACCGGCACCACAAAGGATGTCAGTGAAGGTGGCAAATGTTCCTTCAGACGGGTCATTATTGGCCCTCATACCCAAAGTAGCCATTTCCTCGCTGCATCAATAACAGCTTGGCTATATTTTCCGCCAGCAGCTGACAAGTACTCAAAAGTTGCTTTTGTAGTATCCTCCAATTCTGTCAGCAGCGTTGTGGCAATTCCAGTAGCCAAGGTATAGCAATACTGAGTTGTTCCGAATTGCGTTTCTTGGTTGGCCAGAACAATTCATGCATTGCCTCGTCAATTACCAATACACGATCAGAGGTTTTCATGGATCCAATGACATTGCCTTATAATAATCCATATAATCAGCAAACTCGGGTAGTTGTTCGTATAGGGGCTCAAAATTGTCATTATGAATTCATAGTCGAGTATGAGCTGCGGCTCTTCTCTAACTTTTATAAAGCAGAATGCAAGAGGTCGATGGCACGACCCATCGACCTCTCCCCCACCCGATGCGCTAGCTTGTGAGTATTTCCTGCAAGCCAGCGGAATCGGAACAACCACAGCAAGAAACATGATCGACGCTACACGGAGTTGAGCAATAACCTCCATTGAACCCAACGCCATATAGAGACAACGTTGGAGAATATTCTCTCTCCGAGTCAAGGCAATGATCAGTAAATGCAAGCATTTATTCAAGGGCATCATACACGGAAGCTCCTTCAACGCTGAGTCCTGTCGACTACCTCTGCACACACACGAATAGTTGGAAGGAAGCCCCTCCCAGGGTGATACGTTATCAAATAGTCATTAAACGCATCACCATGCCCTTTCGGATAATTTGCAGAGAAGTTGTACTCTTTATCCACTTGAATGAGTAATTCACTCAATCGACAAGCCACTCTCAAATTGGATGGGATCATTTCAAGATCATGCTTTAAGTGCTCTTTCCAGTTTTCCTGCCATGTATGCTTTCTATGTGATCCATCCATGTGTTGCGTAGATGGTTGTGGCAAGATCCCTGGAAGAGCACTTCGATCTCTCTCTGGTATCCCCATTCCCGCTGCTGTCTCCGAGATGATCTGTTCAACCCGATTGCCTTGACAGCGTGCAGGATTGCAGTTATCGTGGCTAATCATGCCACCTAGCATCCTTGTGACATCCAAACTAGATGGTTGTGGAAGATTTGCAATAAGCTCTGGCTGGTTTGGAAACATGTCAACAGTCTCTGCACGCCAACGTTTCAACAACTCAGATCCTTCATCGAATGATGACAGGATGGCCCTGGCACACTTTTCCGTTGTACCATCGCGGCAATGATGGCTCCATTGAGACAGATTGTCTTTAGCTCGTTGTCTTGGGTCAAGAAGCTAATGACCATATTGATAAGGCTCGTTTGACGAACGGCTTGTTCCATCATTATGTAGCTGCTTCAAGCACTGCATTGCTTTTCAATCTGGTACGCAGCAAGGGTTTTGGTCACAAGCCAGAGGGTGGTTCGCAAATTCTTAATGTGTTTCAGGCTTGGCAACTCCTTGACCACATCGATATCTGGGAACAGGGTCTTGGCTACAGCGTAGATGTTAGCCTGGATACAGGTAGGAGGTGTCCTGTTTGAGAGCATTTCAAGTATAAGCTTGTCACATGCGGTAGCCACTGGCTATGTGTGCCTGTGTAATTAAAAATAGTGTAGATGTTGTTTCATAATAAGAGTATATGAAAAGACTTCATACCTTTACAGTTTCTGTTCGGTACCTGGTGTTTGCTGACGTACAATGGCTTCCGTGCAGATATCTCTTTCTCATAGTACAAGTCCACATAACTTATAACAGAGTCAAAGTCAGATTGCATGTTGTCGATCTTATCATATAAGTACTCAATTGTCTCTTCATACTCCTCAAGATGCTGTCTCAGTACTATACTAGTTGACTGCTGATCCCGTACCTCATCCTTTAAGGCATCGTACATAACCTTGTGCTGTAGGTAAGTGGCATTTGCCTCAGCTGCCTTCTTGTTTAGTTTCTGCATCTGTCGCCTGCTGATGCTTCTCCTCATCTCATTGAGCAGCTCGGTGAACATCTTCTCATATCCCTCATGTTGTCGTAAGTTACTCTTTCAGCAGAGCATTCTTGCCCTCAATGGCCTCAGCATGTCTCTGCTTCAGTGAAGTCATTGCCTCCCTGTGTTGGATTTTGAGAGAGTCCATGGCTGCATTGTGATTGAGCTGCACCTGGTGGACTTGGCTTGATAGAATTTCAGCTTGGTTGGCATTGCGCTCTGCTTTCTTTGAGAGTAACTGAAGTGATGTTCTAGTCAGCAGTTGCTATTGTTTTCTGTAATAAAAATACTGAAAATGCCATGTCTCCCCCTTTTTTTTTTTTTATTTTAACTCCTGCCTATGGGCTGAACAGATGTCATCCCTCTCTTGGTGATAATTTCTGTGCAAGCGGTTCAAGTCCTTATCGTGTTTCCGACCAAGCTCCAACTTATACTTCTGCCTCAGATCCTGAAACGCAGAAAGGAGACAAAATGTGAGATAAATACACAAAGATGGGGTCCGGGCGGATGAGCCCTGGGATACACCGGTGGTTGAGCTGGGTGGGCAGCCCACGTGGTCTCGCTGACGGCAGCGAGCGTGGTCCGGCGTCGAACTGCGGGCGAAGCCCGCGGCCGGCGAAAAACGAGTTTCGACGCTTTGTCAGACGTAACTTTTAGAGCAAAAACGACGCCCAAGGCGACGATCGCGACAACAACGAATGGGCGAACGAAAAGCAGCAGCGACGAACACGGTTCCTCACCTTTCTCCTCCGCCCTACCGCGACCCCCCCCTTCTCCAGCTCCTCGTCGAACGAATCCCTCATCAGTTCCAGTTGTTCTTGCATATCCTTCGCCAGTACATCTGACCTCTTCCTGGCAGACTTGTGTTCCCTCACCTCTACCCTAGCACTCCTCACACTGTCTGCTAAGTCCTGGTTCTTCTGATGAAGCCGACGATTCCTTTCCTCAACAGACTGAAGTGCCCTTGCAGCAGCCTCGGCCTCTTCGCGATGGGAGATACTCTCGCCATGGCTTTTCTCCAGAGCTGAAATAAGCGATGCCTTGGAGACCTTGCTAGCTTGGCCTTTAGTCTTCATCCGATGGAGAATGGCCTCAGATTGAGACGATTCCAGGGTAACAGCTCCGCCTGCATTTTCGTCAGCGTGGCGCTCATATGACACTCCACTCTTTTGGTTCTGCTTTGACCGGGGATTCCTCGCGTACTTCGAACGTCTCTTCTTCTTCTTGGGGCGCGTGTCCATTTATGATAAGTTATCCCTCCTCACATCCGTAGGGGAGGTAGGTTCCTATTAAAGATGAAAGAGATTAGAACACTTGCAAATGTGTAATATAGAATAATAATTATAATAATATTGGAACCTAACCTCAGCTCCACCATTATTATCATCTCCCTTTTGTATTTGTTCTTCTTCCGCTGTTTTATCAGCACGCTGTCGTTCCGTGTTGTTGTTCTGTGGAAGACAACAAATTCATGAATATAATTAGTCCGTTTGCTCAATTAAATCAACTCCAATAACAACATTCTTACCATTATCTCGCTTGCATAAATGCCAGGGCGTTAGGGGACGATCGCTCTCCTCCGTCGCGGGGTTCCACACGCTGTGGACCTGTCTCCCCTTCCATTAGAGGGGCTGTGTTGCTCAACCACGCCTGTTGATGTAATCACATTTCATTGATGCAGCTTTTTCTGATGATGTGCTCACCCATCAAGGAAACTACCACTTTGTTGGCATTATCTAATGTTGCCCGATGCCAACAAAGTCCTGGTTCCTTTGTAGAATGTTCACTTGGGGAGAACTTTATGTTCGAAAATGGGGAGGGCTGTTTCAGATCAATTCAATTGATCGACAATTTTGTGAGTGCCCATACCACTCTCTGGGGAAATTTGATCTGTACTCCTACCCAAATCAAAGTCCGAGTCAGGGTGATTTTGAGGCTTTTGGACATAAAGAAATAGCTCTACATAAAAAATTTGCTGTTGCCCCCCCTAGTAGCATTTTTAAGTGTGGGGCTGAAATTTGGCACTTTGTGGACGTTAAGGCTCATTCTTTGGGAGGATTAAGGGATGGGCCTAGGAGTAATAATGTTGTTGGATATGTTATCATACTAGTAGAGATAGCTTGCGCCTACTCCACCCAATGTTACACTATACTGTAGTCCCACAGTGCCCACGAGACCCTGTAACCCTCCTGTTCACTCCAGTAACCCTCCTGTACACCTTCAGTTACCCTCCCGCACCCTCAGATAACCCTCCGGTACACTTTCTGTCATCCTCCTTTACACTTTGGGTCAATCAACTGTACACTTTTGGTATGCCACTGGTTAACAGTTTTTAACTACTAAGTAATGCAGTTATAGCCCTAGTTTCACATGTCCTGGACGTGTCCTGACGTTTTGTCCCTCTTGGAATTGTCCTTGGACATGTCCTGGACGTTGTCCTTGATGTCCTGATGTCCTTGACGTGTCCTTGAGGCTGTCCTATGTCCTTAATTTCTCCTGGACATGGGATTTTTGTGAACATGGGGACATACATCAGTGTTGAGTCCCATATCTGCCCACATTACCTAGCATTATCTAGGTACATGCCAAGGTATCTTAAGTATTTTGTACTGCAGCTTTATGGATTGCACTTAAATGAAAGTAACATGCAGGCAACAGCGGCCACTCTCGGTATAGTTCACCTGAAAGTATCAAAAAGCGGACCCTTCCATGAAGTAAACACTCCATGTCCTCTCATGTCCTGTCATGTCCTCTGTGTCCAAAATTTGATATCCTGTGTCCTAACAATGAGTTGTTTGAGGGTGTGCCACCTGAAGGAAATGTATGTGCACTGGATTTTGAAGATGGCATGAAAGTCAAGGTTTGTGTGTCTTTTGAAAATAAATCTTATCCCATTTTGCATGTACGCAAGTTCATCAACAAGTCCAATGTTTTTGGTTGGACATTTAGTTTTGTTGGCAAGGCGCATACCAATGCAACAATTATCTGTGACAGTGATGCATCTTGGAATGAAGTCTTCTTCTATTGTATGACAAGATGGAAGAAGCGAGTGAAGTCATCTAAGATAAAATTGTTAGCTGACGTTACGGCTGAGTTTGCTTTGCAGTAGAATACATCTCTGTGGTACCAAGTTGGGACATTCGCTATCACAACAATTATCGGTTCAATTGCAGAACTGGCAGACCATTGTTTTAGTTGTTCCCTCTGAGCATGTTCATAAGATACAAACTGATAGTCCTATTTAGTTTATTGGCTGAGGTTAACATTAAAACAATTCTTTTATTATTTATTTATTTCCCAATTACCCCAACGTCTATTCAATTATTCACGTTGTTCAGTCATTTCCATCAAGTCCATATTTGCTCAGCATATAATAGTAGAGTGGATGGTCCTTCCTGGCAGAATGCACAATTTGATGCTTCCCTGTCTTCGTTGCATTCCAAGAGTCAAAGCAAAAATTCGAATTTGACTTCCACAGACCCTCTGCAATGGGGCAAAGAGCTATTTCAAAACAGGTGAGACCAACTAGTAGTGGATGTTTGAAGATAAAATTGTTGCTGTCAACACAAATGGAATGTGAATGCATTGAGCACTGTTTGTTGCTGCACCCCGCTAAATTTCTAACACTACACAAAGACGGTTGGAGATTGCATCAGGTGATGTTTCTAGAAAGTTTGTTTGCTCTGTGACTCTCTTCTTTTTTCTAAAAATTGACTGAAATCCCTCCTCAAGACAACACACACAACACATTCCTCATTCAAAATCCACTTGGAACAGAACCTGATCATGTCCATGCGACTTGGATGCCAAAGCAGCTAGTTCCTCTTTGTGAGCAAAATTTACACTGTGTTGGCAGTGGAAAGCTATCAATGGCTCGCTCAGAGTCAACCAAGCTTTCTAGTTCGACAGCAGGAAATGATGCATTCCGGCATCATTATTGGTAACTGCCATATTCCAAGCAACTCACCCATTTACAATCATAAAATCAAAAACACCCACTACTCCCATAGGGTACCATTTTTTGAATAAAGCCTTCCTTGTAAATCCTCTACCATTTTTTGTCTATGTCAACATTGCCAATGCCGCCCATAAAGTTATCAGTAGTGTAATGCTTCAGGGATACTTCAATTGGCAGATCAACTTTTTGTGCTCCAACCCTTCTTGATACAGTAACAGTAACAGAAATAACAAGAGTTGAAATTAATGACACAACTTTGTTATGGTTCCATTGACCAAACAATAAACGATTCACTGGATCATACTTTACCAGTCACAACTCCTCACTGCTTTCTTGGATAGATTCATAATTGTACCATCACATCCCTTGTGATTTGATCTAATAGTACCACAGGCAAGAATTTGGTACTTCTCTTGTAACAAGACAAACAATTTGGGTGCGGAGTAGCAATTATCCATGTACAATTCACGCATACTGTCAGGGTCAGTTGAGACTCCTGACAACACTATGGCATTTACGACTGCTTTCTGTGTCATTGGGAGGGTCCATGCTTCTTCAGTGATATGTGCATTGGTAGCATTCTTTTGCTGATACATGTTAATGTGATAAATGAAATTAAGCCCCTGACTCGTGTTGACGAGAACAAAGAAGTCAATGCGGTAATTGTCCTGTTTGGATATACCCAAGAAATGGTGCATCTCTTCAACTGCAATAGGATGCCACAAACTGTTGAAGAGCATGAGTGATGGTAAAAGTTACATCGTTAATTTATGGTGTAGTAAATTGACAATGTGACGTTAAACAACAATCAACATGATGTGTTGAGAACTCATGTGAGAATGAGAGGCTCCGTGTGATGAGAACGTTCTGGGATGTGTCCAAGATGGACACGTTGAGATACAGTGTAAAATACTGTGTATTAACACACCCTTGCAGAACGGGGGACGCAGTGGAGTGCGAAGATGGAGTGGAGAAAAAGGGATGTCAGCTATCCGGCGTGCGTGGGCCGCATGCATTCGTGGTAGATGTCTGAGTGTGCTTTAGTCGGATAGTCTGCATAGTTGGTTGGTCCGGGACCCCAGAAGTCGCGGAACTGGCCTTGGGATTCACGGCAGCGTAGCCACCAGAGGTGCATGTCCATGGATTTCATTTTGCGCGTGATGATGGTTTTGTTGGCTACGCCAAGTGCTGTAGTGTTATCGGTTTGAATGGGTGAGTTGGGCTGAGGCCAACCCATTTCAACAAGAGAGTTGCGAAGAGGGACCATTTCTTTGGCGCAGATGTAGAGGCCCGCAAGTTCGGCCTCTGCGGCGGGGACAGGGTGAGAACTGGACCATTGAAGGGGGGAGATGGGGTGTCTTCGGAAAGCATGATGTGGGTGCCAGCACGGCTATGCAATAGCTGACATTGAGGTAGGCTGCATCGGAGTGAGCTGCTAAGATCATGTTGCTGGCGCGGTAGGAGATGCCATCATTGGGGTACGTGGCACAGTAATCAAGAAGATGATTGATACGTGAGTTGGTGGCTTCAGTGGCGGCGGCTTGCTGGGTGCCAATTTTGCTGAGGGCATGGCGAAGTTTGTTGTCTACTGCACGAGCATAGTAAAGGAGGGCACCGACAATGCCTTGGACCCGTTTGACGCCGGCTTTGTTGAGCGCTGGAATGGAATCAGGTTCGGCAGTGTACTGTACCTTGGCACCAAACGAGATAGTGGCGGCCTTGTAGGGTGATAAGACTGGTTTTTTGGGGCTTGGGTGGTTGTACTTGGTGAGGACATTGACGATGTAGTCATTCATAGTGAGACGGCAAGTGCGTTTGGTGTAGTTCCAGTCGAGGTTGATGCCTGAGTAGAGCGATCCCTGCCAGTTTTTGGTGATGTCGTAGTGTGCTTTGATGTTGTCACGGAGATGAAGGGCGTGTTGTTTGCCGACATATTTGACACTGAAGTCATCAACAATGAGGGTGAACATGACGGGTCGCCACTTGTGGCGCCACAGGCTAGGAGTGCATTCACATTGGTAGTAGCCTTTGTGGGTGAGACGATCGGCGAGGAGGTTTTGGGCGAGGATGCCGGATTGGGGGAGGCCGTAGAGGCCTTTGCAAATTTCGAAGTAGACCCAGCCGTTGTGGACGTGATGCAGGAGGTTATACTCAGTTATGAATTCTTGTGGGATTTCAGAGAGTTTGATTTTGATGTACTCGGGTCTGTCGAGGGGGGTGCAGAGATAAAAGTTGGCTATGTCGAAGGTGCAGAAGTGCACTCCTTTGCGGGAGAGAACACTGTTGATCATGAGTTTGACCAGTTCGAGAGGTGCCCTTTTGGTGCCGACATCGCCTGTGTAGCAGATGCGGTTACCGGCGATAGTGATGCGTGTTCGATCGGGGTCAGATTTGTCGGGACGGACTTTGCAGACTACTTTGCTGTAGCAGACTTCTTTGAGACGGTCGGGAGGAATGTCGGCAAAGTTGATGACGTGAAAAGTGTTGGTGCCGTCGATTGGAGGGGCGGTGGGGTTGGAGCTTTGGAGTCCTTGGCAGAGACGGCCTAGTTCTTTGGCATAGGAGGAGCTCCAAATTTCTTGGTACTTGGGGTGTTTGATGAGTTGGTGGTATTCTAAGGACTGACTAGTGTTGTGATCCAGAATGGCGGCGGCAATGAGGGCATTGGCGGCGGCTGTGGAGCGCGTGGCCTGGGCGATGTTGGCAAGAATGACAAGGTTGGCATGGGCTTTGGCCTCCCAGATAGCTGCTAGCGTGCGAGAACGGGTACGGAGGGCGATGGATTCGCCCAGACCGGGGAAGTCGGGGATGACGCGGGGTGGTGGTGGTGGTGGCGCAGTTGGACGAGGGAGGGGTGGAGAAGAGGAGGTGGCGCGCTCTTGGGGGGGCGACATGGGGTTGTGCACCCTTGGAGCAGTGGCGGGGACCGCCCTTGGAGCTGGTGTAGGGGGTAAGGGGGACACCTCCCGGGGAGCTGGTGCACGGGCATGCGGGGATAGGGGTGATGTCTCCGTAATGGGTGGGGAAGGAGGGAGTAGCGTGAGAGGTGTTGAGTCGAGCTTCCATTTGCTGAAAATTGCAATTAGTTGGGCATTGATGGAGTCGTTGGTGGCCTCATTGATGGCCGTGGAGGGGAAGGTGATAGCATGGAGGAGTCGGTCTTCGAAGGATAGTGCGGGAGGTGAGAAGTAAGTGTGACAAAATTCAACGGTGTCAGAGATGACGATGGCTTTGCTGTCGGCGTCAACGACCTGGAAACAGCAATAGTGAGAGAGGGCTGGGCCGATGTTGTAGCCGTCATGCCCGCGGAATGCCCAAGAGGAGCGTTTGTTGGGTTTGTTGTGGATGAGGACGGGGCATCCGCAAGGGCCGGGAGGAGTGTCGTCAAAGTTGAAGGGCGCGTTGTTGAAGTATTCCCACGCTGATAGGGAGGGCGCAATGCAGGATTGTCGAAGTAGGTTGAGAGTGAGTTCGGTTTGAGGGAGAAGTTTGTCCCAGAGGTAGTTGGGGAAGGACTTGCTGACACCAGCAAGAATGGAGAGGAAATGCGCTTTGAAGGTTTGAATGGCGCGTTCGGCAAGGTTGCGTTGGTGAATGTCGGGAGGTACAAGCTGGTAGGTAGCTTTCCAATCCTGTGTGATGGTGCGAATGAATTCCGCGCTGGCCTCATTGTCGAGGACTTGGTGATTGACAGTGTGGCCACGCGCTTGGAGCCGGGACATGAGCCGGGAGTATGCAGGGATGCAGTGCCTGTCGTTGCGGGTTTGGAAGGGTTTGACGAGGATGGCATTGGAGTTGCAGTGATAAGCTAGCATGATGTATGGGTTGCCGCTACGAGAGCGGACAGGGAAGCGTCAGATGTCGTCAGTGAAGAGTTTGCTGATGGGGTCGGACCAGATGTGTAATTCTTTGGAGAGAGAGGCAGGAGTTGTTGTCGGAGAAGGGGCAGGGCGAGTCTTGGGTTTGGTGGAGCGCAGGCCCTGGATGGTTTCGTCGCTGGAGGGGCAAAATTTGGAAGCGTTGGCGTAGGTGAGCCCAGGCCAACTGGCAAAGTTACCAGCCTTGATGGCGGCAAGCCAGGTGGACTTGACAGGGAAGCCGGCGGCAGCGTGTAGGTAGTGGACCAACGCGCTGACGCTGGGTAGGTCATGTGCATTGAGGGCTGTTGGAGGGTGCGATGGTGGCGGCGGGGAGATGGTGTGCAATGGGATGAGTGAGAACTGCCACAGTTTGGCGCCGGCTTGTTCTCGCCATCCTTGCAAGAGAGTGGTGCCATTGGTTTGTCGAATACCACCAGGCAGTCACTGTCACAGATTTTGCCAATGCCTAAGAGGCTGTGTTTGAAAGATGGCATGATTTTGGCGTCTCGGCTGGGCAGTTGGAGTTGGATGTCTGCGTGGGTGGAGGAGCGGTGTGTAGTGCCGGACGCGTCGCCCACCATGACCACTGGAGCCAAAGGGTTGTAATTGATGACGGGGGCTGCGGGTGTGAGGTAGAAGTCGCTGGCCCCGGAGTCTGCTATTGTTGTGTTGTGGAGTGGGAGAGGAAAGGGAAAGGGGTTAGTACGGTGCCCTTTGGTGACCAGGGCCCAACCGTTGGGTGGAGGAGTGGTGGTGTGTGAAGGTGCATTGGGAGTGGGTGTGGGACTAAGGCAAGGCAGAGAAGTAGATAAATTAAAATCGCATTGTAAATCAATGGAGGGTTTAAATTTAGACACTACAGAGCAAGCAGTCCCACATTGTCACTTGGAGGCGGAAGCGGTGATGAAGGCATCCCATCCCTTGTTGATGTGTTTGTTGTGGCCGTGGCCGGCTGGAGAGGAGCGGGTGGCCGTGTCGACGTGACCGGGCTTCTTGTTCTTGCAGGAGGCACTGTCATGGTCGGCGGAGACGCCGTACCCGTGGGTGGAACAAAAGCCACCGGGTACCCATTTGCCCTTGATGGCGGCTCGGAGCTGGAGGACAAGCTTGGCATCACCCTGATTGGAGGTTGGAGTTGGAGCGCCGCTGCGCGAGGAGAGAAGTTGCTTGATGTGTGCCAGTTTCTTGGCAGTGAGCTCGGAGAGAGTCTTGTTGCTTGCGACTAGGTTATCGAGAAATGTCTTTTCGTTGGTGGCAGCAAGGGCAAGAGCGTCCGTGCCGGAGGTGAACTGAGCTTCAAAGGAAAGCGCAGGAGCATGAAAGGTGTTTGCGGCATGGGAGGAGGAGGGAACGGGGATGTGAAAGACGATGGCGGCAGAGGCCGAGCCGAAGGTGTCTCCTCTGGCACCGGATGCTCATTGTTCTCGCTCGACGGTGAGCTGAGATTCACGGGCCCATTGCTTCCATGCAGCCCAGGTTTTGGTGGACGGGGGCTTGGAGTCCCACACCAGGCATTAGATGGGGAAGCTGGCTGTGGAAAGAAGGGACTTGGAGGCTGTGGCAACGAGCCATTCATTGGTGATGGGGAGGGAGGCGCGGAGGGCCTTCTTTTGGGCATCCTCGAGTTTGTTGATGTACTCGGGGACGTGAGGATCTTCTTCCCACCAGGACTGCATGTCAACGAGGAGGGAGACGATGTCCGTCGCTTCGAGACCTGCGGTGGAGGCGGCAAGATGGTGCAGCATGTCCTGCAGTGACACCTTGTTGTAGAAGGTGGTGGGGATCTTGAGGGGAAGGAGCCAGGTGTCCTCAACTACGGTGGTGAGGAAGATGCGGTCGAGGTGCTCGGTGGCGCGGATGAGGCGTTGCCGGGTGGCGGTGGCCGTCCATTCGCGCTCCACTTTCATGCGCACGGCGTCGGTGGCGTCGGTAGCGATGGAGGGGTTGTAGGCGGGCATGGCAAGGAGGAGAGGGCCGAAGGCATGGCCATAGGTGGCCATGTAATCGGAGGGGTCGTCGATGAGACCGAAGAGACTGCCAGAGCCGCCTGGGAGGTTGATGGACTGGAGAAGATTGGTGAGCGTTTCGCGGAGACGCTTCACATCATCGTCAGAAGGTTGACCGATGATGGTGGGATTGGAGGTCGTGAGGTGACCGAAGAGGTCCTTGACATCGTCCGGTGTGGACATGATGTGCGAAGGAAGGGAGAGATTTACGTAGAAATTTCTTGTTCTGTTTTAAAATTAACGATGTATGTTGAAGAGCATGAGTGATGGTAAAAGTTACATCGTTAACTTATGGTATAGTAAATTGACAATGTGACGTTAAACAACAATCAACATGATGTGTTGAGAACTCATGTGAGAATGAGTGGCTCCGTGTGGTGAGAACGTTCTGGGATGTGTCCAAGATGGACAGGTTGAGATACAGTGTAAAATACTGTGTATTAACACAAACTCCTGGCAAAGTTACTTCCTTGAATATTCTTGGACACGTAAGCAGTTGAGTTAGCAGTGATACGTTTGATGAATTTGTAGGTGAATCCTCCAGTCACAGCGCATGCATCTGAAACTGTGCGAAACCTAGTTGAAATGTCAGGTCTCAAGCACAGACCAGGTCCACAGTAGCGGTAAAGGTCCTGGTTCAGGCTGTCCTCTGGAAAATCTTCGTAAGTCCAGGTTAATTCTTCTGGATAGGTACTACCTTCCATACTGTGTGGGTTATATCCTTTGCCAGGGACATATCCGGACAGGCAATGATTGTTGTTCAATTGCTCAAAAACTGTGTTGTTGATGAATTCTTCTCCAAACCTTTCTTCATCGGACTCGTATTCATCGTTCTGTTGGTCGCTTTGAGGAGTAGAATTAGTCGTGTTGTGATTTGCATGACAAAGTAGTGAGCCTTCCTCAAATTTGTCAAGCATCTGTTCATTATTGTTGGTCCATCAACAGATGCATCGTTGTCTGGTACAGTTGATTGTTGTGATGTCTCAACTGACTTCAGGCTGAACTTCCTTTTTGTCTTAGGCTTCCTGACTGAAAGTACTCAGCACAGCATCTTCAAGATACGGTGCGCTGTAGCTTTGCATATGAGGGAGTGATGATGTATCCCAGATAATTTTGTATTCTGAGTTTCCCTTGCTTGGGACAGCAATAATCTTGCCATTAAGTAGGCTTAACTATTGATCACTTTGTAAGGGCTGCCTTCAGGCAAAACAAGACGCGGACTGTGTTGCCCTGATGCCTTCATGAAGCACATTTGGCTTCTTGGGTGGTGGGTGTTTGGACAACATTCCCCCAACAGCAACAGATGGTGAGACAGACCATCAGCCTCTGTTAGCTGAGAGCCATCAACCTCTCCATTGACCTCTGGAAGCTCTCGAAGCTGAGAGCCACCAACATCAATCAGCTGAAATGCCTCCAGCAAATCCTGAGAGGCCTGAGGTTGTGTGGACTGAGAGATATGCATGTGACTCTCGAGGTCCTGCGAAACCTCCAAAAGATCAAGAAACATCTAGAATTCACAAGGAAGAGATTGCATGATGGACTGATGCGATGATGAATGCAATCGCGGAAAATGAAGTGTGGCCTATGGTGTTGCGTTGCATTGTCAATGTCACAACAATGGAAAGTGAATGTGCTGAACAATGGTAAGAGACATGAGGGTCTCTAGAGCCATTTTTTTCAAGGAATTCATCTGACACATCAGAATGTCACGAAAGTGACCAGAACATGACAAAACGAGCTCTTTTTAGTTAACTTATGCAGGATCCTGCATAAGATAATTAGCTTATGTCAAAACCTGCATAAGTTGCGGTTGGAGGGTTAAAAGAAAAGAACTTGGCACGATCAGAGGTTTTTAAGTATCTCTATGTAGAAACATACCAAATTTCTACGAGAACTAATTTATCCCTGATTTTCAGTCCGCCACCTTCAATGGACTATCTTGTAAAGCACGTAACGAATGTACAAAAGAAGAACACCATTCGAGCGCATTTAAAAAGATCTTTTGATAGATGTATGGTTGTAAGTATATTTCTACTCCCACTGTGACCTCATTTTCGTCCATCCGACGGTTGACCGACAGAGCTTTGTGGCTCCTTTTGTATTTAGCTGTCTTAAGTATGATCATAATTTTTCTGCCTGTGGACAGCCTCTCAGACCTCCTGGAGAAAAATGGCTCAGTGTCCAATTCATCGAAGACTGTTAGAAAAAGTCTTGAAAACAGAGTCAACTTCCCCCCGGAATCTCATTGCGCCACAACCTGCCACAACGCCCAACAACAACAACAACTTAGGAAATTAGGTACTTCTTATCTCTACCTAGACATATTAAACCGTGCCGGAGTCTTTAGACGCCTAAAATCTAGGATTCAAAGCGTTGCGGTCTCGACCGCATGAGAGTATTCTCTCCTTCCAGGGTAGGAGTTTCCTGGGCATATAAAGTTGTAACTTTATGGTGTGTCTGCTGCTTCGTTCTGAAGGGTGAAGTGGGAGCGAGCTGTTTGGATGGCCAGTAACCAGTAGCTCTCTCGCTCTCCTGATGATACATTTAGTCTATCCAGATCTATCTCTAGCATCCATTTATCTTGTTCTGCCAGGCCGTCTCCTCCTCTTTCTATTTGATTTTCGATTTCTCGGATCAACTGCTCTTTTCCTTGGGTCGCTAATAAGCCGGAGGTGTCGTGATGAATAGCGAGGTTTCGGTAAATCCATATGCCGTGGGTTGCTTCTAGTAGTTTGCGTATGAGAGATCTTATCCAAGTGGAGTGGGACATTTTGCTGTGAGGGTCTAGTACATCATCTCGATCAAGTAGTAGGAGTTCCTTGGAGACCATCCCTTCCATCGTATGTAGCCAGCTAATTTTTTGGAGTGATTGACTAAGTGAGTGGTACTGGTAGGGAGTTGGTAATTCTGGGGCACGTCGCCTCGTGTGTGGAGGAAGGTAGTGATGAGGTCGGCGAGGGCTGGGACTGTTCTAACCGAAAACATCCACTCTGAAATGCGGTTAATCATGAGATTGACACATTTGACCCTCCCTATTTCACGGCAAAGTAAAACATGCTGAGTCGTCTCCTTGCACGTCGTACAGCTAGGACACTTGTTACCTAAACTGCTGAACTCTTTTTGCTTGGAGAGGTTTCCTAACACAGCGGACACTCCAAACACTTGTTTCCCGGCGAATAGCTGGAACATCTTAGGGAGTGAGTGGAGTGTGTGATGGATGTCTTCCCAGGCTAACTCATCAAATTGGGCCGGGTTGAGTATTTCAGCTTGGTAGAATAATTTCTTGGCTTCTTGTTTGTGAGCATTGAGTCGTATGACTGAATCTGAATCTGACGTGCATTTGATATGGTACACGATCATACTGATAGGTTCTTGGGGGAGTCTGTATTGCCTGTGTTGTGCTGGAATGTGTTCGAAGATTCGTCGTTTGGCTTCCAAATCACAGGCGCAGTTGAGCTGAGACACGCGGGAAAGTTGGTGCCATTGCATCCCATCGTCTTGGTGGGCTTTGACGTGGTGGTAAGAGAGTGTCATTCCTGGTATATTACCGTAGAGGGATAGGACTTTGAGGATGTCAGCATGGCGCCATTTGGGAGGAATTCCGGAGGGGGGGAGGGAAGAAACTGTGCGCAGGGCGCCGGTACAATCCGAGTGGATCTGTGCTGACCCCGATAATTCCGACGACGTGGCATGAATACTATGTAGGATAAGATGGATAGCGAGGAGGCCAAGTAGTTCCCCACGGAAGGCATTGGCGGATGGAGAAATGTCGATGACGGAGAGGGACAGACGTTTTAAGGAGCTTGAACATTCGATAATGATTGCTGCGGAGCAGACGTCTGGGTGAAGTTCCCTGATGAAAGATCCGTCAGAGACGCAGATCAGGGTGCCTTGTCTTGCTGCGTGGTATAGCCAAGTGCCATCGTCGGAGTATTTAAGCTCATTCCACCACTGAGCCCCTGACCAACTCAAGAGAAGGTCGTGGAAGTGTGTGTGGACTGTTGGTGGGGGTGGGGAGGGGTGTGTGAGAGGAGAATGAGTCCCGCTTCTTGGGATTCTTTAGTGGAGCAGAGTGGGAGGCCAGTAGGGATGGCGTTGGTTATACCGTCGCTTGTGTAGGGAGCCGTACGGGCTCGTCTAGATGTGTCTTGTCTGCGAAATATTTCCCACCCCTGATGAGATTGTTGGAGGACCACGTCTTCTTGTTCGTCATATCGGTTCCAACAGTATGTGTGAGGGGATGGATGAACTTGCCTAATTTAGGGTTTCGTCTGCCTCCTGGGGCAAGCTGTGAGAGAGCATCAACCCAGAGGGAGAAGGCGGATGGGGGGGGCTTTTGTGTGCCGAATCGGTACTTGGACCACTTGCTACCCAGTGGCCGAGGGAGTAGGTACTGCGCGTTGATTGACCTGCCATCGGCCTCGAAGACGTCTGATTCGAATAACACGTGTTGGTGGAGGCGTACCGTGTTCAGGACCGACCGTTCTTCTAGTGAGTATCCTATGTCCTCGAAGGCTTTCATGATCCATCTGTCCTGCTCTCGGGGTAGTGGGAAGAGATTGTTATCGAGGAGGAGGAGGAAGTGGAAATGATTGACTTTTTCCCAGAGTCTCTTGCAAAAGCCGTCCGTAGCCAGGCTCCCGAAGCGTGAGTAGTCCAAGATGAATGGTTGTGACGACATGCCGACTTCGCATATCAGTAATTCTATGGACATCTGAAGTTGGGTGCCTACAACTGTAGTTGTCCCATAATGCGTGTAAAACTTCCTGTAGGCCTCGATTAACGCCTCTATTCCCCAGTGCGGGAAACCTAAGCCATAGAATCCTGTGTCTAGGAAGCGTATTTCTCGGCGGGCTGATCGAATGAGGCCACCGATAGGAGCCATTCGGTAGTACGGGCGGTGCATTGCGGAGATGAGGTCTTGGAGGGGAGCTGTGTTAGAGCATAAACCGTATTTAACTTTGGGCCAAAATTTTCTTTCCACACTGATATGAAAATCGCGTGGCGTAGGCCTGATGTTTTGGCCTGATTGGCCCAGGTGAGTGCTTTGTCGGACATTGCTTCTAGCTGGCAGTTGAGGTTGCTGGGTGCGAGTGTCCCTCCCAAGGTGGTGCTGGCGGACATGGTAGAAAGTTGTTTAATCTCAGCATGTGAGCCGTCTGGCTGCGGAACTGATATGCAAAGTGCTTCAGTGGTCGAAGGAGGGGAGTATTTCCATTTCCCATTGGAATCCCAGACATAATCAATGAGGTAGAAGAAGCATTTTTGGGGTTTGAGTGCGCCACCGGTGGCGATGAGAAGATTACCCCAACTAGTGATGCTGTCCTGGAGGGCGGTGTGTGCGTCGTACACTGTGTCTACTTGGTTTTGACAGATGTGGAGGAGGTCCGTGTCGTCTACGTATAGGATGCAAGCCAAGTCTTTCCGTTTTCACTGACTGGGCAGAGAAAACTAGCACCGTGTCCCTCTGATTTATGGGCCTGGAGAATGGCTATTGATACTACCGTCCATCCTGCAGGAGAAGCACCGTTACCTTGCATGAAGCCTTGGGTTTTTAGGTGGATCCGTGAGCCGATGGCATTGTCCGAGTCCCCAAATGCAGTGCGAAGATAGAATTGCATTTGTTGGATCGCAGTTAGCATAGAGAGGGTCATTGGGAGTTGTGCGCCCATTGCTCGGAATACTAGCGAAGCCACCGCGTGTGCCACTCGATCGTAGCAATTAGCTGCGTCTACTGAAGCAAGGGCAGCTGGTGCTTTGAGTTGACGGGAGATATCATAGAAGAGTGTTTTTGAAAGGATGCCGTCTTCCGCCATTCTTTGTTTTTCACTAAATATCTCGTCGGGCATGAGATGGTATCTCCTAACGTTGGTCATCATGCGTTGTCCAAAAATTATCTTGTTTGCCGCGTTGAAGTCGGCTTCCATCAGGAGGATGGCACGAAGTTTGGAGATAAGTTTGACACCAGGGGATTTCTCGATCATTACACATAGTCCTGATTTCCAACGGGTGAGTGCGATGCCATTGTGCAGTGCGATGGAAGTCTTGAGAGCATGTACATCTGAAATCATGTCGGAGTCCGCCCCGGATACGTAATGACCAAAGTGGAGTCCTGATTGGGAGGAAGATGTTGATTCCTGCTTGTGCTTCCAGGTGTATTGCCAATCCTGGCGTGTGATGATTTGTGTCACTGAATTGGGGGGGATGCATTGTCGGAGGTGGCCAATAGCTTTGAATAGGAGTTGGGTTCCAGCGTGAGTGTCCATAGGAGGGGAGTAAGTGCCGTTAAGTACAGCGTCTCCAGCCGGAGTGTTCGCGTTGTATCCAAATTCTCCTCGAAGGTACCCCTGACAGATAGGGGCCTCTTCGGCCAGGTGATATCTCTCCCTGTGAATCTTGTCCCAAATCATGTGTTGTACTTCGGATTGGGTGTTGTATTCGGAGATCGATCCGTCTTGATTTTCCACTTGGATCGCACGTACACTACATCCTCTGTGTTTACCTAGTGCCCAGTTCAATCGGCGCCAGAATGCCCGTTCTTTCTCACCTTTTATAATTTGAAGGATTCGTCTTTCAGCGTTTTCGTCTTGGTTATCCCGGGCTGCATGGAGACGGTGGGTGAGGTGTGCCCGTCTATGTCGGTGGCCGTACCTAGCAAAGTACTTGCATCGTTGTTTGCATTCTGTCAGGCGGTCGGCCAGGGTCTGGATGGAAAGGGAGAATGGGTTATCAATGCGACAACGGAGGGCTTGGCGTTTGAGGTTGCCTTTGTTTCTGATCTTGCCGGCCCAGTAGCGGAGGAGAGAGCGGTAGCATAGGGTACGTTTTATCCAGAGGGAGGCTTCTGGGGAGAATGGGATTCGGCCTGATCTGAGTTTACGACAGGACTTCTCGGCGTGGAGCATTAGCTGGGAGACGGTCTGGTCAATGGAGTCTAGCTTGGCCTGGAGTTGGGTGTTGGGGAGGGGATGTCGACGGAGTGTGTCCAGTTTCGGTATGATCTGGTGTTGGAGTAACTGGTTCTCTAGGATAGAGATGTAAGTGTCGGAGCAGTTTGGGATTTTGGTGTTTAGCCGTCTGGCTGAGGGGCGTTTGACCGGCTGAGGGTGTAGTCCCACAATGGATCGAGTGCTGATGTCCAGGATAAATGACCGGTGGTCCCCTACCCCATATCCGATCGGCATGGCACAAATATTTGCGATTTCAACATCGGGGGTTGTCCAGATGGCGTCGATGGGTCTTGACCCGCGAAAGTGCGTAGCAGTGAGTGGAGAGCCGGTGGAAGTGAGGGTTGCCTCTCTCAGGTCAAGATTCGGGTGTGAAACCATAGCACGACCGAGTGGGCCTGTATAGACGTGGTCGTTGGCGTCGAGACAGACAATGAGTCGCCTACCTTCCTCTCTCCACTTCACCAGGAGGTTTAGAAGGTCCTCTTTGAAGTGGCGTCGAGGACATAAGGTATCTTTCCTGACGAGGGTGAAATACGATCGTTGGAGTTGGTATGACGTTGATTGTTGGGATGACGTTGTCCTACATGGATTGTACCCCACGATGATAGTTGTGACGTGGCCTTCTCTGCCTGTAAAGTCATATATGACCATCTTGCGAGGCCAGTGGTGTCCATACCTGAGAGGTCTTGGTTAAGAAGACTAGCCAGTTCCCCGTAAGCCACCATCCCTGTGCCGCCTTCCATCCGTTTTCCAAGGGATTTGGCAATGGGATGTTTTAAATTCCCTCCGACGGCACGGGTGAGGGTTTCACCTCCGTTAAATAGTTTTGCAAGTCCGTGTCTGCGATTATCTTTATGAGCGAAGTTTATTTTATGCTCGTTGAAGGCTAGCACATCCACTTCCATGTCGTCGATGATGCCCATGACTTTTTGGAGTTTGTGATTGTTGGAGCCCGATGGAGTGATGCCATTCAGGTTTTCGTAGAGGAGCCTAGTGATGCCTTCTCCTTTAGGCCCGGGTGCTATGCCGATAGGTTGAAGTAGGAATTGGTTGTCAGCGAGAAAGTTTGATATTGCTTCATCATCTTGGAATGGATTGCTCTCGGGTGCGTTGAGGTCCTGAGTGGGAGAGAAGTTTGATATGGCTGATTGGATGAGATTTTGGTCCTGCTGGTTCGGAGTTAATGTCCGGTTGGTGAAACGAAGTGCCTGTTTTTCCAAAGCGTTTAGTGTCGATGAGTGTGAAAGGAGGTTGAGTCTGCCTCGATGTTGGAGAGTTCTTGTGACACCGGATTGTTCTAGAATGGTGACTGCTCTTCCAGTGGTGGTGTTGTAACGAAAATTATGCGCCCTGCGCTGGGACCTCCTGCCGCTGGAGGGGTTTGACGGACTACTAGCGGCACCCCTGGCCGAGACTCCCGTAGTCGAGGAGCCGGCCGTTCTAGCGACTATCCGGATGTTCCGGATAGATCGTCAGCGAGACCGGCAGCACTAGCCGTGGACGCAGTTGAGGAAACCTCCTCAATGCTTTGGTCCGAGTCATCACTTTCTAGATCCATCCGTACTTCATCACTTGTGGGCGTGGGGCCCGACCGCTTGCTACCGCGGCCCTCGTCGAATACGACACTGCTTTCTGAGTTGTCGGTCCTGGTGGTCTCCTTGTTCTGGGTCTCCTGTGAAATGCGAACGCGCTTGGAGGATTCTTGGGAATGTTCTCCGCTGGCGTTATCGTTCGCTTCATGCATGGTCTTGATGGATTGGGTGCCATCTAGATCAAACAGGGCTTGTGGGGCAGCGTATGATCGTTTGCCAGTGCCTTTCTTGGTTTCGTATTGAACCAAGACGTCGCGCCACCATCCTTGATCTTCTAGGTCATTGGTAGCAGAATCAGCGGCGAGCTCGGAGGGAGTGAGGAGAGTTTGGGTCTCTGAATCCCACTCGCATTGCGAGGCTTCGTGGATGAGTTGTGGGTCTACGAAGGTTTTCAGGAAGTTTTGAATGAAGGAGGGGTCAACTTTCTGATCGGTGAGGTGTCCTGTTGAAAATGCGGCGATCTGCTTGGCTAAACCCGTGATTAGTTTTTCCCCTTCGGGGATGTTGGGATAGACGAGGGAGACCGAACCGAGTGGGACTTGTTGGTGGGCTTCAGCGATCAAGGGAGAAGAGTCTTGGAATTTGAAAAGAGCAGTTAAACATTCTCGTCCAGTGAGAGTTTTGATGATAGAACCGTCTGGTTTGGTGGCTTGGATGGTGTCGTTGAGGTCAAGAAACCCATAAACATCGATGCTAGTCATACTAGCGTTGTAGTTTGTGGTCTTGACAGCAAATTTTGCGGCTCTCTTAATGTCTCCTGGGGGAGATTGCCAGTCTACACCCTCCGTTGGGTGGGCATGTGTACCCCACCATTGGCTGTAGAGACCACTCTTCTTGGCGTAGTTCACCAGGTGAGATACTAGTTCTTGGTCCTTTTTGTCTATTTCCAAGTGTAGGACCCTTCGGCACGTCTGGATATTGGACGGGAGTCTAGACATGTTTGCCGGCTCTGAGTGCTTGGGGATACGTGGGACATTTGCGCGAAGACTGCACAGAGGAAGAGGTTTATAGCCCCAATTGAAGGGGAGATCATGGTGGAGGAAGTAATCATCGTCATTCATTCGCTGTTGGGCAATCTTCAGAATGTCACGTTGTTCGTCGATGAGTGTTTGGCGGTGGGTGAGAGCGTAGACGAAGTAGATAGCATAAGGAGTGATGGTTTCCACAGCTTGTAGTTCCTTAATCTTCATTTGATTTCCGAATCGAGCCCATTCGTAGGAGATCTGGTTGACAAGGAGAGTTGGGTCCTTGTCGCACGAGATTGATATCACTCCGTATGCCAGCGCTGGGCGTCTGGAGGAAGGGGTGGCTTCTTGTGTGTCTTGAGAGGATCTGCTGTTGGTTTGGAAGGTGCGAGGATTAAGGCCCTTAATGTAGTTGCTGAGGGCCGTCATGTTTGTGGGAATTGGGGTGGAGGAATGGCCACCTAGAGGTGGGTCGTCTGAATCTTCTTCAGTGGGGTTAAGGACCGCCTGTTTGTCAGCAATCTTCAAGTTTAGAAGGAGCTGTTGGATAGCGAAGGCAGTTTTCTTTCCATTGTCACCGTCGAATTGGGTGAGGCTTTCTTTGGAAAAGTCAATTGAGATCTCAATCAGGACATTACGATGTTTGTGTACATGAGGTGGAGGGGGTGGGGTATCATTCGTTGACTTGGAGGAGCCTGAGTATTTGCTCGGCTTGAGCACTGAGGTTGGAGCCGAGGAATTAGAGCGCTTCTTGGTTTTCTTCTTTTGAGAGGATGATAGTGGTTGAGAGTTCGAGTTTTTATCAGGAGAGGACGGTTTTGACTTCTTTTTGACAGGGGAGTTTGAGGGAGATGGTTCCTTGTCGTTGGACATGATAGGGTCGTCGAGAAGAAGGCTTGGATTGTTAATGCCGGTAAGGATGTCGTTGATGTTGGAGGATTCCTCCTGCGAGAATGGAGGAGGTGGGGAGTTCGAAGTATCCATAGGGAGTGGTGGGTCCGTATGTTGTGCTCCCGTGGATTCAGGGGTAGGAGGGATGGTGTTTTTTGGCAGTGGATATGGGGTGTTTTCGGGAAGAGGGGTCGGTGTTTTGGAAGAAGACCGAGTGCGAAGGGCAGCGGTTTTGGCGTTGGAAGAGATAGGCATGATGAAGCGTAGAGAGGAGAGGAGATTCGGATGTGTAGGTGTTGAATGGTGATGGCGAGGTTCCGCGGAGATATTCGGTTTTGGAGGAGGGCGGGAGTTATGGTGATTGCGAGACTGGAAGAGGGGATAGAAAGACAAGGCCGGGTTATGATGGTCTGTCTTGTGTAAAGCTGGTTGGGTGGAGGATGCGTGGGGTGAGGATTTGCCTCGTGGGTTCAGTATGGTCGATGCGCGTGTGTAGAGTTTCCAGAGGCAGGAATTACTAGGCGCGGCTTTGTGTGTTAGTAAGGGGGTAGAGGCTTGATGTGTGATGTGTGGTGTTGTCGACCATGGTGCTGTCATGGTGGAGTTGTCGATCTCGACGGGACGGAGGTGAAACAATAAACCGAAAGAGGGGACGATGTGTAGTGTCATCACGAGTGTAATGAGGTAAAGAAGGGGTGGAAATTCTCGGTGGAGATTCATGTTCGCTGAGGTGATTTGGCGGCGGAAATGGTGGTGGCAATTTAATTCCTTCGTAGAGACGTAGGATGTAGAAATGTGTAATTGTGTTTGACTGATCTAATCGAAAAGTATTATTCCTACTTCTTCACACCATACCATACAACCCATCCATTGCATCGGTTCCAATTATAACAACCACAAAAGACCACAACCATGAACGACAACGCCATGTACATCGCGTCCGTGGTAGCGACCTACTGGGTCGTGTCCATCTCCATGGTGTACCTGAACAAAATCCTCATGTCCAACGACGGCATCTCCGTGCCCGCCCCCCTCTTCGTCACATGGTACCAATGCATCATCACCTGCCTCATCTGCTGGGCCTGCGGCCTGTGCGGCCAACGCGCCCAGCGAGCCGACGCCGAACGCCATCCTTTATTTGATTGAGTCGTGACCGAAATCCCCGGACGACGCCCTTTGTTTATCTCGACTTTATTGATCCTTGAAACCTTCGAGGAAAACGTCCATATCCTTCCACCGTCTTCCTCTCCCGCCTCTTCCTCGGCATCCCCACCTCCTTCCAAACGCTGCTCTGTCTCGGCGTCGTCATCGTGGGCTTCCTCATGGGATCCCACGGCGAACTCAACTTCAGTCTCATCGGGACCGTCTGCGGTGTGCTCAGTTCGCTCTTCGTCTCGCTCAATTCCATATTCACCAAAAAGGTCCTGCCGGTGGTGGACGACAATCATTGGAAGCTCACGTATTACAACAATGTCAATGCCTCCCTCCTGTTCTTGCCGCTCGTACTGACATTCGAGGGAGACATATTGAAAACATCCATGGAACAACTCACCTCCAATGAATTCTGGGCTGCCATGACCGTGGCGGGATTCTTCGGCTTTTCCATCGGGATTGTGACCGTGTTGCAAATCAAGGCCACGAGTCCCCTCTCGCACAATATTTCCGGTACGGCCAAGGCGGCGGTGCAATCTCTCATGGCGTTTTATATTTGGGGGAATGAGCCGACGGTCATGGGTGTGTTGGGGATATTCACTACACTGGGGGGGAGTTTGTTGTATACCTTTGTCAAGATGGGGAGAATGGCGCAGGCGCCTCGCGAAGGACGAGGTGGTCGTGGAAGAGGGGAGGAAGGAGCAGGAGGTTACTTCCAGGGTATGACTAGGTTTGGGACGGGAGGGTGGGGAGGAGGAATGTTGTGGAGAGGGTGATGATTGTGAGGCAGGTGATACAGCTGTAACTTATGTGAAGGAAAGATCCTTTCAAGAATGATATCTCTAGAATGCGCCCTAGAATGCGAAGTGACAATCATCATTGGGGAGTCGTAATGTGGGCCATGGGGAAGGAAATCCGGCCGCCGCTGGAATTCGTTGCTGAGTTCGGATAAAAGTGATGTGGAGGGTGTTGATGATGGAGGGAAGACGAATTGACAATGGTCGAGTGTCGTACACATACATCATTACTTCTTCTCCTTCTTCTTGGCATTTTTGTACCTTAAAATTAAAATCATAGTAGGAAAGCTATCTCTGACAAATAATGATGCGTCAATTCCTTTCGTATGTATAACTTTGGGGTGGAAGTAGGTAATGCACACCAAAGGTGATGTTGTCAATGATTTTACCAGTGTTGTATCTGTGATGATAATTGGTAGTTGTTGTCTCGTCATCATCTTGTGAGTGTAGCTATGTCTTCCTTGTACTGCATTTTGGCATAGTAAAAAATGGAATGGACTGGAAAGTGACACAAGATTCCTCAGCACAAATGTACTTCTCACTGAGGCTCAATGTCTGTTCACTGGCCTCACAACAACATCAGATTCTCGATCCCATCAGATCTGACATGACAGCATCCATGACTGTGCATGACATTGCAGCACAATTGTTGAGTTAGAAGAGAACGGACCTCACTGATGGCGTACAGCAAGATTACACACATTGAGGGAGACATATGTAGCACCAATGATTGGTGCAGTGGATCCAAGATGGGAGTAGGCCTAAAGAGAGATGATCTTCTGTCTTTCTTGTTTTCTAATCACATAATGATTTTCTTACAGCATCAGAGCACTCTGTTTTTACAGGTA